>NW_019773603.1:626214-648491 GCF_001039355.2 Lingula anatina | reverse complement strand
TGTCATTCTTCGGCTACTAGGATTTTATGTTAATTGCTACGGTAATTTCAAAAATCTATTTGGTTTGTTGTCACTTTTACTTTATGAATATATAATTCGCTGGGTTTTCTGCCAAGTTTCCTCACTCTTTTACTTATTCGTTTCCTATAAATACTAAATGCACAAAATCCAAGCTCAAACAAATAACACTTTGTTCAATAGTTGACCACGCGACACAGCAAATTAAACGAAATAACAGATGGCACAGATTTAACCTGCAGTTAGTGGAACTAAAAACATAAACCGCTGCGCGTGACAATGTGATGAACAAAATAAAAGTTCGCCACAGGAAACAGTCTCTTTACATAAGCATTGAAAGGGGGCGTGCCTACTCAGTCGACTGAAGAATTAGGCCAGTTGTCATATTTAGATTACAATCTTTAAGCGACCCTGTAATTATCACTCGTCTATTGTATTTGTTACGTTTGAATTAGTGTAATCTTTGGATGGTACAAGGAATACATACACAAATAATAATGATCCAAACTAAACAAAATCAACTCTGTACATCCTTTCAGAAACGTTTAGATGGCAAATCAAGAAATATCGCCGATATGTTTTTAAAAAACAAAAAGAGGACAGTAAATTGTAATGACAGTTTATCAACTAATAATTACGTTTTTCTAATTCCTATCAGAAGCTTTGAATTGATGACATAAGAATAAGATAACAATCACCTTATAATAGAAGTTGCCCTTCCCAATTCCTATCCGAAACTCTACATCGACAAAAAAAGTGCCATAATAATATTAAAAAATTGAAAAATACTTTTGTAGCATATGCAGTAGCTTTAGTTTGCATATTTGATGTATCAAATAAAAATTTGCACTTTCCTTCTCAGACAAAAAAAATACCACTTACCTGAAACAGTACAATTTCTAATGCGTGTCAGAAGATTACTGGGCGTAATACAAAGCCAACAAAAGGCATTCCTTGCGTAATAGCGCCACGACCACCTCTGAACACGAGTGACGGAAATTGGTCCTGTCAAACAAAGTTCCTTGAGTTCTGGGTGGGTGTCTCTGCGACACTGCAATGTAATGATGCGTACGCCTGATATTGAAGAAATTGGCATGAGATCAGATGGTATACACGGTCTGCCGGGAATGTCGACGGGAGGGCGAAAGAACAAGCTACAACCATCGGTTGATCTTGCCTGTTCTACAATATCGTCTCCATCTATAATGTTGAAAATAATTTCAACACCAAAAGATACGGCTCTGTCACATGTGAAGTAAAAATCCCATTGTTGGACATCTGATAAACCGTGGCACACTGCACAATATTCATTACGAAATGCCAAGTTTGTTGCCAAGTCAGACACAGGAACAATGCGGTCAACTTCATTGGTATTTTGGGCACCTTCACATTTACTGCGCACGGTATCATGGGGCCATTCATCTGGGCATGATGTCACCATCCAGAAATGTTGGGGATTAAGGTCAAGGAAATGCGAGCTGGACTGCTTGATGCATTCAATGTTGTTTGACCTTATGCGCATTCCCACCGATGACGAACGCTTCTGACAATAGTCAGTAGCGCAACAGTCTTGGAACAAACCGCAAAAGTTGTCACAGAAGCACCCACCTGTCGTAACTACGGTTTTCCCTAAGCAAAAAGTTTTGGGCAAGTTAAACGGAAGTGAAGTGCCATTCTGAAGTGTCACTGTGGATTCACCAGCTGGTGGTAGGCTCGCAGTGAAAATTGAGGTTGTGGAGTTGTCTTCTTCCCTTCTAGCGTCGAACGGAAAAGGAACTGATGTTGCGTTCCTTTCATCAGTGGAGACCTCCTCCAGTGGGGCCTCTGTCACCGGTTCTTCCACGTCGCCGATGTCTACACCAGAAGAGGGTACGGTGAAACTGGCTGCTGTTGAAGTAGGCTGATATTGTAGCAGTGGATTCCTCGGGACATCAACCTGGGAGGAAACTTCCGCTTCCGTTGAATAAGAGCTCAGCAAGGTGGTGTCGTCGCGGTCGGGGAAGGTTTGGGTGCTCGTTACGCTAAACCATGCCTGTGGGCTGACTGTCTCCATGCTTAAGACTCCTCGAAGAAATAGGTGGAGCAATAAAAAACGCCGCTGCTTGTTGCTCCACATGTGTAGATCCATGGCAAAAACTGCCAGCTACCGCTGAGCTGTTCCAAAGCCTATTTCAGCAGGTCATGCTTTCGCCTTTATAGAAGTAGACCGGCATAATATCAAATAGTCTCTGAGTGCTAAGAAGTTTATGAAAAAAATCATAAGCAAAAGTCTTGATAACGTTTCACGGATAAAGAGAAATAGATAACAGATTTTGCTCGCAGTAATAGCTTATCGCACATATCAAATTGTCCTTGTACGTCAGCCAAAATTAGTGGTGGAATCTGAAACCGTAGCAGTCTTATTGTTAGACAAGCAGCACGCCACGAACATATTGTTTGAATGAAAATTTGATCGTTGCATGCAATACTTGCTGGTCATCAATAGTTTCGATGTAATTTCAGGTAAATGTTACCCTGGATTTAGCAAAGTGGGTGCCTTGATTATCTTTACACCACGCTCTCTTAATGAAATGACAAAGAAGTAAAAATTAGTATGTGTATTAAGATATCACTTAAACAGTATCCAATATTAGATTTAAGGGATTATAAAAACAGAATTATTCTCACAGAAATAACATTTTTATCTTGATTTTGTATTTCTAAGTATTGAAATTAAATGCTGTTTATATCATAACATAATAGGATGATCTCGTACTTCCTGTTACAATAAACCCGTTATTTATTTATTTATTTATTTAAAGTCATTTTAATCTTCGTAGTGTTCTATAAGGTCGCAGGCCCCATGCCTTGACCTGGTATCACGGGATAATTGCGGTGTTTTTCATCCGAGCGCGCACAAAAGGATGGATTGAGATTGGTTTTCTTTCTTGGCAAATAGATATATTTCTGCAACAGTACCAAATATAATACATGACATATAAATCGATTATAATATTATTAGATAAATATAAAGTATCAGTCAAACCCAATGCAGTGACGGAATTATGGGGAGTCAGCAGGGTCCAGGCCCCCTCCCCCCTCCCCCCTTTAGTTTCTACTTAAAACTTTTCAGGGACCTTCAGCGGGCCCCGAACTCACCCCAAGGGGGACCAGGGTCGCTTCGAATCCGAGGCCTGTCATTCCCAAAGAAACGGAAGCCCCTTCAAAAGTCCTCGATCTGCCCCTGTGAATCGCGTTCAGCAGACAAAAATGATATTTAATCTGCAGAATTATTTGCCAAATATATTTTTTCTCAAAATGTGCAACGTCGCAATTGCATGAATGAAAAGTGCACCAGCTTTTACACATTTGAACGTCTGATTCCATTGTGCTCTTTAACGCCACAGGTGAAGCCTAACTAAATCTCAGCATAAAACAAAATCATATTAAATAAAATGTATCAAAGAACGCTCGGGTTCTCAAACAAAGCCTTATGCACCTCATATGCTTCAAAGTTGATGATAAGATGTTAAGATATATGTTATGTTCTTTACACTCATTCTACATGTAATTCGAAATTTGCGTAGAATCAATGTCCTACCGTGTATTTACTACAGTTAACCTACACTAGGATAGGAGCCCGGATATGTTGAGCCGTGGGTCGCATATTACTTGGAGTCTTTAATGTTTAGGTACGTCCTAAGAATTGAATTTAATTAAATTAAAAGGCACCGGTATCAAACGGAACCTAAATTGAAAAGCTTCTGAAAAAAGCACAAGGTTCTGTTGGCTGTTGGCAGCTTTGTTAATCCCACCAGGGAATTATATCGGACATAATTCCCTGATCCCATCGACATCGTGTCTGTGGGACCAGAATAACTGAAATGTGACTAAATACAAGATGGCAGAAGGGATATCCTAAATAATGTTGAAACCTTTGAAACTTTATCCGACGGTCACAAAAATATTATCATATATTCTGCATGCCGTGAATGCAGCTGTTATTAACTTCAGCCTGATGCTAGATGCTAGTTGGATACACCTAGTCAAGTAATTGTTAAGTCACTGACACAAATGAATAAAGAAATACGTCGCTTTCGATGGTTATAAGAAGCTTATCTTCAGATCTGTTTCAAGACAAGCCTTATTAGCTCTATTCCCATAGATTTTAGATCGATCTATCCCCGCGGGGAGTCTCGCTAGATTTCTTTCAGATAATCCGACTTAAATGTTTGTCCCGCCTACTACAAGCTGTAAGAGGGCAATTAACTTTCGTGTCCGCCCGGCTGACAGCTATTTAGTGTGAACCCCCAGGGAGTTAGGTCGATCTAAAGTAGGTCGATATAATCTATGGAAATGGGGTGTAAGTCGTATTTGTTATTAACGTCGTTTTAAAACACACGTGGCGAGGAAAGAATTCCACAAGCCATCTCTATTATATCTATTACCAGATAAAATGAGTTATGAAATTCGATTATACGCTTTTCGTGTGATATCGGGCCAGTGTTATTACTGCGTCAATACTTGAGAACAAAAAAATCTCACTATTTTATTACAGTTTTTCAACAACCACCGGAAATTTCTTACTAATTACAGTTGAAGCTATAAACCATTCACTGATTTGAGAAGGGATAAAAAACGATTGCCAGTAAGGCTACGAGCAGGACACAGCTGAAAGTGGAAACTGCAGCTCATAATTAACGAAGTATATACACCCACGCTTTTTCACAAATATGTAAACATTAGTTCATGTAAGAAAACGGAACATGAGTTGAATATCATTTCATAGCAGTATATCCGTAATGGATAAATGGATGATTTCTATTGGATTAAAAACACTTAAACGAATTGTGCTAAATTCAATGTATCCACGTGTCATTATTAATTTCTTTATTTTATCTCTATGTAGCTTATGACTGAAATTAGAGTGCCCACCATCGGAGCGGAAGGACGTGGATTCGACCCCGTCCAGGAACACGCCAGTCCTTCATAAACGGTGCCTGGTCTCTCCTTGCTTGACTTTCAGCGCTAAGAGATTGAATCAGGGGTAAAGTTCCTGGTCAGGCAAAAAAAATATATGTGTTTGTTTGCTAGCGGCAGGCTGGGCTGTATCCATCCCCCGGGAGTCGAGAGCGCTAACACCTAGATTGTATCCTGGCTAAAAATGGCTAGGCGTTTGTAAACCGTGCTGAGACGCATCTACAGTGCAGTATATAAGGAGTAAACTGCACTCTTTATTTTTCAGTCTGTACGACACAAATTTGAAATTAAAAAAAAAGATCAGGGCCCGGTTGCATTAGCCGGTCTTAAGTAAGGCGTAGCAATTCCGCCGGCGTAAATCCAGCCCAAAACGCTACGCCCGAGAAAAGTGTTTATAAAATGTACGTGGGTTTTAACTTAGTCGTAAATCTACGCCTGCCAGCTAGGTTTTGTATGTCCGGTCGTGGCTCGTTTTTCACTATGGCTAGGCTGGCACAGAGAGAGTTTGATGACAATTATCGTAGTTAACGCAGAAAAATGTGTGATGTTATTTGTTTCTCCCACAAAGCTTTCATCCGTATAACTGAGCAGTGGCTTGGTTTTTAAAATAAATAAATATATATATATATATATATATATATATATATATATATATATATATATATATATATATATATATAATTTATTGCAATAAAGTGATTATTAGACATAATATTCATGTAGCCTTCTTATCGTAAATTATATGTTTGTTGAAATAAGATGAAGAAATTGTGAACTGATGTCTATAATGTTAACAGATGCTTATGTAAAATCCATTTATATCGTAGGAGGACGTAGCCATGTACATGTATATGCGTACATGTATGTATATGTTCAATTTAAATTTTACCACAAATGTTGGTAAGTCTTGGCTCTCAGCAGTTCGATTTTTTAAATTTCTTTTCACAATTTTTGACTAACCAAAGCTAACCATAGTCGTTTTTCTTCACATTTTATATTATTTATATTTAAGATGCACAAACACAGAGACGAAAAGTTAGAATATCAACATTTTAAGACTCGTATCATATGTATAAGGGCTCGTGTATTTCTTAAAATACGTTAAATAATATCACATGGTGTAACTTTAGATAAGTAGGTAATGAAATTGTTGAGACTGTTGTAAAATTATAAAAATGAAAACAATGTTGGCGTTATAGGTGCAATTTGGGTATAATTTTCAGACTCAAAAGTTTGAATAACGAATTGGCGTAAGCAGGGAGAGTAAACTTAGAACACGTATCGTTGCTTCAGTTGTGATCCACGCGTATCATTGAGTTAGTTTCAATCAAGGTTACCAGAGGAGACAGGATTGTGGCGGGAGTGACATTGTATGGTGTAAAACGTGAAGCTGCCTTGTCAATTGTAGCTGGAAGTACACGGGAGTGAAGCCGTGAGTGCGATGATAAAGCGGAGTTTCGATTGCTTGGTGTGATTAAATACTGATACTCAGTCATTGCACATGATCTGATCTCTTTGCAAAAGTGGAACAAATAAAGATTGAGCAATACTCAGTGGGTATCTGCACAATTTGAGGACTGGTTTTGAAGGCCTTTGTAAAGGTCCAAAAAGGCTGCTATTGTTAGTCCAGTGAACGACATCATGCCACGGCTATCAATATGTTCTAAAGTTTTAGATGTATGTTGTAAAGCAAATGGCTTACACTTTCAATAATTACAGATAACAATTAAAACAGAATCAAATGTGTAAAAGGATAGGGAGTTATTGAGTGCAATTTAAATTTCTTTAAGAGTCAACAAGTGTAGGAATTGTTCTAGTAGTTAGAAAAGATGGAACATTTCAAAGTCACATATAGTTTGATTTGATTGGTTAATTTCTCAATAGATTTGCAAGTTTCTAACACATGTAAAACGCATGCAAACTAGAGATGGACAAGGTCCAAACATGAGTAATTCGAATAATATTTTTAATATATTTGTGTGTGTATGTGAGTGTGCGTGTTCTGATCGCTGTACCCTGTTATATACATACAATAATAATAATCAAATTCCACTACTACTACTACAGTTCATCTCCTAACTACTCAAATCATCATTCATCTAGTTCTTATCTTACTGAAAGTATATCATGTATGAAATTTACTGAAACGAATGGATATTGCCTGATTTTGACCCTCCTGTATCTCAAACACCTTCTCCGCTCCAATAACCCCTATATAACTATGTATTAGGTTTGCATTTACAATTTTGTATAAAATTAATAGGTCTGTTTAGCACCTTAATATGAACCTCTTGTCATGAAGGTGCCTCTTTGTTTTCGTTTTAATGTACACAAAAGTGTTTGCTGGAATAACCGTTTGGCACTTTGGCAGAAGACAGCAGTGTATTGTCCAGCTTGATTACATCTAAAGTCAACAGCGTCATTACATCTATTGTCCAGAAGACTTCGCCGCTATCTGTGATAGGTTTATATACACAAAAGAAACGTTATTTTTACACCCTAAGTCCAGTATCTTTAAATGTAAACAACGCGTGAAATTGAGATAATCACAAAATTAAGTTTTAGATCGTGACAGCTTTCATCGAACCATGTCGACCTTACAGTGAATCGAGACGCATGCCAAGCTTTTAACTTGATTGCTGGATAAGAAAATGTGTTGATTAAAATGTTTGTTATAAAATAAAAACGTGTATTGCAAATTAAGTTTGAAGTAAGTGGTACACTTTGACTGAACCTCTATTGCTCTAGGTAGAATGAGTTGAATTGAGGGCCACTCGTTGTGAAAAGTCAATGACATTTTTACTTAAAAATTGTCCTTTTCACAGACCACATTTAACACAGACCACTGCTGTTCCAAAGCACCGAACATATCCAGAAAGAACAAAAATGGCGGCCTAGCGATAAAGACTGGGCTGTGTGGGGTGTGTGATAAATCGTTGACGGGATAAGTCTTGTCGTTGACTGACAGCCTCTGATGGGTAAATTTATTTTCCTTAACTATCACTCGCCTCATTTGTAATAGACTACTGCAATAATCCCCTCTTCTCTTTCTCAAATTTCTAAGTTTCCACTTCTGGCGAAGACACAAATGCTGCTACTTAGATAATTATCTGTTGGGGCTTACATGGATTTTATGTTATCTGGTTACATTTAATTTATTCGCGTATTCTGTGGTTTGGAACTTTGAGGACCCGGCTGTGAGTCTAACTGGTGGTAAAGTAAAGAGATATTCAATATAGACGTAACAAAAATATACCAAACAGAATCAATTTTATTCAAGTACTATGAAATGAGATATTTTTGTACTCAGACACTCGTCATTTTGTAAGAGTGAATTATAAAAACGATATGATTATATTAAGTACACATTGTCGACAATATAAGGTAAGGTTTTGGGCTCCTATTTCCTCCCCTCGCTCAATTGTCCCTTCCTTCTACCTAGTGGCGCCTTCTGTATCCCTGTTTCACGTGGCAGACCATGAGCCAGATGAGTAGCGGGCGAGGCACCACAGGTATGTGTTTGCTGTTTGTTATTTTTCTGTAAGAATGGCTGGGAAATAAAAGTTTGTGTGAGTATTTGTAATTTAATTTGATTTTTATAATTATATACTAGTATATACAGTATTTCTGTATTTCTTTGTTCATAGAAGAAGATTCTTGTGCATTTATATTATGCCATTCCGGAATTCCTTTCTATTATTATTTGTTCATCCTCGTTATTGTTATTATTTTATTTCTGTTACTGTCTTTGTTGAATTTTTACGTCACCATACAATTGGTCATTAAACGACTGCTCCCACAATTTTGAGCCAGCTGGGCCAGCTTTCAAAAAAAGTCTCACAAATTGTTGGTGCAAAATTACACTGCAAAACGTTCTTGATAGAGTATGTTCGCCAAAAAGGGAATTTGGGCAATTTCACATATTGCGAACGTATCAATAAACCCGGTCCAGGTGAGCCTTGCACTCTACAAAATATAGGAGATTGATCGTTTGTTCTACTGGAGTGAACAAAGGAAGTGACCACATAGCTATTTGTTTTGTCGCTCGTTTTCAATCTTCGGAACGTCTAGCTTCGAAGTCTTCCTGAAAGATTTAAAGCTGGCACGATACTCTCCCGTGCCATAATTCGAAATAAGCGTTTCTCGGGGTATTTTATCTATTTTAAAGGACATCAAAACAATGTTTTATTTTTTATTTATTTTTTATTTATTTATTTATTTTATATAATTTTATTTTATTTATTTATTTTTTATTTATTATTATTATTATTTTTTTTTTATTCGGAAGTCATTTCATTGTTTAATTTTTTTTTTACATATACGGATGATTTGTGCTATTGACTTTCGATCGTGTAACATTTATAACACCTTAAACCAGAGTTGTTTTATCTACGTTCACATGCCAAGTACCGTAGAGGAATACTTTCCCTCCCATGTATAAGATATCCGTTTTATACCGTTTTCAGTCAACGGACGCTTCAGATAATCTTTACAAACCATGTCTTTCATAACAGGTTAATGCCACTAAAATCAATCTAATATGCGATTTAAGTTATCGGTTTGTGGTCGGCCGATTCATCGTATTCATCTTAGTCTTAGTTAGAGCCTCTGACATGCGACTCAAACAGCCTGGCCCCTGTTTCACAAAAAAGTATCAGTTCCCTGGCAAGGATGTGTGCATGTGCCCATGGGAGTGTTGTGACACTGTGCATGATAGGGTAAGATGTCTGCAAGTGTCCATGAGAGTGCTGTAACACTGCTCCTGATAGGATAAGATGTCTCTACATGTGACCACGTAATGTTGGTAACAGAGGTGTTAGCCACTGACACTGACAATAAAGTATTTTTGTGAAACTGGGGGTTGTTCACATTTTGCTGTCTGTCAATTGACATGATGATTTACTTTAAAATATCCTATCCTTCTATTACTTACTTAGCGTTACTTAGCGTTGATTTCCGATTCAGGTTCCTGCTGGATCCTCTTTATCGGTATCAACTATTGGTATCAATTTTTATTTAACAGGTGTTAAAGGAGGACAACTGTTGAAGGTCGTTCACCTTTTACTACCTGTCATCAGTTCCGCTTAATTAACGATTATTTACAGTGAATTGTTGACATATCTTGTCAATCTTAACCTTAAGTTTATTTGGCCTTGCTGGCCTGCAATTCACATTGTTTGTAGACAAGCAATAAATTAGGCGGCCAACCCTGCAAGTCTGTCCTTTTTTGCTGTCGGCCTATCGACATGACGGATTCACTTTCAAATAGCCTGTGTACCTACTGGTGTCAATTTCATTTAAAAGATGTTTTTCACACAGCAGTTCAAGGTTGTTCACATTTTGGTGTCATTAGATGAAGATCAACTGAAATAATGGCTCGCTTTCAAACAGTGTGTGAACCTATCAGTTTCATTTAATGTTTTGCAGACAACAGTTTAATGTTGTCCACTTTTTGCTGCTTGTCGTCAGTTTCGCTTAATTTACTGAGTATTTGCTGTAAACCGATTAGTTTTGTCCACTTACTGGTGCTTGTCACAAGACGACAGTCAAATATGATTGCGTGTTGGTGTACTTTAGGGTTTGAATATAAATCCTTGACCAGATTCACAAACATTTAGGGTTTGAATATAAGTCCTTGACCAGATTTTAAAATATTTTAGGGTTTGAATATAAATCCTTGACCAGATTCACAAACATTGAAAAGTTTGAATATAAGTCCTTGGCCAGAACTAAATTCACAACAATTTTATATCCTTATGACACAAATATCCCCTTGGCAATGGCTGTGTGTCATCTCGGAGCAGAACAGCAATACCATGAGACACTGCTATGCATAGTCCACACACCAATCAGCTACTTGTATGCTCAATTTCAAACATTTCCATGCATTTTCGAAATATTTAGACTAATGAGGATTTTGTCGATACAACTACGCAGTTATTCTCGGACCTACCCAAAGAGAACTTCCCAACTATAGGACTTAGGTATCTAGGTTTTTTCTATTCTGTCTTGTAGCAAGTAAGCATTCTTGCTTGCAGTTACACACACATATATATACTATATTTATTGTGTTCTACTGCTTACCCGCATGAAAATGCAGTAGTATCGAAGTAGCATTAACGCAGTAGTGGTGTGGAGCATATTTGCAGTAGAAATGCAGTATAAATAGCCTACCGCAATTCTACTCCAAAAAGTACATAGGTTTGTTCAGAGAGGAGCATTAATGCAGTAGATTGCGGGTATAATTGGTTGAACAATTTTGGTCTATAATTGACCGGTTTTGGATATTCACCTACATATAGAAGAATATAACAAACTAACTCGTTTCTTTCAGAAATGTCAGCTACAAGAGAAGACGGGTTTGAAGGCGGTGAAGGATGGAGTAAGCGTCAAAAAGTTATTCTAATGAATGGCTGCCTCACTAACTTATTATTGTATTGCTGTAATTCTTTACCACAACCGTTTTTGAGAGATGAGGTAAGTTCAAAATTACTTTGAGGGTGTTTAGGAGTTTGCTTTCTCTCCTTTTTGCTCTATGTCTCTCTCAGGTCATTTTTCCGATGGTCCGTTTTAAACCGGTTGATTAAACAAATAACGCTCGATTCCAACTGTACTGCAATAAAAAGGGCGCATTTAGAAATATGATACATGGTGAAGCAATATTATATTGATATGTACCAGCATATGTAGAAATATTATATAAAACACAATATTTTGAACTGTTACTATGTTTTTCATCATCTCTCCCCAATTTTCCCTACTTTTTTGTTAAAATATATGTATATGCTTCATAAAAATATAGACTAAACACAGTCATAATGTATGATTCGAAATCAGGTTCTAAACTGTACCAGTGTTGGGGTTGGTGTTCTAATACATTTGAATGCAGAAATTCAGGAGTTGTGGCTTGTGTAGAAATTGTATTTTACTACACAGACATGCTGGTGCAGTTCATAATATGCCCCATAGCAAACCTGAGGAAATTATGTCGTCACCGGACATCTTCTTCCAGACCGTTGAAAAAGGTTTGTCCCTCACATACTTCGGTGCCATAATTGGACGTTATGACTGATTTCATAGTCCATATAAGCGCGAAAACAAATTCTACAGAAAAAAAATGTCGCTGTTACATTTATTACTTTTCACAGGATAAAGCTAATCCTTAGATTATAAGAACAACAAGCGCGTTTCACTCTGTTTTCATATGTCAGTAATATTCTCTTTTAACTAAATATTTCTTATTTTAACTACTCTATACGCCTTTAGTTTGCTTGTCACTGAATATTTAAAAAAAACGGGAAAAGACACACTACCGACAGTAAAATAAGCATTAAATATACTATTTTTCCACTCGTGATCCAAATTTTATGTCAGAAATGTCAACCTATATGTCACAATATATTTTTCACATGCGACATGCGACTATGATCAAAATTGAGCATAAAGTCATTATTACTTGCACTATACAAGAGTGTAAACAGATAGTTGAAGGTTTAGTTTATTTTATAACATGTTTGTTTTGATAATATTTGCATTATAAATTATAAAGGAAATGAACAATTCGAGAGCTGCATATTTTGCACAAAGTTGGTCAAATAATAATAATAATAATAATAATAATAATAATAATATAACATAATCCTGACTGGTGCTTGTTACAAACTTTGTAAAATGCAAAGGGGGCGTTATCCATAACACAAAAATGCATTAAAACAGCGTCATATCTGTTTTTCCCCGGCCTGGCATTCAACATTTCACGTGACAAAAATGATATATAACTGTGCCTAGAATACCGGCACTCCTTTCCTTAATTTCAACCGTGGTACCATGTACGTATATAGATTTGGTAACCTGATTTGGGCGTGATACCATAAGAGCGAGCTGATATATTAGATCTTAATCCCATGGATTAGCATACATAACTGATATACTAAATTTCCTGTGCCTTGCTTATTTCTGTGCCTTTCTTGTTAACAATATATTAAACCATATTATTTGAAATACAGGGGTATGGTTTTTACTTTCATCATCTTAAGGAGTCATGAAATATCTGGGGAGGAGTGAACAGGGTCGTTTATTCAGACTTAGTACGTGACTGGAAAGAGAACGAATCTGCTTGAGCTGAATAATACAATTCTACAGAAGTACGGGTTTTGGTTAGATGACAAACTTGCTTCTTTCTTTGATTATTACCATTTTTATTGTTTTTCGACGTCGAAAGTCTGCTTTTACGAATATTTTACAAAAAAATGACACCGGCGGTTACTTCAGAAATGTCATATACAGGAGAAGACGGGTGAAGACAGTGAAGGATGGAGTGCTCGGCAAAAAATCGTTCTGTTAAATGGATTTCTTACTAATATATCGTTGTATTCTTGTAATTCTCTACCGCAATCGTTTTTGAGAGACGAGGTTAGTTCAACATATCGTAATAATCTGGGTTTCTTCGTTTTTTCAGAGCATTTTTGTCTAGTAAATTTTTGCGGTCCCGTCGAAGTTGGTCTTGCCGATTAATTCGACTAATGTTGGCTTCAAAACACGTCTTTATGTTGTCATATGCTCCATGGTCGCTACAGAGTGGTTCTGATATACCAGTGTTTTAAAATAAAATATTTTATTGTCGTTTTTCTTGTGTGATTTTTCAAGTACAACATCGAGTTTTTTCCTCTTCCAGGCCGTAGGAAAAGGTCTGTCACTCGCATCTGTTGGGGCCATATTTGGATGTTATGACGTTGCCAAGTTCAGCGTTTCTCTTCTCATTGGATCTCAGGTATACCAATTAACGTCTCCTAGCAACTGTATAAATGACAGCATTTATGGCCGTGTACATGTATATGTGAAGTGCAGGTGTTTCTCCTGAACAATAGATACTTAAGATTTCACAGTACATAAAGGTATATGCATTAACAATCCCCTCGTCAATCCGATAGTCTTCCACTACGGTAGTCAAAGAGTGAAACATTTTGGGTAGGAAATTGACTTATGGCGATAGAAACATGTAACCCAATATCTTATCAATAACAAGTCAGTGTTACGAGGGGCGCTTAAAGCTTTTAAATAGAGATATAATGTATTATCCGTGGGGGTCATCTGAGTCTCACGAATTATCGAAGAATCTAGAAAGATTGTTTATTTCGAAGGACTTGGGGGAGATTGGGGGTGGAATAATGACAGACTGCGTAAACGGAGAACTATAATGCGTCTTACATCAATACCGGTGTTAAATCTGTGGTGACTCAGTGACTTATATTTCAGTTAACAAGGATAGGAACCCGAAGATGCTACGTTTTAGGACTCATAATACTTGGCATCAGCTCTTTACTCTTCAGGTACGTGGAGAATAACTGTTACCCGTGAAAGAAAATATGAAATTGAGAAAAGGAAATAGGCACGCTGACCCTAGAAAAGGGGGTAAAAATATACATAAGTATTCGAGATCCTTTTTACTTTACTATGCTATGAGTCCAGGGGGTGAAAGAGTTTAGTTTTGAATCATCCTTTTCGCTTCAATGTTTCTCCTACCTGGATCTACCTTTTCAGTAATTTATAAGACAATTTAAATCTATTTCTTGATTGCTTTTATTTTTAATTTGTTTTAATGATTATTATCCCTGCACTTTTGCGTCAAAAGACGGGGGTCACGTTACCTCGTCCGTCCATCCTCCCTTACTATTTATTTATTTATTTATTTATTTATTTATTTATTTATTTATAATTACACTTTAGTCTTCTTGGAGAATTACAGTCTGGAGAATGGTTTCTACGCCTCGGAATGATGTTTCGTATAATGGAGTCATTGGGAGCGGCTATGGCACTGACGGCAAACTACGCTATCATAACCAGAGAGTTTAGAAATGATGTGGCCACGGCGTATGTAAGTCAAAACCTTTCTCGCAACTTGCGTTATATCATAGAGGGATAGCTGTACCAAGCCGCTACAGAAATCGACCAATTTAATTTTAAAAAGTTAAAACTTACAGCTTAGTTTCATGTAGTGCGAGAGATAAACAGGGCTACCGCGTTCGGCTGGTATATTAATAAATTTCAATCCTTCTTCAGTAAATAGAAGGCAAACTTGTTAGTTGTGGTGAACTTGTGATAGGGGGGAAAACACCCCCTCAGTCTAATCACTAGGTAAAACAGCGGTGCAGGTGAATCTCTATAGTATAACAGTCTATGTGGTAATACTTTTAAAAGCTATAATTATGAGTATTATATATAATTAGCTTTTATTGGATGTATCAGATTGTAATATGGTTAGGAACGTATGTATACACTTTGCCCAACCTAGCTGATGTTTCTTTTAAGTAACGGCATTTTGCCGGATAAAATAGCAGTTTCCACGTGCAAGAGTTTGCTGTTTAGCCGAGAAATACATATTAAATCAATAACTCCGCTGTTGGCAAAAAAACGTCTTATTTTTTCGAAGGGATTCCTAAATATGTTTTTTGGACTCGGATCGGTTCTGGGACCCTTAGCTGGTGGCGGCCTCTATCGACTCGGAGGGTTTTGGCTACCATTTCTTGTGTTTGGACCATTAGCTGTTATCTTAGGATTGTGGATATTTTTCACATTTGCTCCCGATGATGACGACGCTGGTGGGTTTATGTATTACTTATTTTGTTACAAATAATTCGTATTAAAGATTTCAGATAATTCAATTTATACACATGTGCAATGTTTATTGGGCCTTGATGAAAACACTACTGTGATAAAAGGAAACTGATAATAAGTATGTATTTTGGACGATTTCCTAGAATGTTAATCTACATGGGAATTTATAAAATATATCTATATTAATTGCCAGATTCGTAAATATATGACAGTTATCTGTGCCGCTCCAGTTTGCTATGAAACCCACCTTAATACCCCCGTCACACTAGCGGCGGAATGAGCAAGAATGCCGTCGGAAAGACAATTCTTTGTGCGCTCCTGGATATTCGAAGAGCTTTCTAAAAAATCCGAGTGCATTCCAAATATTTTTACCCATTCTTGTGGCCGGCCCGAATATTTTGCTCATGTTAAAAACTTTCGAAGTGCATTCTTAGTGGAATAATTATCGAAGGGCATTTGAATAGTATTCTAACTGAACTATGACTGCATTCTAAGTATTCTCACGGCGTTCCGACAGCATTCGAAACATTCTGATCACATTCGAGGGAGAACCGAAATGGCAGGACACTTCAAATCCTGCTAGAGTGAGCCAGAATGCAACTCGAATGCATCTCGATCCTATTACACTCGTACTGCATTCGAAGTGTATTCTAAATATTTTGACTGCATTTTGGCAGCATTTTTGATATTCCTAGTTTTCCAACTACATTTGAGCTGCATTTGAGAGCTAATACAGCCGAAATGTGCACGAATCATTCCAGGCGGATTCAAGCGCATTCTAAGTATTCCAACAGCATTCTTACAAGAACTTAGGTCAATTTGAAATTTCCTCCCGAATGTAGTACGAATTTTTAAAGTTAGTCATTCCGGCTGGTTCTGCTTGATTCCTGCTGATTCCGAATAAGTGTGACGGGGGCTTAACAGAGCACTCATTCCCGCTAGACGCTGCATTTTAATACCCTCTACCTTGGCGACAGATTAATTTTTCATAAGTTATTCACAGATATGTCTTTAGATAAACACGGTCATTTGGTTTCTGTCACCCTGTGATGAAATCTCAAGGATGATTACATGGCTGGTAATTGTTTGCATAACTGCTCAGGCACTGCCACTTTACAAGACCAAACCAAGTCCCTTGACAGCAATCAAGACATTTAATTGCTCTGACCTTAATAAATTGATCTTTTGTGACAGATGAAAATAGCCTCTTCTTCAGATTGAAGTTAACTTAGGAATCTCCTGCAGTAGCGGGTACAATGCCATCTGCGCGCGTGCAGATATAATAGCTTTCATCTGGCCAAAAGTTACAGGGTGGCTTTTGGAAATTTTGCCTATAATATTTGCCACCCTGGTAGAGGGAAGCATTTACACCGGATTAATTTGGGCGGGTACACAGTGGGTTGTAAAAGGGTAAAAAAATTAGTAGCGCTATACATGTCAGGGCCAGCCAAAATGGTCCGATACAGAAAACTGCCCTGCTCCCAAATTGTTTAAATAACGTAAACGGCAATAATTCCCAGTACTTAATTTGTAGACAAGTCTTCACAGCATTGCCAGATAGTCCAGGTATTGAAGCAACCTGCCGCTATCTTAGAGTACATAGCGGTTTTCATAACGTACTTGGGAATCGGGTCTTTGTCACCAACACTTGGGATGCAGCTACAGAAGGTAAGATATTGAACATATATTTAAGATGGCGATGACACTTAGAAAACTGGATACAATCCCTAGACCAATGGCACAAAGGCAGTATCTGTCAATTATTAATACTACAACACAACAGAAGTCATGAATTGATCTATTTTCTGTTTACAAACTATATACAAGCCATATACATCTGAGAAATCGGCGAATCTATTGCTACAAACAACATATCACTAGTTCTACTGGCAAACATTTTATCTTCATTTATACACTACGTTCCAAATATGCTCCGTTCTGCTGAAGACACTACTTTGCCGATTACTTTGATAACCTTTTATTGAACTTAGTAAAATACAACTGACTAATTGAAACTAACTTAAATATGGTTTTTATTTTAGGTGGACCCCAGTCTGAAGGGCAACCACGTTATGTTTGGCCTGGCCTTTTCCCTGATAGGTTTACTGTACACGTTGTCTGTGCCTATGTTCGGTGTGCTGTCCGGCAGATTTGTGAGTAGGAGGGGTCGAAGGGGGGGGGGCGGGTGAACATCCACCCAATATGAAGGCTAACCCTAGGCCCGGAGGCTTGTTTCTTGAAAAGTCCCCAGTTAATTACCTGGTTGATTTGGCGATATTGGCCTAAGAGTTTGTAATACTTCGAGCCACATGTTTGTGATTGCTACATTGCAATATTAACGACAAAAACTGTAATTTCACGGTGCGATCATAGAAATATAATCGATAGAAGGATCCTAGACAAGCAAAGTACCTGTGTTTTAGACAGTATTAATATACTTTGTAAATGGAACTTTTGGAAAAACACAAACGTTTTTCCTTTGAAAACTATAACATTGTGATACCAGTAACCGAACGTGTTTTTATTCATTTATTATTTATTACAAAGGATAAAAAGTGACGCTGTGTACAGGTAACTTTCTCTTTCATTTCAGAACCGTAATAAGACGCAGGTAATCCTTGGGCTTGTCTTGAAGGCATTGGGGTTCACCCTAGTAGGGCCATGGGGTCCACTTACCGGTCTTTACCCTAACGGCGAGGGGTAGGTACACTAGGGTCTACAGCGCTGGGACATATATGGCTCAAAATAGATATATAGCCTTTTTTGTAAGAAATCTTACAAGGCATATACATTACCGGTTATAAAAAAGGCAAGATATTCCATTTAATTAGACCGCATATGATTTATCTTGAGTCAAATTAGATTCAAATTTTGCTTTAGACCAGTTTTTGGCGCGGCCTGTAATTTTTTGAGAATTCGATTCCATGCCAGAGTTGTGGAAACATAGTAGTAAAGTTACAAATCATCTAATATAATTGGGGTATATTTTGATCTTTACAGAGCCATATGACTCACTGCAGGCTGTTATTAACCAGCACTTACTGCACAGTAATATAAACCCGCACTGCGTAAACAAACATGGGGTACTTGGTAATGTTATATTATACTTTACTGTATTCAAGATCGTCCTGGAGCATTTACTTAGGAACCTGTACCATAGGCATTGGCCAAGCATGTACTGAGGTGGCAGTTTTGGCGGACCGCATATTAGATGCTATGTGAGTAGAGGACTCCATCATTTCATCTTTCATCAGTAAACATATTAACCGCCATTTTAATAAAGTTTTACAAGACATAAAATAGACGTTCGAGGTGTGATGTGCCTTTACGAATAGCATAAACATGTACCATCGTGTTAGGTGCATCGGGTTCGTTATGTTGGTTGAAGCCCCCACGTGCCATTGTGTTTGTTGAGATTGTTCACATACCATTGCAGAGCATCAGGTCTTCCGGATGATATGACTACGTATGGGAATCTGATAGCAATATATGAGACTCATCTTGGGTTAGGGTGAGTTTTATTTATTTATTTATTTATTTATTTATTTATTTTTTGGTTCAGATATATATTGGTATCAGGTTTAGAGTTGGAATTTTTTGTTGTTGTTGTTGTCGCCGACTACCCAGCAATGGCAGAATATTTTGTAAGCTTTTAAGAATATTTCAGAATGTTCAAAAACTGGCACCATCTTGTTTGGACATAACTTAATACAACGTAATGTAACTGCAACTGAAACTTGGAACTTTATGTGTAACTTTGAAGCTAAGTGATGTTGAATTTTTGTTGGTATATTATACTAACTTTTCTTAATTCAGTACTGTTATTTCAATACCTTTGTTTAAATTGTTATTTTTTATCATTTGGTTTCAATCTTTGTTGAAAAATATTTCTGTTTTATTGTTCAGAAGTTTTTTAGGTCCTTTAATCGGAGGAATTATATTAGACAACAGCGCATTCAGTACATTATCAGGACTTCTTACGGGTCTCTCTTTGGGGAACGTGAGTTTCTTCACAATACAATGTATTGCAAGTAAAGTTAAAGCTTCTGTTGGGGTTAGCGATAATCTCCACAATTTTTCGATTGTTACTGAATGTAATAATAATTGAAGATTATTACGGAGGGTAGGTCATCCATTTATGAAGCTCAATATGCACCGATGACAAGCACAAATTCCAGAATAATCTCAATAATCGTCGTTTTGGTTGTAAAATTGCCTTTATGTTATTTATACGCGTTATTAATGGGATTATGAATCTCGTATGGAGATTTGATATCTCTTTTAAAAGTGTAGGTAGATCTTATTCACATACTGTAGTTACAAACACTAATCTTTAAGTTTTGAATTTCAAATAAGTAGCTAAATTATGATTTGATATTAAAATTTTCGCAAAAATATGTAATTCACTGATTATGTATATTTGCAGGCAGGCGCGCTGTTGATATACTGTTCAACTGTCTACAGACCATGTGGAAAAAAGAAGTCACAGGAATACTACAAACTTGATTCTAGTAGACAATGGCTGCTACTGGAAGATGCACCCAAGTATATGATAGAGACGCATCTTATTCAGTCGAAGGAATGTGATAAATGACTTTTTTCTTCAAGGGTTTGTTTGTTATTATATTAGACCTTTTATCCACTTTACACATTTAGCCAATTATTTTCGGAAAAATTAAGCAAACGACGTTCGTCAATTTTATACAATGTTTTAAGGACAAGTGAAGGAATGTGACACTTTTGCACATATGTAGTAATCCTTTTTTTAAGTTTCAATATGAAAATTATACATACATGTGTGTTCTGCTCGCTGTGCCATATTGCTTACATACCAGTACAGTAGTAATAAAAATCTATTAGTTCAAAATGTTCAAAGTATTTCTTGTTGTCATATTAGATATAAGCCTCAGGTTATCATTTGTACACATCTTGACAACGGTCTTTGAAATTGAATGAAATGCATTGATTGCCCTCTGATTTCAGAGACTTCTAAAATGCTAGCAATATACAAAATTGCAACAATAATAACGTAATAATAATAATAAATCTTATTGTTATTATGTAAGTTATTAATCCTCCTCCTTTGTGCGACTATGAAAGGAAGCTAAAAGGACGCACAGTGGACGCCCAGGTCACTCAAGGGTGGCGGGCAGGATGAACAAGCGTTGCCGTGGACGCCACAGTCGCCGCAAACTTGTGAACCTGTTTAAAACAACCGAGGAGGCTGGATTAAAGGAAGCGGGAAGAGACACAAGCATCGCTATGTTTGCAGAACGGATGCGAATAGTCTGGTCTAGTATGTGGTCTATTTGCAAGAGATGCATTGCTACAGAGAGGAATCTTGAGTTTGTGACTTTCTGTGTCTTCTCTAACACAGTCCTGATTCAGTGATGTCTTTTTTACTTTCCTAAACATTATCCTAGATCATTGTGTTTTCCTTTACTTCGTCTTCTTTAACGCAATCCTGGACCAGCCATCATTTTGTACCTTGAGGAGATAATTTTTTCAAAAGTAACTTTCATGTTCTGCGGCTAAATACCAATTTATACAATATATCAACCAATGTACATTTGAAATGATATTATGTTGTCGGTAATATGTATATAAATGTTCACGTTGCTTTAAAAAAATTAGCGATCAGTGCAGGCACGGAGGTACACTCGTGTTGAAAAGCACGGCAAAAAAACTAATATATATTCATTTTTTGAATGCTTCAGATATTTCACAAACCCTTTTAAATTGGTGGTTATATAGCAATAACTAAACCCTACGGATGTGGCACAAATTCTTCAAGTTCTATTACCCTCTCATACCAGGGGCTTCTTTAATAGTATAGATGTACAGAATATAAAGTTTGAGAGAGATACGTGTATAATAGTTTTGTAACGGACTTCTAGCGCAGCCTGCGGCCAGAGAGTACCTCGACATTGAACTGAGTTTTGAGGATCAAAATATTTCCCTAAATATTCAACTAGAAGAAGGTAATATGGCGATGGACCGTCGCTGCCCGGAATCAGTATTTGCATTTTGCACTGGTTGAATATCACCTGTTCATTAAATATTTTAAAGGTATTATAACGATATAAATATATGGTCTTAAGTTTACACGGGACTAAAAAAAGTAACACCACAATAGACATGGATGTCATTCCGGACTGTGATAAAAACGTGACCGTCTTTTATAGGCTGGCGCAGACTCAATCATCACTCCGTTAACAGAAAATATATAAATGTATGTGCAAAGCCAGGTCGTTTCTAAGGGAACATTCCCAGACCATATCGTACTAAATGTCGATCGATCCATCTCCAAGAGAAACCCTTCCCATGTCTAGGTATGGGAACCCAGTCTTAGTATTCGGGGAGTTGAGAACAAAGTCCCCGTGTCAACTGGAGTTGACTTTATAGTTGACTCTCTTTCCCCGTTCACGTTCTTGTCCAGGTAAAGACTGCGAACATTGGATATGTGTTAAACACGTTTGGTCTATTTGTTGTCTGTCATACCCTAGCGTAACATTCTGTATGTTTGACAGCGCATGATCTGTTGTCTCTGGATTCAGAATGCTGGAAACTTAGCACAGTCGCCATTGTGACAGGAATGGTAGTCCTAAAATGAAAGTCCGGGTCCAATACGATTTGTACGTGATAGGGTTAGGCTTCGTTCACATGCAATGTCTTTTTCTAAATTC
>NW_019773603.1:600725-618756 GCF_001039355.2 Lingula anatina | reverse complement strand
TTTTTTTTTTTTTTTTTTTTTTTTTTTTTTTTTTTGTCACAGGGACCAGTGGTTACATTCGAAAGTAATATTTAGTGACCTAAAATACGTTGTTTTAAAATTTGGCTGTATAGTAGCATTTGTGGTAGTATATGTGCAGGGCTAGCAGCAGCAGCAATAGAAGTACATGTATTGGGCATCGGTGGTAGTAGTACTACTGTAGCTCTATAGTCTGAGGGTAACAACACGGTAAGTATATATACATTGTACTACCCATAATTGAATCCATTTAAAGCAACAACTAATAAATCGAGGTTCTTCGAATAATGGCGTAAGTGAATAAGTATAGAACTAGATATTAATGCTGGCATGAGACAGCGAAATTATAAAAAAAATATGGCGAGCTTGTGTTCGGGTATAAAAAAAGTAGGAAATATACCTAAGGATCGGCAAAACCCTCTTTTATGGATTATCCTAAAACCCTAATCTGTTCTACTCCGAAGTTCCCTTCATTTATGCTACAATTTCCAGCCACTGCCAGAAATGTTTTTGAGACAAATCCGGGCTTCTTTGATAATGAGGTCAACGAGTTCTTTGACGTCCGCTCCATGATAGAGGCTACGCAAACTGTCGTTCGCAGTGCCACGCGCCTGTATTATTCACTTCCTCTGTACAGATACGTGAGAACTACACAGTGGGATACCATGGTGAAAAGTGCGGATTACTTGTTTGGGTAAATACAACCTCTCTCTCGCGTGTACCCTGCTCACTAACAGGGGTACATATACTTTATTTTTTACATTAGATACTCAAAGTTATTTCACTGACTTCGTGTGTGCTGTCGTCTGTACTCTGAGGAGACAAAAATGATGGAATACATAAGGCAATGAATAGGTTTATTTTGTCCATCTATTATTAGAAGCAACAAAATAAAATTAAATTACTTTTTTATTTGATAATCTGCGTGACTGGAATCTGGAATCTGTTTTTTTTTTTTTTTAACTGTCATGAATTATTAACTACACATAACCACATATTTGCAATGTTATTTTTATCAGGGGTTTGCAAAAACTTTTGGACCGGGCAGTCGATGACATTAAGGTCCTCTCCGCCACAAACCAGTTGCCAGATGACAAATATAGTTTCCTGCGACATGTAATGTCCCGTTCAGGTAACCTCTTACACGCGGTGCTTCATGCACCAGTCAGATATATAGACGGCGCTCTCTACATGTTTATTAGAACGAACAAACATTTTACCGAACTGTGTTGGATAATATTCAAACAGATATCATGACGTACCCATTCCAGGTGATATCCCGTACAGTGAGTGGGGCATGCTGTCATTGGATATGGTATTTGATGGACTCATTGCGGTAAGAATGAAATGGGGGGTCACGTTCCTTGCATGTTCTAATCCTTTTCCCTCTCCAAGCAATCAATCCTTTTGTAACCATACGGAGTAGGCTTAATAAATCTACTCATACTCTCTTAAACCATCAAAACATAACGGGATATTCCTCAAATTTTGCACATTTTTAACGATTGGCCTCTGCTTTGGTATGGGTTTCAACTATATATCTATCTACAAGTACGAGGGTTCGATTCAAATGTTATTGTCATTTTTCTTGCATTCCGTTCATCAACTGTTCGGTGTTTTTTCATTGGATACAAAGTGTAATTAATTCACGTCCGTATAATGACACGTTTCCAGACACCAGCCGTTTTGATTTGGAATCTGTTCACGCTTTCGAAGTACAGTCACGTGCAAGACAAGCTATTCGAGGAAGTAGAGAAAACCGTGCCGAGAGGGGAAAATGTGACGAAGGACCACATCAAGAAGATGAAGTACATGAAAGCTTTTCTTAAGGAGACCTCCAGGTCTGTGAAATACCACATCTTACAAAATAAATGTTTTCAATATTATAGTAATGGGCCTTTTGCAATTATAGATAAAATACTAGGAAATGTGCTATGATAGCTTCTTCGTACATCAGATAAAATCAGATTTTTTTCAAACCACAACATCTCAGCGTATGACAAACGATTTCATCAGGGAATATATCATGCAAGGCATTTCCAAATGTTGATGAATCAAAAAGTCAAAATTTCTTATGCATGCCAAAATTTTAATCTTTTGATGAATATAGGGAGGCTATATAGCAAGTGTATTTCCTAGAATAATATATTCATTGTAAATATGTGACAATTTTTTTACTCTGGATGAATAACAAATTATGACTCACACATGCCGAGGTAGTGGTTAGCAAATTATTTAAAGTGATAAGACTCAGAATTGCATTCTATTCACTGAAGCGAAATCACAGCATATAACCTTAAAGCACAAATTAACACGTGTACACGTGCGTTGACGTTGAATTAAATGAGCCTCTCTGCTGCCATAAATGCCAGTTTACACTTGTGCTGTAACGGCTTATCTTAAAAAAGTCATATTTTTTCTGTTACAGGTTTTTTCCTCTTACGGTGGAACTTACCAGAATTCCACAGCAGGACACGGTGGTTGGTGGATACCATATAACAAAGGGGGTACAGTGTATAACCAGCTTAGCACATACTAAAAAAAAGGATTTTATAAAGAAATACAGTATGCCTTCTTTACCTGACAGTGGAAAAAACACTGTCGTAATACTACACAGTGGATCTTTACTTAACTCTTTTTTTAGAATTTCTATTTGAGATCCAATAAGATTATTTGGACGCCTCAACATAAAGCGTTTGATATGGAATGACAAACAATAAAACACAACCTTGTGATGAACGCTGTTTTCCGTTGAACGTTTGTTTGGTGAAATTTGGTTCTCGAATGTACAGTAGCCTTTTCTTGAGATCTCTGTCATTTCTTGGAACAATTTGCCACATATGTTATTATCATTTCTTTCGGGATTACAATGTTTTCGATATCTGCATGGTCCATTATTTGTGGTCATGGCAACTATGTAAATAATTTTAAAGTGATGATAATAATAATTCGTCACAGCATTATGTACAACTTGTAAAGTACAACTTAAAATTTAAAAACACACCAACCAAGTTTTAAAGCTACAATAATTTCTCCATAAACGAAGAGCTGATTTATACATTTTGGCCGGGTAAGCCGTGGCGCCATCTATACTAATACATCATTCTTGTGCCTTTTCTTTACAGACGATTCTTTCTCTGAACAGCCTCGTGTTCTACCACAGCCCAGAATATTTCGTGGCTCCTGAACAGTTTCAACCTGAGCGATGGCTTCGAGAAAACACCTCTGAGGATTATAACCCGTACACGCTGCTGCCGTTTGGCCACGGGACCCGGATGTGCCTAGGTTGGGACATGATCTCTCTCTCTTTCTCTCTCTCTCTCTCTCTCTCTCTCTCTCTCTCTGTGTGTGTGTGTGTGTGTGTGAGTGTGTGTGTGTGTGTGCTCTGTATATGTGTGTGCGTGTCTGTGTGTGTGTGTGCGGGACCCATTTTGAAATTCACACGTATATTTGGTATTTGTTCTTCTTTTCTTGGGTTTTGATGCTTTACATTCGTTCTTGGTCTGATCTCCCCCATTTTCCTTCCGTTTTTTTTTCTTCTCTCTTCTTTCCCTTGGCCGATATCTTGCTCTTTTCTCTTTCCATTTCCATTTTTCACATTCTTGGAATATTTAACCAAAAACATATTTGTTTTTGAAGGTCGAAGATTTGCGGAGCTGGAGCTGAGTGTGATGCTAGTGAAGATCTTGCAGAGGTACCGCCTACAGTGGATGGGCAAGGTGGACATGGGGCAGGAGTTCCACTCTGTGCACGTGCCCGATTGTGCGGCAAGGGTCAAGTTTATTGAGCGTCAGGAGATGCAGCAATGAGTTATCTAAGACTGGACAATGACGATGTGAATCATGAGTGACTTACAGCTCTTGTTATCAGTGTGGTTCTATTTGTTGGTTATAACGTAATATCCAATCCTTTACATCTTAGAAAAAAATGCTGCTCTCTTTTGAAAACCAGATTTTTTCTTGACCAAATTCAACTCCCATATCTCTCTCTCAATTCCAATCTCGCTCTCTCAACACACATCTCTCTCATGTCTTGCTCTCTCTTTCTCCACATCTCACCTGGCAGCCACGAGAGTAACAAGTAGAATCAGCTTCATCATCTTGGCGGGAAAATAGTTGTCGTCTGCTTACCGACGGACCGAGTGACTCGAATCTTGACTGGAATCTAAGTCGATCCAAACTAGAACAAGACATGCGTTTTATACAATTCTGAGACACAAAAGGAATACGTATAATGATAGTATTTATTTCTACTTAGGATATATGTCTTGAATGACGGGTTAATTAATTATTTTCTTAGTTTTATATGACAATTACACACACCGGATAATAGAAGAGTCACTCCTACTGAACCAATACTTTGGGGGAGATAAATGACTGTGGAATGATATGCTCCTGGTATCCTTTTATTCACATCAAATTCCACAAAAGAAACGGTTCTGACTGAACAATTCAACTGTATCGATATTCTGACATTGCTTATATTCCGCCTCTTCAGGTTAATAACTTTGATTACTCTGATTCAGGGGGTGACACTTCTGTCGTCCAGTGTGTGTATTATTCAAATAAGAAAATATTCATAAAATAGATAGAACGACTGTCCTTACCTCATGCTTTGTTATATACTGAGGTTCTTTGTATTATCATATCAATACTATTTCATTCCTTTTCACCCCTAACGAACCTCAATTAGTGGCAAATCCACGGGAAACAAGGTCCTTAGCGACCAAAAAAATTTAGGGGGTATTAGGCCTCAAATTTCCAATACAATTCATCCAGTGGAAGTAACAGCCTGGTGTAACGTCCTTGTTAACTATTTCCATATACTGGAGCCTTGGACGTACGCGATAATTACTGGTTAATAAAAAACTTCTCAGGTGCGGCCCCTGCAGAGACGCTGAGGGCGTGTCAGAAAGGTCTTTGACATCAGTCCATTATAATTTGTAATTGCTGCTAAGTTTGAGTCGTCTTTACACGAGTGAATATGAAAAGTGTCCAGTTATGAATTACACATTGTATCACACCCTAAAGGAACAATTCACCGTACTAACATTGCCAATCTGTGAACCACAGTAAAATACCTTATGACGTCAGTAAAAAATAAAGACCGAAGGCATGTTGCGTTCTGACTCTGTTTATTTGTTAGTTAGTGGTCATCTCAAAAATCAACATGTTTTCTCAAAAAAAAATTAAAAATAAAAAAAATAAAAAAGGATAGGAAACGCATGCATCACACTGAAACAATGCCTGTCACCTAGATATGTCTGGTAAGCCAGAAAACACATTATAATGGTAGAACTACAAAGGATATTGCTTTATATCTGTATTTGCTTTATATTTCAGAGCAAAAATATTTTTATCTCTCTAAAACCAAGCGGGTACGTGTGTGTTCAGATGATCTTTTATGTTGAAAGTACCAGTAAGTAGAATAATTTTTGAATACCAAAGAAAGACTCTGGTTAATACAATAAGAGAGAAATATATTTTGTAAGTTACAATTTAAAAATGTGATTATTTTTATCATAGTCTTGAAGTTGTTGAGCATTAATATTATTTGAAGATAGAGGACGCGAGTTCTGTAGATTTCGAATATCAGAAAAAGAGAAACTGGTGGTAAATAAATGTTTTAATTACAACGGTTTGTTTTCTCAAGCTTGAAACGGAGGCCCGCTTTTATTACTGAAAATTGACCGCGATCTTGAACGGGCATAGTATTCCCCTTCGTAATTATCTTGTACTTATTTGTTTTATGTATTTCTGATATTGAACTCTTCGTTACTAAGCGTGAAGACCCATCTAATAACAAGAAAGTTAACTTGAAAGTGCATTTGGTAGATTCAAGAGTAATTGAGACTTAGAGGGGAAAAAACACAAAATGCTGTCACTTTCTTATCTTCAGCTTTAGTGGAAAAAGAGGATACAGCAGTAAGTCTATCTCTATACAGAGAAGTTCAGTGGAAAATTTCATCTCGGTTTGTGGACGAATATCTCGGCAAAAGACTTGTTCTGTGGCCACTAATTACAGTTTGACTTGTACAGGATAGAAAGCACCACACTATCTGACGCACCTGTATCAATCCAAAACAGGATATTTTGAAAATCTGTCTAATAAGAAGAATAAGAAGAAGAAAACATTCCATGAACCCTGAATTACATTGTAAGACAAACAATAAAAAATGAAAAAGAAAGAAGGACGTTATTATTCAGCTCAGCGTCTTTGTGATATCATGTTGGCAAATTAACCCCGACTGTTCAACCTTGGGGTATGTACAGCTAGAACGACATGTACGACAGTATTTTACGAGTATTTGACACGGTAGTAATTGCCTTAAGTAGGTCGTAAAGATTTTTATTGCAATAAGCAAACGAGGAAAGGATTGGAAATCGCTGGACCTGACTTAGTCCTGTGACTTCATAATGCGCTTGTCTGCTTTAAGGGGTCTAGGATATTAAAAANCATTAGTTTTGGACTTTTTCGTTAATATCCTAGATCCCTTAAAGGGCACACACACACTCACTCTCTCTCTCTCTCACACACACACACACACACACACACACACATACACACACACACACACACACACAGACAGAATAATGTTTACCCATTATGAGAATTTTGTGAATGAATTTTTCACACAAATTAAGATGACAGAGCCTAGAATTTCCGAAATCATCCGATGATCACCATTTTAATAAAAAAAACCGCTTATCATCAAAGACTAAGAAACGCCTCTCTCGCATGATAAAACCCACATTTACGCTGACAAATCGGGACGAACTTGCTACCTTTTTCATTAATAGATTCAAAACGCCTTTGGTACTTAGTAGCTTAATAAGCCTTGGGTCTATTAGATGTCTTCTGTTGTCTTCAAAGGTGATAAAGGTGATAATCCTCTAAGCATTTAATGGTCTTTTGATTCGACAAAATATGTGTTATGTCAATGAAAGAAAGTCTCCAGTGAGTGTTGGGCATATGCAGTGTCATTTACCGTAGACATACTGTCAAATTTACAATTATCAATAACTTTTTAAAGAATTTCATCGTTGATCTCAGAACGAGAGGGAACAACAGGAGCTGACTGTGTGAAGGTTAATATTGTTTCCCGCCACAATAAGTTTCATATGACACGGATTGCACAAAGCAGTCTGCATTCCGCCTTCAAAGTTTACCAGAAAAACACTACATTGTGAATGTGAGGCATAATTCAGTGTTTGTTCTGAATAATAATTTCCATGCCTAAAGTGTCACGTCTGATTATTAGAAAAATAACCACAAAAAGAACATATTTGTTGTGCTGCCCCCCCCCCCCCCCCCCCAAAAAAAAAAAAAAAGAGCGACTACCGTACACAAATTTTATGTTACCATAAAGCTAGGTAATACTTAAGAGAACTTCCAATGAATCACAGTGACATTAAAGCAGAAAAGATCATCCACCTTTCCTCTGAGACAAGAGGCAACGTTAAATAGACAAAAACGTATATTCTAACAGGGACCAAAACCATTGAAATTTTGTTGATAAATGTTGACCACTGGGGGACGCCCAATGCACATGTGGTCAGCGGGAGCATTGGACTTATCGCCTCAGTGAAGGTAAAGCATAAAACTCGCTTATGATTATGCTAAGAATGAGCTGTTTGTATTTATTAATACAATTTACACCTAAATTGTGTGTGATGATGGAATTGTTGTATTGCATGCAAGTCAATGCTCTACCTCTCCCTCTCTCTCTTAGTGTACAGGTATGCGTGCACCCGCGCGTGTATGTTTTGCGAGGCTTCATCATCTAATAAATGTGGATATTGACATAAGTGGAGATTTTGGAGGTCTCTTTGCATTTAAAGACATGTTTGAGGATTTCTGAGGAAAGCTCATTCATCTGTTGAAAAATTATATCTCTTGCCGCATGGTTTAAATAAGCGCGTGTGTGAGAGAGAGAGAGAGAGAGAGAGAGAGAGGCGCAGATTGCAGCTATCCATCAGGTTCAGGTAGGGGAGACCGGGGCTAGTTGGACCCCGGGGCTAGTTGGACCCCGGGGTAAGTTGGCCCCCCGTCAATTTATGAAAAAGTAACTGCGAGGTAAAAAAATTGGCCACATACTCTTGTAAAGTGACCGTAGCCTACAATGCTATGGAAGTGTCGGACGTTAAAAAGTTTTACTTAAGCGGTGAGTCGAAACAAACGATTTTTGCACCTAAAAGTAATTTTGTTAAAGAGATTTAAAAATCTATTTTCATAGACTTTTGATCGAATATAAGATATGTATAGGGCATCATACTGAAGCTCATTTTTTCAAGTTTCACAGAGATGTATCAGGGGCGTAACCAGACCTTAAAAAATTGTACGCATTTTTAAATTCCCAGCAAAATGCAGACTAACGCAAGAGATGAAGGACAGCGTAATTACAGCATATCAGGGCCATAGCCTGAGCAAAATTCCAGGGGGGGGGGCAGTAAGCGGACACGAGGGGGCGGAGCCCCCGANTAAGTTTAATTATTTGTTTGTAAAAATTGCCCATGTCACCCTGTTAGTTTGGAGGGGTAAGCTGGGTCAAGTCCGTGTCAAAATTCTTTGAAGTTTAGCAGGAAAAATTATTCCTTTGTTTCTCTAGCTCCTTCTTAAACCTGGTGTCCAGATTTTATCTAGTTCCCCCAGGGTTGCGGGATCGAGCTGCTCTTTGGAAATAACACTCAGGCAGATTTTTACCTGAGATGAATATCACCAGTGAGAATGCCCTTGATATTCTGAAGAAAGATTGTACAGAAGAGTTGAGGGCCTCTGAAACCTCCAATTAAGAGGTAAAGGATGTTCCAGTTAGATGGACGATTAAGATTGGACTTGTCAAGGTTACAGGCATTGTTAACCTCAGTTTGCAAGACGGGGAGGGGGGGGGGTCAGAACAATTGTGCCTATACAATGGATACAGAGGATTTGTACATACAGGTGACTTTAATAAGCAGAGGATTTTCTTTTATATTCCGTGAAAAATACACTAGATTTATATAAAATGATATCATGGTTGGCCAAAAAAATTGTACGCACAGTGCATCCGTGCGTATGCCTAGTTACGCCCATGTGTATCATCGTTGCTCATTCTAGCATCATAAATGGCTGCCATCCTTTAAAAAGAATAATGTGCACCCGGGGCTAGTTGGCCCCCTTGACTCGGGGCAAGTTGGACCCTCATATTACCCACAAACCTTTGCGCGCAACGCTGTTTGAAATAAACAAGTTGGTGAAATTGACAAAGCTTTCCGGCGTTTAAACCGTCTGATTGATTTTATTTAATTTGTTCTCTGGTGTGTTTTCGAAAAAAATTATATTAGAAATGTTCTGTTGATTGTATGTATTAAAAAGCAAATACATTGGACTTTCCTTAGAAAAACACTGATTTTGCCTTAATTTATTGTAAGGGGATTCCCTTTGTATTTATGTGGCCCCAAGTGGATTTTCCACCCCTCCCTAGCTAGAGACCATTGTTAAAACAAACTCAGTGGTTTAAAACTGAATTTGTTACTTTCTTTTAAAACGAAAATGTATTATTCGTTTTCATTCATTAAAAATCTGCTTTACACCATTATTATTTTATTCTTAATTACAACAAAACAAATTTTATTGATAGATGTTTGAGTTCTAGCAACACAACCCCCCCCCCCCCCCCACAACGTGACGTACGGAAACCTCAATAAATCTGCCTCATTTGAACTGTTTATTCAACAAAGACTCAAAAATCAATTCAATTAATTGATAATTTATAAAAATGTATTTCAAGGCGTTTACATGGGATATATACTTCATNGACCCTGGGGGCCAACTTGCCCCGTGGCGGGGCAAGTTGGCCCCCTTGACGTCAACTGCGTTTTTTGTCAAATTGTGAGCCACCTGGTATTATAGTTGAAAAATAATGACGTTGCATACGTAGCTTAGATCATGGGGCTTACTTTGAAACCGTTTTTGTTACTCTAACCCATTCCTAGTTGGCTCTACAAGGTCAAAAGTGTCTAACTGGGCCAACTAGCCCCGGTCTCCCTTACAAGTGTGCCTTAAAGCTGACAAGCACATCTTATTGGCACCAAACCTATTATGTAAGTCTATCAGCTGTAACATAAAACGTTTCTTATATCTACCCAAGGCTGGGGATTATTATCTAATAACTTTAATAACTTAATTAGGAAAATGCTTAAAATATGCATCGGAGCTAAGATTAGCGTCAATCCGATTAATTATTATTATTATTATTATTATTATTATTATTATTATTTGTATCAGTAGTAGTTGTTGCCGTAGTGGTACATGCGTTGATACTTTATGTTGTCACTGTATTCCATTCTGATGAGCCTTATAATTGAATTGAATCTAATAGAAAGGTCGTAAAATATAGTGTCCTAACCTATTGCCACTTCTAACCATAATTGATAATAAGGTTAGACTCACCATAGCTGTAACGAGAGGACAAATCGGTGTTTTTTTTTTTTTTTTTTTTTTTTGTTTTGTTTTGTTTTTTTTTTTCGATTTTCAGTATTGGTATTATTTATATAGCAACAGATCTTTGCTAGATGAGTGTTAAGGACACGCGGATTTGTTGCATGATCTTGTGATTAAAGCATGATGATTTGAATTTATAACAAAACGCTTTGTCCACTCTGTCATAATCCAAAGACAGAAAAATTCCCCTAGCCACTACCACTTTCTTGCCAAAATTTTGACTGTCATATCTCATAATTGCATCAAAGAAGTAAGAAACAGCTGCTAAGAGCATATATTTATTATGGTCTTCATTTCTCTCCCTTGTTCTCTCATTTCTCTTTCTTTCTTTCCATTGTAATAAGCACTGACTGTAAAAGTAAGTCAAGAGAATTAGTTTTCATAGTTTGATGATGCGTTGCCCATTGAAACGCAAATAAATGGTGATTTATTCCGCATGTGTCTTATATCAAATTAACCATCCCAACCTTCGTCACAAATTTCTCAAGGCAAAATACTGCTTCCGAAATATAAAATCACAAACCCGTTGGGACGGTATAAAATGGTTGCCTTGGTCCAGTTTTGACAGACTTCGACTTCAATCAAGCTCCAAGTTACACTTCAACAGATAGGAGACGACACCTCTTTTGCCGCCAAGATGATGAAGCTGATTCTACTCGCTGCTCTCGTGGCTTTGACAGCAGCCTCTTTGTGGGACTCTGGGAGTAAAAGGTGTGTTAGTTTGTGATTGTGTGTGTGTTTGTGTGTGTGAGAGAGAGGTTTATTACTTACTGTATAATTGTTTATTTCTGCAATTAACTCTTACCAATGCTCAATTTATCTTAAAGGGGAACCGGAGGAGACAGGATTGTGTCGGAAGTGACGTCTAGTGGTGTAAGACGTGAAGCTGGGTGGTCATTATTAGCTGGAGGTGAACGGGAGTGAAGACGTCGGCTCAGAGAAAAAAGAGAATTGAGACAACACATACGAAGAAATGATATTTTTATAAAGAAAATGATACGCTCAGTCTTTAGTGCACGTCTTATAAGAGGAGTGCCACTGAAGAATGTTTGACTTGTATCGTTTTCTTCTTTCATATTGAAAGTTTATCCCGATGAAATTGAAAAATTGCTTGTCTTTTTATTTTGTAAAAGGACTCAGTATGGATACCAACCAGGCGGATATGGAAATGGCGACAACAGCTATTTAGATCAAGGGTACGGATATGGCGATAGCAACGGATATCGAAGCTACAGATACAACAGCAATAGAGGAGGCTATGGATACAAAAGTACTGGATACGGAAAGCCTCAATACAGAGGAATGAATGGAGTCATGCCCCATTGGCAGGCAGTCAGTATAGAGTAAGATCACGTTATGCTGTCACATTTTTAATGTCACATTTTCTCGTCTGTACACTGGAATCACTTCAGCTTAATGCATGTATTCCTAATGGCTTTTTAAAACAAGTCAGAGAAAAAGATGAAAAAATGTTTTTAGGTAATGTTCGTTTTGATCCAGTCTGAAAATATGACATAATTCGTGATGATAATGTCATCGTTTTGGTCAACACTACTTATTCTGTAAACTGGTCAGCTCAGTAAACGAACGACTTAGGTTGGAGAAATGTTTTAACATAACAAATGTTAAAACAAAGGTTTCTCAACTGAATCTGGTCCAGTTGTGGCCAATATAACCCAGATAAATCTCCACCAGAATCCACCCATAGCAAAGTGCCAAAATCCAAAATGGCCGCCAATGCATGGGGGGGGTATTTAAGTGGGCATACCACGGAGACTGGGTAACTTAGAAACTTGTGCCAGGTATCATTCGACGTTTTGACGTTCTCAATGGTGGTCTCCTGTATGCAGTTCTCAATAGAAGCTACAAAAAGCATAATAATGTAAGTTCATTTCTGAAAGAATAAAGAAAATTGCTGTATTTTAAAGTATTTTGGCCCTTTTTTCGAGACTGACATTGCCATTTAGGCATGACCTTGACCTCTGATGACTTCCAAACTATTTTCAAATGGATGACCATGCCTTTGATCATTAGAAATGGTACCTGTCACAAGTTTCTAAGTTACCCAGTTTACATTTAATTACCCTCCCCTACGCACTGGCGGCCATTTTGGATTTTGGCACTTTGCCGTGGGTGGATTCCGGTGGGAAATTATCTGGGTTATACTGGTCCATAACTGGAACATATGCAGTTGAGAAACCTTTGCTAACATTTTTCCAACTAGTCAATCCACCAAGTCTTGTATTGGTCCGTTTTAATAGCTAGCGTGACCTATGTAGTGTGTAAAAGTCATTATCAATCATTTCTTTCTATTCCAGAAACTGATGCTGCGCATAACCTTAATTATGTAATGTGCACAAGCGGATAGGACGACATCAACCACGTGACCCATTCCCAACAGTTTCTTGTACATGTGCCTCTTAAGATCTGGACTGTTTTTGCCCATAAATAGACCGGTACAATTTGGAAACATATTCTGTATTACATGTATGAAATTTTACATCGCTCGTGCAATAAAATATATTGATTAAGATGTCATTTTGTTTTGATCTGTTTTCGATCGATGTTGATTGTAAAGTATGACCATGGGAATAATGTGCATAAGAATATATCGAAAAAACACTTTTACAGGGATCATATTTATAAACCCATTACATAAATCCACAGAAATATGTATTTTAATCGTATTTCTTATTTCTTTTGCATGCCTGGCGCTTTAATATGTGTATCTGCAGCGATACAGCTGTGTATTAAAGAAATGTTGACTTTATTATGTTTGACAACCAATATGGTCAACAGTGCCATTACATATTATTTCTTTAAGATCTCCAAGAAACTCATTCTGGTGAAAGTAAACTTTGCAAGTGGTATTGAAAACTAATAATCACTATAAAACACCGAAATTTCCTAATTAGTAATAAAAAAGAATGCGTTTTGAACATGTTTCCTTTGAAGAGGTCTGCGTTAGCTCTCTGAGTGCTTTTCTAGTTATGTATATTGATGTAGTTTACTACCTGTATAACTCAATCATCAATGCTATATACAAAGGAAGTGCTAAGGGCATGTCGATTCTCTTTATAGACACGTGCAGTTATGATTGGCATTAGATTGTGACTGGTGTGCTCGAAAGCAATGAGAATAGTATTTGGTGATAGATTGTGACTTTCGGAAGTAACGGAAACTCCCATCTTTTAATTAAAACACAGAGAGTAAGGTGACCCCCTTCAAAATCTTAGTTGCACAGTTGACCATCTCTGTACGGTGTTTCAGAAGGTCGCGCATATTCAGACTTATCAAGAAATAGAAAAACAGCACTAACAACCAACTGCTGTTTTTCTTACGATATCATCGTTTTTTCAAAAGAGTTGTTAGTTGGAAAGATATCAATCCGATTCCATTCTCCATGCGTGCGACAATGTTCAGTGGTGGTCCACTGGCAGATGCTACGTTATTTTCACTGACATTACTCTCTGTCATGTAAACGTGTAGCCATCAAAAATTACACGTCTACATTAACTGAACAGACATAATTGATTTCGTATGGTTTTCCGAACGTCCAACAACCAAGCGAGATCTCATTACGTTTTTCTTCCCGTTTGGTTCATTAAGTATATTCTTTTCTTTAATACAAGAACATCTATTGCGCTTTTATATTTCTTTTACACCGCACAAAATTTATGCAATTTATAGTCACGAAAAAGACAAGTTTATTTCAAGTAAAAGCCAAGTGAAAAAAATGAAGCGGATCAGTGAATCTATAGTTCAGAAATATGACATTCACTTTAAATCAGAACCCGGGCTGCCACATCGATGTAAATTACGCGGTAACCATGGAAATAACATTGTTATCCTTGTGCTGTTTGGTTTCTGTTAACAATAGTACCATGTACCATGCCCTGACATTATCGTGTCTTACTTTCTGCTAACAAAAGAGCCTAACCCTAGCTCGCTGAGATAAAGATCGAAGCTGAGCGTGGTCCCAATAAAATATTTGTTTAAGCGTTAATTGACCTTTAATGCGCGCTGGCTTCATTCTACTTTGATCACTCTACTCTGATACGGAGATTTTAACTATAAGAACTTGCCAACAATGATTTTTAAAAGCGACTTTACCAAAAAGGTTCGGTAATGAAAGCAACTTTCGTGTACATTTTAGCTATGAATTGATTGAATTCACATAGAGTTGAATAAATGAATTTATGATATATCAAATACACACTACTCTTACTTATACATGTAATATTTATTAGGATTCAAACCGCTATTGCTATATACATGTACATACTATAAACACGATTGAACCGATATTTCTTTTTGCTTTGTTCATGGATGGAATTTTTTTTTTTCAAAAAGACTTTTCAGTTGTTTGAGTAATTAACATTTTGTAGGCCATATCTTTAATATAATTCAGTCTATATTTGCATACAGGATCTCTCCCACCTACACCCGTAACATTTCTGTCCTTTTAAATTTGTTCATCAACAGTAACCAATCTTCCCATTAACAAGGCGAAGGGTGGCCGGCCAAAAGACTGACTCCTTGGTTCTGCAACACACAAAGTAGGAAGAATTATAATTAAACACGCGTAAAATATTATTAAAGAAATTAGCCTAAATTTTGATACAAATTTTTCTCTTTCGTTGTTTGATATTAACTCTTCACCTATGTAATTCAAAACAATAAAAATAGTTAAAGTTTACGATCTAAACTCCAAACTTAACCAAAAGCCTTCTTCATACATAAAAGCATAAAAAAAATTAATTTAAAAAGCTGGATTTCATTATTTCGAGTTAATTTCACTGTTTGGTACGTGTCATCTCACATTAATTAACAATCACTTCAGGTTAGCTTTATTCTTGCCGCCGGGTAAATAGAATAAATAAATATTTACACGCTTCATGGCAACGTATGTATCATATTGACGTAACAAACAGAATGAACGAAGTACAAACGTGCACACATATACAAAGTCGCACGCACTAACAAAACCGTGACAACAGAAAACAATCAATGATATCAAAAAGCAACACCTTCATATTATTTGGTCACGTACATATCGGTAACGTATGTATCATATGAAAAATTATCACAGATAGTTAAAGGCAAGAAATCTTATTTGTCTCGTTTTCTTTCACTTTAATGTAACATTAAGACATAAGTGTTGGCGCACAAAACGAAAGACAACCAATGAAAATAGTTACCATGTGGCGTGTAAATACTTTTATTTTTTATTGTTTGTTGTCCGTTTTGTAAGGAAACGCCTTATTCTTACGGCATACTACATGACACTAAGAAGGAAAAGCAGGGCAAGTGAAGATTACTTGTCTTGAAACCGTTTGTTGAAATTGTTTATATGATACATACGTCACCGATACATACGTAAACAAATAATGTGAAGGTTTTGTTTTCTGTTTTCATTGTTTGTTCTCTGTTGTCGCGACTTTGTGGCTGCGTGTGACGCTGTATATTACGTCGCTCATTTTTATGTACAGACACAGATGTGTCTGTACATATAGTCGTCATCTGCGTCTGTCGTCGCCGTTGGCGTGCACTTTAACCGTAAACACGATAAGTGAAAAACCGTTTTACCTTTTGGCTTGAAAGTTACAGAACTGATGAATATTCATAATACGCCGGTCAAGTTCGAAAATCAGCATGATCGGGCCATTTTTAGGGAAGTTATGCTGTTTTTTCACTTTTTTTAGCATATATGCAACACCGTAAACACGATAAGTGGAATACTGTTTTACCTTTTGGCTTGAATCTTACAGAACTGATGAATATTCATAATATGCAGGTCAAGTTCGAAAATCAGCATGATCAGGTCATTTTAAGGGAAGTTATGCTTTTTTTTTTCACTTTTTTTCAGCATATATGCAACACCGTAAACACGATAAGTGGAAAACCGTTTTAACTTTTGGCTTGAAAGTTACAGAACTGATGAATATTCATAATACGCCGGTCAAGTTCGAAAATCAGCATGATCGGGTCATTTTTAGGGAAGTTATGCTTTTTTTTTCACTTTTTTCAATATATATGCAACACCGTAAACACGATAAGTGGAAAACGGTTTTACCTTTTGGTTTGAAACTTACAGAACTGATGAGTATTTATAATATGCAGGTCAAGTTCGAAAATCAGCATGATAGAGCCACTTTTATGGAAGTTATGCTGTTTTTTCATTTTTTTCAGCATATATGTACCCTAGGTTCTAGATTCCGGTATTGCCAGCTCGATCTTGATTTCATATATAACCCATATCAACAATACCAGACTCTAGCGAACAGTGGCAACTCGGGGGCGTTCTTCTTCAAAATTCTGCCTGGGGCGCTTCCATATTTGGAAGTCACACGTCACAGCTGTGTCCTCCTGGATCCATATTTGGAAGTCATAAGTCTCGTACGTCACAGGCTTGGCCGCCTGGAGCTGACTTTCCCGCCTTGCGCTGAAGTCTCGTGCAGGCGAGACAAGAAGCAATTAAAGTGCCTGACGTGGAGTTAGATGTTTGAAATGAAAATATCTTGCAGTCGAAGGTCAGAGCCACAATACAAGCAACATTCTGCTGTAAAAACTTATTTTCGTGTAGCCATTGCGCAGCCCTTATAGTGGTATCGGGCATACAGTGTAGCTGTCAAATTTGGCACACGGCAAGCACATGTATTGTGCACGTGTGTATCTCAGGACTAAATGTTCTTTGATAAGCAAAAAATACAAAAACATTGGATATATCTTTTCTTTCCGAAGAATATTATTTATTTTTTCACTTTACATCTTAAATACAGCAAATAAAATTAAATAAAGCAGAATTAAATTTGTTTTACGTTTTATTTTGGTCTGATGACATTCAACCGCATTTTCACTGCGGAGCAGTTCTATTTGATTGATGGAAAACTTTCATGGCCGCTGGTCTTCAGAGTTAGTAAAAGCGACTCCACCACAAGATATATTTAGCAAGCTAGCTTTTACGTTGCTCTGACGCTCAGGGTACATATATGCAACACTGATAACACAATATAAGAAAAACAGATAAGCCAATTGTCATTGTACTCACAGGAGTGGTCAATCTTACTAAAACATAGCTTGAGTATGAAAATCAGCATAATCGGGCCATTATTTTAGAAGTTATGCTGTTTTTTCACATTTCCTCAGATTCAATTCTTAGGCATGTTAACAGTCTCATTATTTAACTAATAAGATACGGAAAAGTGTTTGTTTGATATTTCCTGCATCTTTACAACATTGTCAGTTGATTATGTAAAAATGATGGTAAACTTAATGTTGTGTATTGTGTAATGAAGTGTCAAAAATGGAAATAAACTCATATCATTGCAGTTTGTCAGATTCAATCATCCACTATGTTCAGAATCTCAGAATGGAGGAAATTGGACATTTAACACTGTTCTATTGATATTTTTCCCATCTCATCAATTTTCTTAGTTGGTCATATAAAAATGGCAGTAAAATGTTTATTTTGTTTTATGTTAAAAAAGTGTTAAAAATGGAAAGAAACCTATTTCAGAACAGTGCTGTC
>NW_019773603.1:588546-600409 GCF_001039355.2 Lingula anatina | reverse complement strand
TATATATATATATATAGTTACTGTGTCATTTAATATATATGTCAACAACGATATATTGATAACCTAATAGTAAAATACTTAATAATACTTAATAAATAATATGATCTAATACAGATAAAAACAAATATGTGTTTTACTATCAAATATCGGCAGGGGAACATACGCAGATAGAAGATATCAGTCCAGGAAGAGAGGCTGCAGCTTTTTCCATTTTTCATTAAATTTATCTATTGTCATGTTTCTCAGACTTATATTTCTCTCTGCGATGTAGGCCTGTCTCCATTCTATTTTAATATTTTCTATGTTCGGGGTAATGTTTTTCATTTTAAATTTATATATAATAAATTTTGTTATGATCAGCAAACTGTTGAGCGCATTGCATTTCAAATTTGGAATTCCTAGAATTATATCAGATGCTGTTAATTGTAATACAAGTCCAGTCTTTAAATGGATCCAGTCTTGTATTTTTGCCCAAAGGGGAGCAATTACTTTGCACTCAATAAATAAGTGTTGAAGAGTTTCAGGGTGTTCGTTACAGAAGGAGCAGGTCTCTGTGTCTTTTATCCCAATTTTTCGTAAAAAATTATTTGTAGCTAAAATTCTTTTTGATACTCTAAATTGAAACCAGCGCAGTTTAGTATCTAAAGTACATTGGAAAGGAATGTTATTCAAGATTTTCCACTCTTCAGCTGTGAGAGGTTCTTTAGAAAGGAGTTCCCATTTTGACATTGCATTAGTCTTTTTCATTTCGTTTGAGTTCAAAATATTGTAAAAAGGTTTCCCCCCTTTTGTAAATTTTAATAGCCATTTAAGTTGGGTTGAAATTATAGGGAGCTCAATTTTTTCATGTAAATTGTCTATATTCATTTGTTTTTGAAATTTTTTTACTGCGCATAGTATACTTGTGAACGTAACATAATTTATTATATTCCCGTGCCTTTCCTTGAACTGTTGGTATGTGAGGTAATTTCCCTCTGTATCGATCAAGTCATTTATGTTTCTTATACCTATTTTATTACAGGTTCTTATAAGAATAGGATTGTTTTTTATCCGTATTTTATCATTTAGCCATAAACATTCTTTTAAAAAATTTTCTTTTGTATCAATCTTTTTATTCTTTAACAGTCTGCACCATGCATCAATGACTTGATTCCAAAAAGCATTTTTTGATCCGTTCTTAATTTTTTGCATTTCAGACATTCCCATTTCAGACCAGTGTACACCCTTACTTTCAGGGATCAGACTAAGGAAAAAGAAAGACCATTTTGAATTTTTGTGCATGATTCTCCTGAGCCATGAAATTTTTAGGGAATCAATATAGTTTCTAATATCGGGGACTTTTATACCTCCATTTGAGTACGACTGTGTCATTATATCTCGTTTTACTCTTTCAATATTTCCATTCCATATGAAATTAAAGCACATTTTTTGTATTTTGTCTACATATTTGTTTGGTATTGGCAATGTGGAAAATAAATGAGTCATTTTTGGAAGGATCAGTGATTTAAAAATTACATTTCTCCCCAAAACTGTTAGCGATCGGTGAGTCCATTGTTTCATAGTTCTTTCCATATCTTCGAGTTTCTCTCTATAATTTTTCTCAATCATTTCATGTAAATTTACTGAGAAATCTATTCCAAGGATTCTGAAAAAACGTTCATTCCAATCGAGATTCAACTCTTTACACATGCTCTCTTGTGAGTCTTTCTTGCTTCCGAACCAGTTTAATTTAGTTTTTTGATTGTTCATTTGTAGTCCAGAAAATTGGGAGAATTCATTTAGAACCTTTAGGGTATTTCTTAAACTTTTTTCAGTCCCATCCAACACAATAGTTGTGTCATCAGCATACTGGGAGATGAGAAAAGTTTGATTATGTATTGTAATGCCTTTTATGTCTATTTCATTTTTTAACATGATACTTAGTATCTCAGCACAAAGAATGAAAAGGTAAGGGGAGATGGGATCCCCCTGACGGCAACCCCGAGAAAGATTGAAGAAAGAAGAGGCAAAACCATTAACCAAGACACACGAAGAGGAGTCTTTAAGGAAGAGTTTTATCCATTTTATGATAGATTCTCCAAAGCCAAAGAATTCAAAGGTTTTTTCGATAAAACCCCAGTCGATTGAATCGAAAGCCTTAGCAAAATCGATTTGCATCAACAGACCTGGTATTTCATGTGCGTCACAGTATTCAATTAAGTCGAAAATGGTCCGTGTATTCTCACCTATGTATCTGCCCGCCATAAACCCATTTTGGTCTTCATTTATTAATATTGGTAATACTTTCTTTATTCGATTCGTTATACATGCCGAGGCGAGTTTATACACAACATTAAGTAGTGATATCGGTCTTAGGTTTTTTAACGAGTTGGTAGGCTTATTATGTTTAGGTAGAAGGACGATTATACCCCGGGTAAGAGTTATAGGTAGTTTGTCTTTTTCGTATGCCTCGTTTATACATCTTATTAAAAAACTATTCAGTTCTTTCCAAAAGAATTTGAAAAATTCGTAAGTAAACCCGTCGGTACCTGGGCTCTTTTCATTTTTCGTTTGTCTTAATACTGTATAGAGTTCAGCGTAGTTTATCTTTCCTTCGAGCGAGGATGCTTCGGCTTCGGTCAATTTTGGAGTTTCAATATTTTCCAATCGAGTTTTTATGTCTACTGATTTGTGATTTTGTTTCTTAAATAAATTTTCGTAAAAGCGTGCGGTTTCTTTGAGAATCTCATTTTGTTCAGTAAGAATATTTCCGTTATCTGTTACCAGTTTAGTTATTGACTTATTTGTAAAATTGCGATTTTCCAGTGCTAAAAAGTATTTTGATGGTTTTTCTCCGTATTCTATCCATCTTTCTTTTGATCTTATCATTATGCCTTTTACTTTTATTTTTCTTATATTTTCCAGTTTCATCTTTTCCTTATTTATCATTTCAAGAATTTCTTCTTTTTTGTCTAATTCGGCCTCATTTTTAAGATCATTCTCTAGGTCGTTTATAGTATTTTCCACTTGTTTTTCCTCTGACTCTCTTTTCTTTTTTATCCTAGCACCAAAAGCAATCGTTTTCCCCCTAATTTTCATTAAGAGAGTTTCAAGAAATAGCCCATCGCTTATAGTTAACTGTAAAGAATGTCTGTCAATATTCAGTATGTTATCTCTATTATAGGGCGCTGCTGCATACTCTAAGATAGTTTCATTGATTATCTGCTTTACCATATCGGCATACTCACTTTCATATAAGTGGGAGTTATTGAATTTCCAAAAACCTTTTCCGTGTTTAATTTTCCTTTTTAACTGTAAGTCCAGAGTTATAATGGAGTGGTCGCTCTTATAACCTGGAATAATCTGACTATCTTCGATATAATTTGTAATGGTTGTGGAAACAATAAAATAATCTAACCTTGCCTGTTTAAAAGGCGTAGGCTGCCGCCATGTATACTGTCTAACATCCTCATGCATTTCCCTCCATATGTCGTGCCAGTTATGTAATTCCATCAAGGTATAAAGTTGATTAGAGGCCTTGGGGTTATTTTTATGTTTATAGTTATATGTGTCCTTCTCTTGGTTTAATACTAAGTTAAAGTCCCCACAGATAATATGATCCTGATTTCCAAAATTCATTATTGTCTCGTGTATTTTTAAGAAAAATTCAGGTGAATCATTATTGGGACCATACAGATTTATGAGTGAAATGTCTTTTTCATCTACTATCATACTAAGAGCAATAAAGTTTCCGTTAGTGTCTTTCTCAACCTCCTTAATTTTATATTCAAAATTATTGTTAACCAATATTGCAACTCCTCTTGAATTAGAGGTTCCATGACTGAAAAAGCATTTAAAACCCCATTCAGCTGCTATATATTTTTCCATAGATAATGTACTATGAGTATCTTGTAAACAGTAGATGGAAAAGGATTTCTTCCGCAAGAAATTGAACACATCTAACCGCTTATTTCGGTCCCCAAGGCCCCTACAATTTACTGAGCATATTTTAATATTTGATTTGATCTGTGTATATCTACCAGGTTTCTGCCGCATATGTATATACGACAGAAAATAAATTTACATCGCACAGTCATATTCTAAGTGTAGGTAAAGCAATCGTACTGAGGTATCAAATCTAAGTGTTTCGTTGTTGCAAACTAATAGGGATAACTTAACTACATATATATCGGTTATACTATATAATGCATTATCAAATTCACTTCCATCCACCCACGCATACAATAGACCACTTGTACCCATTCTACCAGAATTGACATACACACGAAGACAAACTATCGAAAACACACACTTACACAGGATAGTACTAATAACTAATAATTAAAAAAAATAATGATAATAATAATGATAATAATAATTTGATACTAGCGCTCTGCTGTTTATAACTACTTTCAGTTTTACATTGATTTTTATTGTCCAAAATTTCAGTGTCCGTATAAAATTCATTTTCAGGCTTATTGTTTTAATTTGGTGTCGATATCGTCGAATATGTCGAATGTATATCGGCGACCGTCATTTCTTATGGCAAATATTCTGGCATTGAAGTACCAGGCTGAATGTACAGCTTCTTTACCTTTTAGAATTTTGATCAACTCAGCATTTTTCTGAGTAATGTGATCGAACATTATAAAGTTACCTTTCAGCGCCTGTCTATGCTTGATAACTTTCGTTTTTTCCTTGGTGTTAACGAATTTGGCTATGACGGGTCTTGCGCCACCGCTGTTACCTGGTATTCTGTGGATTCCCAGAATTGAGGCGGGGCTTATGTCCACATTCACCTTTTCCTTCAGGATGCGGCAGAGGTCTCTCCTCAGGTCTTCTTTTGGTTTTTCCGGCCAGTTTAAAAACTTAATGTTGTTTTTCTGCGAATACTGCTGGTTGTAGTTTGCCATTTTCACAGCTGTTTTCGCCAAATGGCTGGTTTCTTTTAGGTTGGCAAGGGACTTCCTTGTGTCACTGATTTGTTTGGAGAGTTTCTCACGCAGGGATTCGTTGTCCAGATATAGGGCATCTATTTTCTCGCTCAGGAGGCTGAGTCTATCAGTCAAGTATTGTTGCATTTCTTGTTTAATATCCTCCTTCACCTCCTGCTTGATTTCATGTTTCATTTGGGCAATGATTTCCTTTACGTCAGATTTTCTTATCATTTCACTTTTAATCTCTGCTAGAGTAGCTTGGATGGATCGTAGTTCGTCTACCGTAATGTTTTCTGTTAAGTCCATGCTGTTTGATCTTGTTCTTTTCTTCTTTTGTGGTCTTTTCCCACTGGCATTGCTGTGCCGTATATATGAGGGAGTCGAATTGATATGTAGTTGCAGCATTTTCTTCAGGACTTTGTCTGAGGTCCTTTATCCGCTTTGTTCGTTTTCGCTTGGGTTATTAGATGCCATTGTGTTTATTGTTCGGGTAACAAAGGAACTATAGCTTCCGATTGCGCAACGTTGAGCACTTCTCAAATTTGACAGTTTCTTTCTGTACGTATAGATATAGGCCTATAGTTCAAATGAAAAAATCCAAATCTTCGCGTTATAATGAGCGTTTTTTCTATAATGAAGTGCGTTACCTGATACAGTGTACCTTTATAGTCCACCTGTAACTTTGTTATTTCGGTCAGTGTCCAAGGAGAGATTTTATCTACAGAAAACAGCAGAGCGTTTACACTAGTGTCTATTAGCCTTTTTCATCTTTTCCGGAAATTGATATTGCATTGTGGGTAGGGGAGCCCTGCTACGTCGAAACACTTACAGCGGTGCTAAAAACCATGATTGGGTTTACGTGCTTTTTGTCCCGCTACTACAATAACAGTAAGCGAGATCGACACATGAGGTTTAATAAGTTCCCAACAAAGCCGTTAGAATGAAAAATATAGTAGAAAGAAAGGAAAATATAGCAGGTTTGGATCAAAAACAGGGCACCGCGTTTGCGCTGAACATTTCGAAGGCGGGAAGAAAAACTATAATACGGTGCTTTAATAAAAAACAGAAATGTTTAGTTAAACAACGGATATAGCGAACTATCGGCAAATAGAACTCGGGGGTAAAAAATGCGAGAAAAAAAAAAAACATTATAAAAATTTGAAGAAAAAATTGAAGAATACACTGTAAAAACAGTGCTTAGCATTTAAATACATACAACATGCGTTAAGCACCTATACGCATTTAGAAATATGTGTAAAAGCTATGCACGTATAGCTTTTCAAGCGTTTCACAGAAGAAAATGCTAGACACGTTGGCAGTGTTACACGTTTAGCTATGTGCTTAGCTTCACCGGTATATGGATCTATAATAAGTCTATCACAAGCTAAGCACATTGGCTAAGCACTTCCCCTGCTAAGCGCGTGAGGCTGCTAAACACATGGAGCTGCTATAGGTGTGGAATTCCTAAACGCGTGGAGCTGCTGAACAATACCCTCTACCAAGGCTGCAGTTCTTGGAGACATTTTTTGCTGAGGCGACATCAGATCAAATTGACTATCTATTTATCTAGAGACATATCTGTGAATATCTGTGAAAAATCAATCTGTCGCCCTGGTAGAGGGTAGCTGAACAACAAGTTTAGCTTTTCAAGCTTCTTTCAGAAGAAATAAAAATGTTTAACATTCTTAGAAGTGTCGCACTTTTAGCTATGTGATTAGTTTCACCGGTTCCATAAGTTTATAACAAGGCTCAACAATTTGGCTTGACACTCTCCCTTGTAAACGTGTGGAGCTGTTGAAGGCGTGGAGCAGTCTGCTCGAACGCTTTGTGTCCTTCCTTGCAGTAACGCGTGCTTATTTTAAATAGGCCTATTAAAGATGCATACAAAGTCAATTTTTTGCTCAAAAACCAACCAAATACCAGTATATAGTTTCAAAAAGTATAATTAAGAGAATTGCCAGAAGGCATTGATTAATATTACCCGAAAAATGATATTTGAATGGATTTTTCTGTTAGCTTACTATCCTGTATATACATGGGGCAGAAAAGTAGGTCACATAAGTGGGTTAAATTTCTGACCAAAAATTTAAAGAGCAGTCTAAAGCTCTTTTATGGCTGATCGAGTGATTTATTCAGTTTGTCCCTTAATTTGAGTCGTACAAGAATCTAGTAGAAGTGGTTTATATGTGTTACTGGCAACCCACGCTCCACCGATGCTCGGTTCATATGTACCTTTAAGTAATAATCCAAATAACAAATAACGTTTTCACGACGTTATCAGATGGTTACATGCTGGTAATGGTATAGCAGAACATTATGGTAACGTTATGGGTGTTTAAGTCCATGCAAAATGATGTACAGTAACGTTATAATTTGTAAAAAGATTCGAAGACCGTTTCTACAAAATTTTATGATACATATGTAACGTCATTTTGTGGAGTTTTATCAGCGTGTTTATAACATTCTGGAAAAACATTATATACTGTTTTGAAAACATTTTTTTAATATAAATAACCAAAACATGTCTTATGCTGTTTGAACTACAGTTAGCGGTTAATTCCAAAATGGGCTTGGGGTTAGTCGGCAACTAGATAGGTGCGAATTGTAGAATATTCGGACTATCGGTACAGAAATAACCAGCATGTAAAGCTTAAATAAAGTATTATAATGAATACCCCACCATCATCCTGATGTTCTATTGTTCATTACTTCCGGAAAAAAATAAATAGATATCAATACCGTAACTCATTTTATCAAAATATGGAGAAAGGTGTTTTAAAGTAAAAATGATAGTTGTTTCGTGCCTTTAGTGAACTAGTGAAATTTCCTATCCTGCTTTTCAGAAATACATTCCAATAAACTCCCTCGCAAGGTCAGCTAACACAAGGATGAATAAGTCCAGCTGTAAAGATGATAGTGGGAAGTCAACGATGTTGACAGTTCACGGTACCCTGTTATAGAAAGAAATAACTATAGCAGTTAAAGTTGACCGTGAGTTCGTGTGTGTGTGTGTGTGTGTGTGTGTGTGTGTGTGTGCGACCAAAACAGTTGAAACCCAAAAGTTAAACAAATACACCCTACATTTATAAGCCGTCAAACGCGTCATACTGCTAAACATAAGCGTGTACCATGTTAAGGAGCTAAGCATGTTAAGAGCTAAACGCGTCGAAAAAGTGAGACAAAACAGGCGCTTAGAAATGTGTTTAGGAGCTAAACACTGTTTTTACAGTGTAGGCTGGGGCCTTAAAATTAAGAAAAGACTTCAAGCATGAGATTATGGAAAAAGAAAGTAAAAGCTGTGAAGTTTTACACGGGGATTCTACTTAGAAAAAATTCAAGAACTTTCACGACTTTTTGTGTAACAACAAAGAGAAGGTTTGAAAAGTTTTGTATGTAATATCCTTTTTGTGTGTATTTTATTGATAAGTGATCATTTAAATGTTGTAGGCCCATCACAGGTTTTAGTCTCTAATAACCTTAGCAGGGTGGGTTCTATTTTTTTTTAACGTGAGACGTTACTNTACAACTTGACAATTTTTTCATTGTTCGGTCAGCCGCCATGTTGGCGAGTAGCTCTTCTTGGCCAGTAATATATCCAAGAAGAGCCACTCGCCAACATGGCTGCCAACCGGACAAAATAAAAGTCTTGCTGATTTGTTAAGTTATATCAACGATATTACTTACCTAGTAATATATGTTGTTCTTATATCACCCTACTTTGCTGGGAATGGTCATTTCTTTAGTGTAATTGCAACTGGATTTGATTTTTGAAGTGTATTGCGCTGTGTTGCGCTGTATTGCAGTGTATTGCGCATTTCAGTCATACCGGATAAGGGTGCCAATTTATCCAAGCTAAAACTTTAGTAAAAATTTACCACCAAATTAATTAATTAAGTTAATTTACTATGACATTGAAATATAATTCTTTCTTTCTAGAATGTTGCGTATAAGCAGACACTTAGTCTCTGGGAGGGCCGTCATAAGAAGCCAGCTTGGAACAGGTGGAAAATGTAAGCAGTTGGGAAGAGGAGAATCATGTAACACAGTCTGATTGAATTTACTGCATGGACAATCAATATTTTTATAATGCAGACATGCTGAAAATTTCCGGCCACCGGCCCTTGACCCACCAATCAGGCAGTCGGGCCGACAATATTCTTAAAATTTTAGTGTATGTTGGCCCAATTTGGCCGGCAATAATTTCTGACTCACCTAGTACGGTTATTTTAATAAAAAATTTTAATTAATTAATTAAAATTTTTCAAAAATCTTCCAACCAGTATGTTTATTAACTACCTATTGTACCGGTGGGAAATTATACAAGTACAAGTCACGCTTTTTATTTTCTTAAATTGAAGTATAATGAGAAGAAAATCGAGAGATTCTCAACTCATTACCTACTGTTCGACAAACAGAACTGAAAAGTAGGTCAAGCGGAAGTCGCTCTCTGAACACTACGATACATGCGTTGTCTGATTTCAGTTTCTATAAATAGACGTGCTTTCCCTTCAACAGTGACAACTACTCATGTATATTGAATGATTGATGTCATGTCGCAAGGTGATAGGATCATATTTATAGCTAATGAGGTCATTTCAAGTGCAGCAAAGAAGTTTTGTCTGTTTTCAAACGTCAATTATTTCATGCCGATTTATGATTTAAACGATGTTAAATCACACTTCTATGTAAGATAAACCCTTAGGAGTGTACAGGTACTCAGTATGCAAAACAAACCTTATTTCTGAGAATAAATTTACTTTGAATAACGTCTCCTAACAGCGTATAGCTATTGGAGGCGGCTTTGGTGTGTCTTCGGACCCTGATGATTATGAAATTGAACTCGTATCCGTGGATACTGTTCACACGAATGTATTATATATTTTCATCATGACATTAGGCGGTGACAAAAATGACATTTTGATACATTATTCAGAACGTATGGCAATTTTTTTTTTTTTTTTTTTTGAAAATAAATTGGATATCCTGTTTTCAATATAAATAAATTATAATACTGAGTGAATTTTACCTGCAGAAAGTTTTTTTTACAATGATAAATAGTTTTTTTCTTTCTCTTCTTCTTCTTTATTTTATTTATTTTATTCCATCCAGTACTTTTATTAAATTTTGAGATTTTTTCCACCCAGTACTTTTATTCCATCACTACTTTTATTAAATATTAAGATTTTTTCCACCCTGTATTGTTATTCCATCAGTACTTTTATTCGATGCAAGTTAAAGTCATGTGTAGGTTGGGATAATTTGACATTTTGTCTAAAACTGCTGTAAGAAACTCAAAACTTGGAAAAGTGCTCTTGGGTAGTTTAGACGGATGATTTAGCTCAGGTAAGGCCTGGTTTAAGGTTAGTCTAGGAAAATTGCAGTTTACCTGTGGAAAATTTGTTTTCTGTGAGTTTTGATGCCTTTTTGGCCCTTAGTTTACCTTTAAGTCATATATTACCCAGATGTCACCTGAGCAGTAAAATGTCTCTTCAATAAAAGATCTATTCAAAGATGCAGTTATTTGATTTTTAATCACCTAATTGCTACTCAACTGTCCTTTTAAATTGGATAAAGCAGAAGTTAAAAGTGCACAGTTTTTACGCGAAATAGGGTAAATATACAAATTAATGTGAAAAACATTTGGGCCAGCAATATCTTGTCCGGGCCTGCAATATTCAGATCTAAGCAGGCTGATTAGCCTGCATTGCCCTCAGAGTTTTCAGCATGTCTGTAATGGCCTTCTTGGCCAAAATTTGACATTGCATTTACAAGGGAATGGCAGATATTGATTGCTTTAGTGTAAAGGAAATTTGAAAATCAGAAATAATAAATATAAACTTTGAAATCAGAAATAATACCAATTTATATGCAGTAAAACTGCTGAAATTAACATGCTCTTTGACAAATTGTTTAAATACATATTCCAGATCATGTGACCACCTCACGATTCCTGTGTACAAGTGAAGACGCTGATAAAAATGTCATCAAGAAGTACACAATCCCTGGTGACTCCTCCGTATCCCATGATGCACTGGGCTCACGTACGGAAATGGTTTCCCACAACAAGGTTGTTATCATGGATCTCGGGTCACACAGCACTCCAAACAACAGTGAGAAGACAGTGCCATCTAGTGAGGAATATGTGACAACGGAAATATATGAAAATATAACGTCACAGAGTGGTGTGACATCAGATACTGGTGTGACATCACAGAGTGGTGTGACATCACAGAGTGGTGTGACATCAGATGCTAGTGTGACATCACAGAGTGGTGTGACATCAGATGCTAGCGTGACATCACAGAGTGGTGTGACATCAGATACTAGTGTGACATCACAGAGTGGTGTGACATCATCCACTGCCACAGCAGATTTAGACATAAATGATACAGATGTGGCATACTCAAATAGAGCAACAGATATAAAGGATTCAAATTCCATGTTGGATTCTGAGGATTCTTGTACAGATACAGTGATAGGAACAGAAGCATTGACTCTAACGCCAACAGAAACTGATGATTCATGGGTAACAGCACCAGTGCATGATGGGAAGGATAAGGACCAGTTACAATCCAACTCAGAGCTGGATTCTGAGCAGTATGAAAGTTCTGGCACAGAAATGCCCATGCCTGTGGTACAGGACACTGAAGTGACGCATTATCAGACAACAACCAAATACAAGCCTAAGTCGGAGTGGTTGCTGAGTCAGCTGAAGAAGTCAGGATGTGAGGTACCCCAGGACAAAGCTGTGTTTCGGGCGCTGGCGTTCTCCGAGTATCAACAGATCCTGACCAGGTACATGGAGAAACGGCCAGTGAGGGGAGACCATAGTGGAGAAACAAAAAGAAAGATGGGAGAGAGAAAGCGCGACATTCAAAATCTTTACACAGGCAAGTTTGTCTCTTTTGTTCCATTTGTGAATGAGTCGGTGCTGCTTCAGAAGCTGC
>NW_019773603.1:561071-585745 GCF_001039355.2 Lingula anatina | reverse complement strand
ATCGCAATCCTCAAATGTTTTTTAATTCATTAAATATAAACGGTCTTTTCTCGTACAATGGGTCTGGTATAGTTGTATTGGCCTATCAGTTGGAAACACGTGGTTCGTCTACAATTGCAAATGGCGGAGGTGCCGTGGTAGTTATTGTCGTAAAATTAGCTGGATACGGTGCACGTGAGAAAATTATTCATTAAATTTAGTTTTCGAGCGTCAGCTTAATCTGGTAAAATGCGAGACGAAAAAAATGATAGATAGAGCCTTATGACCCACTGTAGAATGATGCCGAATAATACATCAACGACGTAGTTTATCGGCAGATAAACGTGTTTCCATTCTCGGCTGACTGAGGAAAGGTTTGAGAGAGCATTTAAAGAAGAGGCGGTCGAACCAATAGTGAGTAGGAAGTGTGCTGCAATCAAGACGAACAATACCGATCATAAGTGGACAGCTAATAACCCCTAATTAACCCCGGGTTACGCGCTGCTGTGTTGACTCCTTGCTGGGAAGGGGTAGCGGCCTCCTACTGCTGTGCGTAGTCAAACATTGTCTTCTAACATGCGGCTACACGACGGTTGCATTGTATTAATAAAGTTATACCTATTCATAAGGAAGGGGGCGGATGGTAATCTTACGAGAATTAAATCAGTTATCGATCATACGCGTACCAATAGTCGTGTTTTTTTTTTAGCTATACGGTATATATATATATTTATGAGTGCATGAATTGAGAGGAGTCGCCGAGGCTAGTTAGAAATGATTATTTGATTTGAGAAGCCTTCTTCACAGAGTCTGAGGCCTTAGGTCTCGTTCAATTTGGAAGACATCAGGTAAATAATTATTGTACCATGTGCAATATCTAAAATATATTAATCTATTCCTTTACTTTTTACAGTGGTAGTAATAATTTTGTTTCCGTTGTACACCGGTTTAATCCCTATCTGGTGAATAGAAGGGGGCGGACAAACAATGGAGGGCCGTATAAATCCCTTCAAAATTCGAACGCACAAACACAATAGCTTAGGTGGAATAACACAATACTTAAGACGAGTGAACCCCATGACGCCGATATCTGTGGTCCAGTGCGACAAGACAATCCGCTGTAACTAGGTGTAATTAACTGCAGGATACATCAGCCAGAAGGTTCCCATTGTTTGTTGCGGCGATAAGATTATAGCTTTAAGAGGCTAGATCCCATGCTAACGCGTGCCACGCGTAGCGAACTGTCCTTTTGTTCACTAGTTTGGCACGCACAGCTGATTATGTTTTTAGTGTTGCTTACAAACTGCTAGTTAATTTTGTTATCAGTTATTTCATCCAATATGAAATTTCCGCAGTCAAAAATTGAACTAAGTATGTTTGAGTGACATGCATGAGCGTCAGCATCAATCTGTCTCAAAAAATTCTTATTGCATTAATTTATAAATGTATAATTTATTGATAAACGTACTGCATTCAAGTATTTATGAAACATGAATGATAATGAATGAGGAATAAGGAAATAATATATTACTTATACTATACTTATACATGTATTATAATATTGAAATTAAATGAGGTGAATTGACAGAGCCGCAAGGACAGTCCAACTCCAACGTGCAACCGGGGGAAGTCTGAATGTGTGATCATACAATATATGGAAGTACGGTCAATTAACAGTGTAAATCATCAGTTAAAGAGGAGGGGGTCTTACTATAGCTCATTATCTATTGGTAAACTGTTATTATCTCTTGAACAAGCTTAAACCATGCCTATACAATTACTGTGATCATCGTCACTTTAGCTACTCGCCTATAATGCGTGTTGAACTACAGACAACTTATAAATGTTATCTGTGTTACTGTGTAAATGAACACATTTAGTTAAATTATAACGAAGTCGGTGATTTAATCCATCCAACATATTTATATTTGTTCTTTTAAAACCAGTGTCAGGTTAACGCCAAATCAAAGCAAGCCTTGCAGACTGGTTTTGTTTAAACTGTCGTATATTAAGTAAAGCTAAGTAAAGCCCGTTTCTACTTCGCAGTGTTCATCCAAGCTATAAAACTGCATGAAGGATAACAAGACTCCGTAGCGAATTAACTTTCACAATGCCCTGTGCTTCAGGTTTCCAGGAGTCCCGTGTAACACAATAATATCGAAGAGTATGGCCTGAGAGTAATACAAATATGAGGCCGTGTATGAAAGACTTTACAAATTAGAAATTCAAGAATTTAAACATGCTAGGTACATGCACATCACTTAATAAGTCATTTCACAAAAATCACATCTAATTGTTTAGATTAACCTCTACATTTATCGATCTCATCGCTTTGTCTCAACCATCTAAAAGAAATATAGTGCACATGAGGAAAAGTAACATGTTTACATGCAGGCGAAGGAGGTATACTTCAATATTAATCGCGAACAATATCAACAGCGACTCAAGACCGTTGCCTGTCTTTCACACTTTTACACAAACACACGGAGGTTTAAAAAGGGAGTCGCGACACGATATCTATCTCTTTCCTTCGAACAAGCAAAGGACTGACCCGAAGTAAGCTTTCTAATCTAATTTCCTTTTTATCGTATATTGTAATAAATCCGCTTGCTCTCCTCCATTGTCTTGTAAAAGCGACAAAGAATGTGTTGTATTCACACACAAGTTGAAAGAACTTTGCATAACTCCTTTTCCTTGTTGCAGAATGTCTTTCTCAAGGTTATAATCAGTGTGAAGAGGGTGTCTTGCCTCATTTAAAAAGGGAGTTGTTCTTCATACTGGTTGTTGCTTAACTTACAGGGGATTAGGCTAGTTACTATATGCCGTCAACAATCGTTTAGCGACCCTATCATTATACACTCTCTCNTTGTATGTGTAGCTGGATAAAATAAAATAGTCCAGAATAGTGTACTTACAGGTTTGAGAAGTAGAACATGAAAACGTTTTCGACTGAAAATAAAAAAACATTAGGAAAAAAACGAAATAGAATGTTTGGAAATTTAAACAGTTACGCTGGCGGCTTTGCGTCATGGCTATGAATCTGACATCGAATTTAGTCCAAAATATTAGTAAATTCAGAATTATTAGCTAAAATGTAAATTGCCGTATTTTGTCAGACAACCAAAAATGCCAGTGATCCAAGCGAAGGGTACGCTTTCCTGAAGGTAGCGGCGACGAACGGCGACGATATTTTTCTGAACAGTGAACCTGTATTCGTTACGAAAAGCCCCCTTTTCAACAGGCGTGTTTTATTAATTACTTCATGTCACAAAGTAAATTTATACAGGCAAAATTTTATTCAAGGGACTAGTTTCACGAAATGAACGAGAGTAAAATATAAGTCGGCACAAATATAAGTCATACAACGATGAGTCTGTATTTAAATATAATCCCTCCTGTTATGGTCCTGCAATAAGAGTTGATAATGACTACAGTGAGAAAAGACCGATCTGTAGGGGAGTGAGGCAGGGCTGTGTTTTATCTCCAGACCTCTTCAACAGCGAAATGATTCTATGGAACATAGAGCAGCATGAAGGTGTCAAAGGTGGTCACAACATAAACAATCTAAGATATGCGGATGACACAGTGCTAATTGCTGACTCGGAGGAAAAACTACAAAACATCCTTACAACATTCACAATGGAAAGCGGAAACAAAGGACTCCAACTTTCAAAGAAGACTGAGTGCATGGTAATCTCCAAACAGTCAGACATGCCTGTATGTAATATTTTTTGCAAAGGGAAAGAATAAAACAAGTTTGCACCTTTAAATACTTGGGCTTCACAATAACTCCAGACGCCAGATGCGACACAGAAATAAAGAAGATAATCGCTTTGTCTAAAGACACATTCACCAAGATGAAGCCCATCTTTACCAACAGAAATATAAGAGTCAGCACCAAAATCAACACTCTGAAAGCCTACACATGGTCCATCCTTCTGTACGGATGCGAATGCTGGACGCTAACAAAAGACCTTGAAAGAAGACTTGAAGCAGCAGAAATGTGGTATATCAGAAGAATTATGAGAATATCATAGACTGAAAAGAAGTCAAACGAAGAAGTAATGGAATTGGCCGGGTACAAAAAATCCCTACTCCGAACCATCAGAAAAAGACAACTACAATTTTTTGGGCACATAATCAGAGCTGATGGAATAGAAAAGCAAATTCTGTGTGGAAAGATTAGTGGTGCCAAAAGCAGAGGAAGACAACGCACAAAATACACAGACATTCTGAATAGCTACGCAACGAGGAAAGAATCCCCCAACAATGAACTCATCAGGAGAACTGATAACAGAGAGGAATGGAAGGCCATGATCGCCGATGTCTGCAACAGACCTGGCACATGAAGAAGAAGAAGAAGAAGAAGTTATGGTCCATGTCGGATTATAATGGCATACCTTGATGCAAAACAGTCTATCGTTTCATCCACCGCGAGTCCCTTTATTCAATGTATTGTATTACTCATTACCCATTTCATTTGACACTTTCTCTTTTTCTCTCCCTTCCCCTTTATCTTGTTAGAAGGAGGGTAAATAATTAAGCACTCAAAATCTGCATCATCAAGCTCCAGAAACGAATAAGTCAACGAACCAGTGGGCTGATCCACAACATCCGGCACGGCAGAATGAATCAAATAACAGCTAGCACAGATTTATATGCAGATACCTATAGTGTCACTACATACATAATCAGCTGCACACGCGAAGCTGTTGAACAAAAGGATAGTTCGCTCCGGGAGACCGTTTGTTTACATCAGTACTCTAAGGGGGCGTGGCTACCCAGGCGACCAGGGGATTAGGCTAGTTACTATATGCCGTCAACAATCGTATAGCGACCCTATCATTATCACACTCCCTCTATTGTATTTTCCACCGCATTAATCGCAGTGTAATCTTCAAATGGCACACGGGGTAAATATACACATTCTTAATACTAGGACGGTATATAGAGCACATAATACCATGCATTTGTGGATGACTGATAATACTGGTAAATCAAGGGGCAACCACGCTCACTTTATAGAATTAAAATCTAAGCATTATTGGTGAATTTGAATTAATGACTTTTTTCTTTCACCTAACCCAAATTTCTAGAGGGCGTATTTTGACTAATATTTTCACATCCCATGGGTAAACAAATTTTCAAAAAAAAAAAAAAAAAAACAAAAAAACATGACATATGACCTTTTCTGACATTTGAAGCATTGTCAATGACCCTTGACTAATTGTCATGTATTTGTGACCTACACAATTAATTGTCCTATCCCTTACATCTTTAATTATATATAATCCATTGATATATTGATGTAGTAACCACTTTCTTTCCCCTACCCCCACTTTTAAATAGGGGGTATTTTGACTGTTGGGTTCACGTTTAATTGCATAATATTCTGAAATAAGATACTTGAGGTTCCAAATTTTCTTCATAGGCTTTTTATTATAGCATTGTCCCAAACCATTCACCAAATACCAAAAAATATTTATATAAACAATGTTTTTAAAAACGTTTTGATTCTAATTTTTTGAGAAACCCAAATGTAAACTCTTGTTACCTCTGACCCATTATGAGTGACCCTTGACTTATTGTCACAAATCTTTGTTTTATGGAATTTAATGTCCCATTCCTTGCGTTCAAAACGATATATGATGCATTGATATATCTGTATCGTTCTGATATAGTAAGCGGTTTCTTTCCCATACCACCATCTAAAAAAAAAAAAAAAAAAAAAAAATGCTGGTGGGGTTGGGTTATATAAGTACAGTACCTGTAGGCCTTGCCTGTGCCATATACTGTACACATGGATCTATTGATAATGAACGCCAGACGGACTCTCACTTTTTTAAAAGCCTAGTGACTACTTACTTTGCGTCAATGTTTTTTTATTTATTTTTATTTATTTATTTTTTTTTTACAACAACCTTAATTCCCTTATGTCCACAATATGCTATATTTGATCAATTTGCTAGCATTATCATACATAAACTGTTATAATAAGAGAAGCACTATGATCAATTCTTATGAAATTTGTGGGATAAAGGCCCCAAAGGTAAAAGCTTTTTGTACAGTCATTTATTTGATTTGTCACCTGGTTTTGAAACAGCCGAGAAAAAAAAAAATTGAGAACCCACAACCAGTCCCCTGTCAACCAATCTAGATACACCTATATACAATATATTTTAGTATAAGGCACAATGTTATCTTAACATTTGGCTTGCACATATTGAAGCAATAATGCATAATGTCTACCAGCATAATCACCATCAATTTGAATATCATGATGTCAAGATGTCGAGGACATGCTTTAGGATACAAAATGAAATATCCCTAGAAAAAAGCACAATGTTGACACATTTTTATTTTTAGTCACCAACTTCACCTGTTGTAGAATATGAAAAAAAAAACTCACATAGATGACACACTAATATTTTAACTCACCAACTTAACTTGCCATTCATGTTGTATGTGCGCTTCTGTCTGTTTGCTCTAGACACTAGTATACCAATTTGTGATGTACATGCATGACGGCATTTTGAACATTTTACGGTTGGGTGGTGGTGGAAGACAAACAGAAATAGACTTACCCAAACGAAAATACACCAGATTGTTGCAGAGTGTAACTGAACTCATTTTCCCCTTGTTGCCACTCGTCAGTCAAATCTATGGCTGTGACATAATACTGATGAGGAGCCACGTTCAAAAAGTAACTGCAGCCTAAAGTTAAAGATAAAGGAGAATTATCGAGTGTGTTATTGTAACGTCAAATCTTAGGACTCTCCTTTGACCAAACTGTACTCGGCAACGTCAAAATCATGTGAGTGATCCGTGAGCATCAGTGAATTGTACTTACCAGAGTAACACCGCCAATAACCAAAATCCCCAGGAGAACCTAAAAGTTGTCCTACATTAGCCTGCGTGCAGGGGTATTCACAAGGACCATTATCTAATCTCCAGGCAGATCTCCAAGCACAGGTCACTTAAATCAAAGGAAACTACTCAGATTAGTTATAAAGACATTAGTACCAACATTTGCAGAGTCGATTTTATTTCTAGAACTGTCTACGTCGAATGGGATGGTGTACCGAAAATGAGACATGGACACCAACTTATAACTTGGCAATAATATTTTTACCAGCTGAGGGAAGTTTAAGCGTTGTCAGAATGTATGGACGCGTAATGGTTTAGAGAATAGCGAAGAAGCAATTTATTTTCAATTTTCTGCTACTGGTTGACAGGACACACAAAACAACAGCGCAAAACATGCATGGGGTGTTGTGGCTACTATGGTGTAGGCCAGCTGGCAGTGGTCAACAGGAACCTTAACACAGATCCATGCATCCAAGTACTGGAAAGGGATTTAAGGAAATCTGTTGACAATATCTTTGGGAACCAAGACTACTTATTGATGCTTCATTATGACAATGTTACTCCACGCACAGTCGATGCAACAGTAGGCTGTTCATATGCAAGCCAGATCCAGACCCACAATGGCCGATCAACGCAAGCCCTAGATGAGAACCCCATTAGGAATGTGTAGGATATCCTTGGAAATTATTTCTTAAACTATATTTGCATCGTATGTGGAATGCCATCACTGCGCAAAGGTAACATTGTTTTTGTCTCCACGAACAGACGCTTGCCCATCGTATCTTCAGTGATCATTACATGTTTAAAGAAACCCACAATTCATCAGGCCAAAATGAGTTTTATTAACAACTGACTAATTCCTGAAAACAAAAACGTCCAACCTACCAACTAAAGCGTTATCCGGAGCGGGCCTACAGCTGATTGTGGCATATCTGAAGTGCGACCCTGAAATGGTATAGCTATTTTTGTCTCCTCATTAACTCAAGCGAAAAGATAAGTAAAATGAAAACAAAATAACTGTCTCTTTAATTGAAAAATCCCTCTGGTAGAAGAATAATGTAAAGTTATTATACAACATTAGATACTATTGAGTAAATTAAAATCACGTAATTTTACAGCATAAATATATAATAGATAATATATAATTTTGTAATAGAAATGGAAAATCATGGATGACGCTCTGATTTTTTTAGTTAAACAATACACACAGACCGTTAGAGTGATTAAAAGCGTGTTATAAAATCAAATTGAATGTACAAATGTGGATATCTGTCACCAGAGGACCCAATATGTAGTTTTTCTAACATTAGATAATTGGCAGTCTCGAAACATGATTCTTTTGGCTTGTTGAATACTGATTATATATATATATATATATATATGACTAATTCCTGAGATATATATATACGTAAATATAAGTAGACCTATGCCTACAAAGCAAATGCTTTCCCTATGTTATTCACTGGTGGTGTAAAAAGCGAGATTAATTGGCCAATTCTCAATAATAACAATAACAAACAATAATTCCTCAACATTTTTTAAATTAATTTTTGTGTTTGGTGAAGTAAATAGTTTTGGTAAATTGTCTCGGAGGAGGCATAGATAACCTTTGCTATATCAAAGTTCTTTTCCCTTTGTTTGCCATGAATCATGGGTATACATACCGGTTACTGGACTGTCGAACAGAAACAATGCGATGATGTAGAATTGCAGTGACCACATCGTAGATGAAATCAATTCTGCAACACAAAAAAGAACAGAGTTGTAGTAATTCATAAATCTAGATTAACAGTTAGAATCGCTCTTAAAAAAAAAATAATTATAATATTTGATGATTGAATGATGATTTTATTTATATGCAGCATATAAGAATGTTTAAATCATTTTAAAATATAGCCATAATTTTATAATCGCAGAGACCAAGGGGAATTAAGACAAAATTATTACTGTGGATTGGTCTGCGGTTTTACCACCTGTAAATTGATACCTGCATAAAATACAAATAAACCGTCAACTAGTATTGATTTTCAAGCTGTGTGTTTCCATTAGTCGCTGTTGTCATTGTAAAAATGACGGTCATCTTTCAGGTCAGGGTATACTATAGAAGAGTACAGTGTACGTGGTGTTTCTTATTGTCATAAAAGTTCATTTCTGATATTGCTTGGATGTAACGTCACAATCAGTTGGTTTAAGATTGATTTTTAAAGAGAAATTCGAATTGTTTTTGACAACACTTGTAAACAAATGCATGATTTCCCCATCCATTTATTAAACTTCATTATGGAAAAGTACATGTGTTTATATAAATGCGCACAATGTGACAGCAGCATATAAACATACATGTAGATTGTAGCATTTGAGTTATCCTATAACGTTTTCGAGAATCAAGAGGGTGTAAAAAGATATCCCAGCAGATATCCTGTTGAACTTACACAAGCGTGTCAGAGGCAGCAGGCAAAAAATTACATTTTTAAGTCAACGGTTTTACTCCACTGCATTTTTACAAGCGCTTTGGCTTAACCAGTCAAGTTTGTACCCATAGAAATCCACAGGGTGACTAGGTAGTCTTCAATGTTTTCAATGGATGAACTAGCATGAGACAACTTTAGGAACATCCCCACGAATAAATAAATAAATAAATAAATAAATAAATAAATAAATAAATAAATAAAAGTATAAACAATATTGGAACAGTCATCTGCAGAGTCAGTGGAAAAAGGAGGTAAAAAGAAAAGGAGGTAAAAAGAAAAAGTTTGTGATCGAAGGATAACTTTCGACAGAAAGTTTAAAAAGCTATAAAGTAAACACCAAAGGGATAAACAGAATGAAATAAGTCGACTCTGCTTTGAAAGTCAACAGAATTATTGCGAATTCTGGAAACAAATAGGAAAGTTGGATATAAAGAGCCAGAGGCGCAACAGGGTACCCTGGGAAGTTGTTGATGACAAATAAATAATAACTGACAAAAGGCAAGTGCTTGCTAGAAGGCAAAGAGACTACCAGAAATTCTTTGATAATGTTTCACCCGACAGTTTCGATGATTAATTCTTAATTTCGGTTATCACGCTTATGCTCAAAAATTAAGCAACACCAAAGTTTTTTTCAAAGGATTCTTCTATTACGACAAATAGTGCAGTTGGTATTGAGATTATGCGTATTTTTTTTATATTTAATAAATACCTAAGTCAAGCTGAGTAGTCTGGTAATGAAATGCGCACCACAGTTTATTGCAATAAGATGTATGCTTACACAGCAAAACGAACGTGCTCATTAAAGTAGCTTATACGGAGGACCTGTTTAAGGACCCTAGCTCTCCAAATGAAATCTGGGATCGGCCAAAAGAGTATACTTTTTCAAAAGCAGTGGGAAATAACATATAAGCAGACACTTGGCTTCAACATTTTCGGTCTTTGTTAGAAATAGCTAAGCACCCTATTGATCCCGTGTTCAAAAATGAAGCTAAACAGCTTATTGATAATCTGGAAACATTTGAAAATGAAGACATTGATAATTTAGAAGATGAAAAATAAAAAAAAATAAAGAAATAATTGCTGCAATGAGGTAAATGAAAAATAATAAATCGGGAGGACCTGATGGCTTAGTGGTCGAGATGTTTAAAAATAGTGACATGCTTTTCCCCTGTTTATGTTCATTATATAACCAAGTTATGCAAACTGGGTCTTCCCGGCAAAATGGGGAGAGGCTATTATATGCCCAATCTATAAAGAAGGTAACAAAAAAGATCCAAATAATTACAGAGGTATTTCTCTATTAAACGTAGTGGAGAAAATATTAACAAAAGTCCTTAATGAAAGCTTAGTGAAATTGGCAGAAGATACAAGTAAGTTTTGTGAAGAACAAAGTGGGTTTAGGAAAGGCTATAGTATAATAGATAATTGCTTCACATTGTAAGCCCTAATACAGAAGCATCTTACAAAAACAGAGAGGAAGATGCTACTGTATTTTCATTGACTTTGCTAAAGCCTTTGATTGCGTTGACCATACATTATTAATATATGTTTTATTGAAAAACTAGGTTAATACAAAGATAGTCAAAGTCATCCAATCTATGTATAAACAATTGAAGTCAAGTATACAGATGAAAGATGGTATATCTGATTATTTTGATTGTACCATAGGCACCAAACAAGGCTGCGTGTCAAGTCCATTTATGTTTTCTCTATTTCTTAATGAATTTGTTCATATGTTAAGAAATGATGAAAGCTGCAAAGTCCTTTTTCGTAAATGAAGATGCACCTAGCATCTCACATTTTCTCTTTGCGGATGATGCAGTAGAGATAAGTGACACGGTTGGTAGCTTGCAAAAGCTTATGGTAAAATTAGAAAAATTCTGAAAAAAATATGGCATGATGATCAACGAAGATAAAACAAAAATCATCGTATTCAGACGAGGTGGTTATTTAAATAAACATGAAAAATGGTTCCTAAATAATAAGGAGGTAGAAATTGTTAGCCACTATAAGTACTTAGGGCTGGTATGCTCTGCTTTCTAGTCCTGGAGCAAAGCTAAAAGTACCCTAGCACAGCAAGAAGAGAAAACCATGATTATCCTGATATAATAATAATAATAATAATAATAATAATAATAATAATAATAATAATAATAATAATAATTTATTGAGCACTAAAATGTTTCAGTACATTTTGCAGAGCTTGCTATAATATGTTGCGTACACTACATGAACATGGAAGGACTCACTGGGTGACTAAAGTAAAACAAATAATTTATATGTATGGTTTTGGTTATGCATGGATAGCACATGTGTTTATATCGTGATATAAATACCTTTGTAAGCCAATTTTACTAAACCTGAAGGACTGTGCTAGACAAAATTGGGTTGAAAGTATACAAAATAGTCCAAACTTTTTTTAAAACTATGCATTGTTTAAGAGTTTGTTAGAACCTAAATTGTTTATTTGATGTAAATATTATGAAACACAGAATAGCATTTTCAAGATTCAGAGCTTCAAATCATAGACTTGCAATAGAAACCAGTAGACATGAAAATTTACAAAAAATAGATAGGTTGTGTAAATATTGCTTAGAGAAAATTATTTACGAAATTAAAGATAAGAAGCATTTTACTAGTTTGTCCCCGTTATGTGCCCTGAGTGTCAGAGTCACTGTGAATCGGTCTTCAACAGTGACTCTAAAGAACAGCAACCGTGTACAATTTCCCTCAATCAAAAAGAACTGCTCCGCAGAGAATCTGCAGTTGAATGTTATTAGACCAAATTGAACCGTAAAACAGATTTAATTCTGCTTTATTTAATTTTATTTGCTGTTTTTAAGATGTAAAGTGAACAATAAATAATGTTTCTAAAAGAAAAAAATATATAGCCATTTTTTTTTCTTTTTTTTTTTTTTTTGTACTTTTTGCTTACCAAAAAAAAATATTTGATAAAAAATATTTGATAAAAACAATACACGTGCTTGCCGTGTGCCAAGTTTGACAGCTACACCAGTGTATGCCTGATACCACTATAAGGGCTACGCAATGGCTAGACCAAAATCAGTTTTTGAAGCAGAATGTTGCTTGTGTTGTGGTTCTGACTGCAAGATATTCTTAGTTTAAAACTTCAAACTCCGCATCAGCCACTTTACTTCTTGTCTCGTCTGCACGAGATAACGTCAGCGCAAGGCGGGGATGCAGCTCCAGGCGGCACATGGCCGTGACGTACAAAAATTGTGACTTCCAAATATGGAAGCGCCCCAGGAAGAATTTCCCCGTACAACGCCTCCAAGTTGACGGTATTCACTAGAGTCAGTTGATGTATTTGCTATGGGCCGGTGGCCTTTATCAATTGAGTAAAGCATAGGATCCTAAAAAAATAAGATTTACGATTCAATCAATTAAGAATTGGTTTAAATAAAAAAAGACTGTAGATAACAGATGATTAATCTTCTATTATGGAGTCAATATCGGGTGTGTCCTCCCTGGTTCTGAACAACAGCTTCACGTCGTCTCCTGCAACTTGCAACCCAATTATGTAAATCTTGCATTGGGAGCCGGTCCCATTCTTCAATCACAGCCTGCTGTAGTTCTCTAATGTTTCTCACTGGAGGTTGTCTCTCATTTACTGCTCTGCCAATCATAAACCAAGCATGTTCTATTACATTGACATCTGGTGAATATGCCATCCAATCCATAACGGAGATGCCATGCTGTTGCAGCGCGTCTTCTATGACCCGTGTTTTGTGAATGGGCGCTTTGACCTGCACCAAAATGCTGGATTTGTTAGAATGTATGGTTGTATGCGCCTCAACAGAATTTCGTCCCCATATCGTTGACCGGTGAACCTCCCTTAAATGACGTACAGTGGCAATTTTTCTTCATAAGAGAAACCGCCCCAGACCATGACGTATCCTCTACCACCCTGAACACCTTAACCTTAACTGTCATTCAAATAGACGGACATTTTAATGCTTTTAATGGGTATGAAACGTTTATATTTATTATGCCAAACGACCAAATACAATTTTATACAGCAACACAAGTACACACAATGTTGTGGAAAAGAAGCAAAGTTAACAACAAAGTGTGTTTGAAAAGTTTTATATATAATGTCCTTTTTATGAGTTTAATTGATAAGTGTACTTTTAAAAAAATATATGGATTTTAAATGTAGTACCACAGGTTCTAGTCTCTCATAACCCTTGGTAAGGTGGGTTTTATTTTATTTTATTGTATTTTATTTTATTTTATTTTATTAACAAGAGACGTTAATACAATTGTTTTTTATTATTAGTAGTAATAGTAGTAGTGGTATTATTCTAGGAATATCCAAAAACAGACAAAACCAATAACATAAGACAGCTATGGTCAAACATGTCATCACCCACTAAATACAAAAGTCCAACACACGTACTGAGTGACGACGACACAGCACTTCCCCACAAGCTGAATGAATTTTACGCTAGGTACGACATTGCCAACAACTCGGACTTAAGATCGGCTCCACTGAATGCACATCCACATGACCTACCGCCCTTTTCTGTTCAGAAATGGCAGGTTCAGTGTCATTTTATGACATTTAATTTGTAACCCGAATAACAGTCCAATTTCCGTTTTATATGAATTTTTATATTTATATATTAATGGCTATCTCTTCATCTTGAAGTTCATTGAAAAAAATGTGCGATCTTCTGTGTTATCTTTTGTCACCAAAACAACACCAGAAAATAATCAATTTTCACCCCCCTCCCAAAAGGAAACAATTGATATTGGCGTCCATTTCTCCAAAAATTATATATTATTCTTCATTTTTTTTAAAAGCGTCATGCGGTCAACTTTACCAACAGAATGGGAAGCAGTTGTTTAAAACCGTTTCCAGTTTCATGGGTTAAATTCCCTTGATCGGTTTTGCTTAAGGAAGAATATGTTAAGGCTCAGCTTATGGACTAATTGGCACCTTACAGATAAGATGCGGGAAAATATAATGGCGCTTAGCACCCACATTCAACATAGAGGTGCTATTGAGGTCACAGGCATGCTCTTGAAAACATTTAGTGCACAGATTGCAAACTAAGTTAAATTATTTCAGGGTCCCACATGAAGAAGTATGTATCAAAGTATCACTCTGTTGGAAGCATGAAAAAAAAAAATCATCGTCTATCCCCAAAAAGAACTGACAACTGACAAAACGTCCAGCTATGAAACCTTTTATTCACTTTAAATGCAATCATCATTGGTTTTGTTCTTTGATTCAACTCCCTCAAGTATAATGTTGAAAAAGAATAAAATAACCTTCCATATAGAGCAGTTAATTGCTTTTGAGAGACTTTAGTTTGCTTGTCACTGAATGTTAAAAAAGGAAGATGCACTGTACCGACAGTAAAATAAGCAATACCTATTTTCCCTCATGATCCAACTACTATACCAGAAATGCCAAATTTAAATTTAAATTTAATTTTATTTTATTTATTTTATTATTATTTTTTTTTTGCCTTAATCTTTTTTGATATTTTTTACTGGGGAACATACGTAACCTAGTATTTGCCACGACACCAAGCCCCTTGAGTTAAAGTTTAAATATCTATATGAAAAATTCTTACATCACTTGGTTAAATAACCATGACTGAATCACAAAAATATATATCGGAACGCTGTAAAAAAAATGACCCTGAACATACATTATCATACAACATTGGTCAAAAAGGTTGTCCCACCCCCATTTCCATGACCTTTTAGTTACAAAAGATCACTTCACAGCCGTAAATTGTTAGAAATAGTGATTTTTATTCCAGATACCTTGTCTAACATGATTAAGGGTTAAAACAAATACAAAATAGTGATGAAAATATACACATTTTATGCCATTTAGTAAAATTTATAAGAGGTACCCCCTCAAATCCAATGTTTCACTGTGTTTTCTGTCAGATCGCATTACACAGTATCATACCCTGAACAAATTTTGAGTGTTGATGCAATGCTTTTCAACCCCGCTGAGAATCGTCACTATCACATCGCGTACTAGGCAAGAGCGGTGTGGCGTCTGATACTGTGAAATGCGTACTGATACACACCTTGAAAACGGGTAGTGTGGTCCGATTTACCGGTGAATTCTGGATCATTCGGTGCCGAGTCTGGTAGTTGGGTAGGCCTCTTAAACTCATTAAAAGCAAATGTCTAAACACTGTTTAAAGGCACTTCTTACTGCAGATTGCAAACTCTTATTAAAAGCGCTCGTTACCATTTACCAAACAATCTGAAACCATGCCTTAAAATTATTGATATCAGTGTGTACCCCGCCCCTGTGCTGGAGCGGTATGTTGCCTTAGGCAGCCTTTACCTGAGGTTCATGCACTAGTGACTGTTTAAAATCCTTCTTCTAAGAAAACACACGATGAAACCCAGACAACAACAGTCATGAAGAACATGATATTGATTAGTTTCGAATTCTACCGGAGAGGCTGGACTGCAATTAAAGCGAAAACGTGTGGACTGAGATTGGACACCAACTAAGTTAATTGAATTCAATTGAATGGCCGGTATTTGTAGTTTTTGACGAAGGAAAGAACTGAAATAATTGTAGAATTACTGGACTACACTGGACTACATTATAATGTAGTGTATAAACATAAAATGTTCTTAATGAATTAGGCAAAGTTCAATAATCTCAGTTATCATTAATCTTATCGCCAATTGTATTATTATAAGGGTGTTTTAGTCCCTATATGATTCAAACTTTAGGGCCACCACAAACCCTCTTTAAGCTTGTTTTATGTTTTATGTTAGCATGAAAACCATTTAGCCTGGGAGGATATTCAGTTTTATACTGTGTTTGGGCACCAATTTGGGCTACTTATTTGAGACGTAGCGTACCGTAGTCTTAAACATTGAGTCCCGTAAACAGTTGAGGATGGTCAATGTTTGGTGCGTGGTACTCGTCAAAATGTTCTACTAAAATCCTACGTAATGTTTCAGGGAGCCCGAGAGAACACTAACGGTCCTGCTACTGCAGATCAAGGTAACTCAGAGTCAATCATGATCTTTGAGTTGCCTGCTGTTTTTCGAATTAAGAGCACCCGTATAAAATACCAAACAACCATTATAGAGTTGTGTGTTTCTATTAGTCGTTGTTTATATGGTAAAAATAACAGTCACGCTTTATTTCACAGTATAATATACTCTAAAGCACAGAACTTGGTTTTTAGGTTTCTCATAGAATATGAATATTATATAAATTCAATTCTGATATTTTATAACGCGTGGATGTAACGTCAGGGACATTTTGGTTTCGCAACTCTTGACCGAACTTCACGTGTAAGGTGCACATTCTACATTATCATCATGGTTGCCTGCACATGGTTGCCATGGTTGACTGTGCGCTTAAGCTACCATGCATGCTACCGGTATTCCCCTATCTTCAGGTGCTCGACAGTTGTCACTTAAAACGACAGCAGGACTTAGCGTTGGCAAAGAAAGAAAATATTAAATATTTCTAAAGTCTTATCCAGGAGACCAAAAATAAGCCAAGTAGGTGCTTACCGCTCCGCACTTCACCGATGACGATTTCTTTGTAAGGTTCCGTTTCTCGAAAGACGGCTTCAGCTACTTTATTTACTTATTACTATTCTTTATCATTTTATTATTATTTATTTATTTATTAGTTGCTTTTTTCGGTAAATTGTTACTTAGATCAATAGATTGGCTTAGATCAAAACATCCACATGCAGTGATAATGTCCATATGCACTGTTGCGTGATTGAAGTTGACCAGTTGACCCCAATTATACAACATTACTGAGGCGTTTATAACGAGGATGGTGTCACAGAGGCCTACTTTAACCAATGAGGAGCTCCTTTATGTCAGCCTTTATTACCTAAAGGCTGAAAAAGTAATTCCTTATCAAAGGAGAGGCTAAAATGTGGTCTTAGAATACCATTTCGTTAGGCCTTCCTTTACCAAGGGACACCTCATCAAAGGAAGCCTTTATAAAAGTTGACCTTTATTAGGCCTATTTTAAGGAACAACTTGGAATACCGGCCTATATTTATATTTGATATTGCATGTCACCAAGAAGTAATTTCTTGCTCTTGAGTAACTTGAGTAACTGAGTATTCTTCTATAGATTGTCTTTACGCTATCTGTCTTCTTGAATGGCTAATGGACCCACGGCAACTTGCGAATAAGTGAGCAGCAATAAAATATATGTATAAATAACATTAGTTGACTGCCAGTTTATTATAACTTGACTTGGCAAAGATAGTAATTTTAGATTATTTTATATTCCTCCGACCGTGTATACCCACGATTGTATGGTAGATACCTGTAGTTATGAAGACTTCAGGCACAAAGGTATATTTATTTATTTAATTATCTATTATCTATTATCTATTTTGGCCATCTCACCATTATTAGATATATACAATCGAGGGGGGGGTGGGTGGGGGGGGGGCTAGCAAACCCACTCACGCGGGTCAAGGCAATTAAGGCAAAATAAGCGTGGACTGCTCCGCTGTTTTCGGACTAATGGATACCAGCATAAGCCACAAATAATCCGTCAACTAGTATTGAATTTAAAGCTGAGGATTTCCATTGTCTTCATTGTTAAAATGGCGACACCTTTCAGGTCACAGTATAGTATAGAAGAGTACGTAATGTTTCCGTTTGTTATATATATATATATATATATATATATATATATATATATATATATATATATATATATATATATATATATATATATATTTCAGTAACATTCAAGATACCCGCTCAAAAATGCAGTAGTATCGAAGTTAGCAAAGAAGCATAAGCCACAAATTGGTGTGCAGTGGTGTGGAGCATATTTACAGTATAAATGCATCAGATTCAAATCTGATATATATATATATATATATATATATATATATATATATATATATATATATATATATATATAATAAAATAAAATAAAAAAGGGGGGAGGGATTACTGAAGCGTGCAATCTAATGTTAAACAAGACTTTTATCATTTCTCAAACAGGATGAAATCATCCTTTAAACCCAATGACGTTCAGCTAAAAAAAAACACATTAAATTAAATTTAATTAATATTACAAAAAATATTGATAGTAACAATTATATATCAACGATATTAATTTAACAGTGATATTGAAGAAGATATGCTTTGCCATCTATACTGATTTTGTTAAGTAAATAAGATTGGTCCGGTGGTACCCAAAACACTCTTAATTGTAAAACCTATTAAAATACGCTTTATATTAACTCCACAATGCTCTGTCATCAACGTCATTTTCCCTTATGTTCGGAAATCATTGCTTATCCATTTTCAACACACACATATAGCAAATGACAGACATCGCTTATAGGGGTGGGGGCTTACTGCAGTTTGCAATCATATCTCAAATGCAATTGTCGCCATTTACCATAAGAGCCGAAATAATACTCAAATAGAAAGGTTTATATTAATGTGTGTCCTGGCTGATGTACCGTCTCTTTATGTTACCCTACTTTTATTACAGTTACGTGCACTGCTGGACCTTTTTAAGATTCCGCTAGTAAGAAAACAAACCAAGACAACCGGGAAACAAAAGTCAAGTAAAAAATTGACAGCTTATAATTTAGTGGCATATTCACATAATGGCGCTCAGGTAAAGAAAACCAAATGGATTGTAAAAAGCAAATATGAACGGTGGTAAAGAAAAAGAAACGTGCTGCCTTTTAAATCAAATTCTAGGTTAAATGCAATGCTTGGTGCCTGGGACACGGCAGAATTTTCGAGTAAAACTACTACTTGATGTCACGGGGAGTCCGGTACTGCACTGCAGATCAAGGTAACTAAGAGTCAGTCATGATCTTTGAGTTGCCTGTCGTTTTTCGAAATAAAAGCACCCGCATAATATACCATTTACCCATAATAGATATAGGAGTTGTGCGTTTCCATTAGTCGTTGTTTTAATGAGAAAAATAACAGTCACTATTCAGTCCACACTATACTTTAATTTACAACACAGGACGTGATTTTTAGGTTTGTCGTAGAATATTAATAGATAAGAATTACATTTCATATATATTTTTATAACGTTTGGGTGATTTAGGTTTCACAACTCTTGACCGAACTTCACATGTAAAGTGTATAAAATACATTATCATCATGAATGCTTACGTTGAAGCTACTATGTATACATTTCTTACTCAATTTTTTTTTTATTATTACAAAATTACGCAGTACACATACACAGACTACAGGTTCTTAGTTTTAGCTTCAAGCACGCTCCATATAACTAATGTACATTGAACTAAATTATAGGAAATTCATTAAATGAAATAATGGTTTAATTCTCCTCCAGTCCAAAACTTTAATTTTGTATTCACAAATTCATTTACCCGAACTCACATATAACCCACACTTTGCAAATTATCATTTCGTTCGAGCAAAATGTACATATGAAGCTCTATATATCTCTTTTCATCAAAAGCTTCTCCAACTACCTTTATATTTCTCTGTTCCACAGGTAAATGTTCAGAAATATAGCACAGGGTACATACTGAATGCAGCTGGACGAGCCCAAAGCTATTCCCCTATTTTAAGTTGCTCATCAGTTGTCACTTAAAACGACAGCACCAAAGTAAGCCCACTAAGACAAGTGTTTCCCTCAATGGACTCGCTCAAGGATGAAAGAATTCCGAAACCATTCTCTTTATATTTTCTATAACGATACAGAAAACTGAGCAGAGTTAGGCTTCGATTTGCTATTGCATGTAGAAAAATAAAAAAATCCACACTTACCAAGAAGAATCTTGCTGTACTTGGATAACTTGAATAACTGTGTATTCTTCTATATATTGTCTTTACGCTATCTATCTTCTTGGATGGCTTAATGGACCCACGGCAACTTGCAAATAAGTGAGCAGCGATAAAGTATATGTATATATATAAAAGTGATTGGCAACCAGCTTATTCATCATGTGACACTGTCAAAGATACTTCTAGATGAATTTATTTGCTCCCGATGCTGTATAGCCAAAGCTGTGTGCTAGAAATTTGTGATGGCTTCAGATTCAAAGGTCGTCAGGCTTATATTAATAAATTAATCAATTAATTTCTTTATTTCTTTATTTCCATATTTATAAACATTTATTATCATCTCTTCATTATTACCAGGGTGAAAGACATATATAGTACATACATGCAGTCGCAAAAATAATTCACATAATAAAATCACGTAATAAAACCGTTAGAATATACATTATAAAATGACTCTAAAAAGAACAAATAAGATAGTTATATTTATGTAGGGAATGCTTACTAGTGATAGTAACAATTATATATACATAAACATTATATTGATAGGGAATAGTCTTTGGGACATGTGTTTGTTATGATCAATGTGTTTGGTAGCTATTCCTATTGAGCTACATCATTAAGGAGCCATTTATGCAGCATTTTAGCTGCAGTGATATTTACCCGCATCGTTCTGTAGTGCAGTAATAGCAGCTACACTGGAATATTACTTTGTTATTTCATTTTTATTTGTTCACCCTCCAACATCATCTGGCTATCACCTGCTTTCTAACCCTTATTTATTTATTTATTTTATTTATTATTATTATTATTATTATTATTATTATTATTATTATTATTATTATTATTATTTTATTTTATTTCATCTATTTTTTTTTTTTTGCACTATTCTGAGCCTTTAGTTAAGGTTTGTGCCAACTTTTTGCTGCAATAGCTTTTGTTATTTCACACAGCTTTCATGCTGTCAATTTTCTTAACGTAGGTTGCACTCATTAAACCAAACTTTGTTATTAATATTACTATAGTTCTTTAGAATGGGTATCTATAAAAATCCCCCTATTATGTAAATAAGGTGGCCTTGTATGTATCAGTTGTGTTAGCTTTTTGCTTCTATGGCTGTTGTTGTTTCACATATTATCTTAATTAATCTTGGCTGTACTCAATAACCCACTTCATCAACGTTATGTTATGGCAGTTATATAGTACTGGGGATGAAATTATCCATCTATTTTGTAACTTTCTATGTTATTATCCTTCGTCATTAATAATTGACCGTTTTCACTCATATGGACTCTTAGCATTTCAGTAAAACCAGCTTCGTTGTGGCTGTGAACATTTAGCCACATAAATGTGGTCAGGTTAAAAAATATTTATTGGACAAAATAGTATTAGTAATGATAAAAAAAAATAAAATAAAATAAAAGCTTTACTTAAAAGTTTCACTTTATTGTATTCGAATGCATCCGAATGCTATTGCGAACTTTATTAAAAATCCAATACTCTCATTTAGGCCTGACGACAGATTATGACGGGTATGGGCATGAGTATTATAACTTAACAGGTTGACATAAAAGATAAAAAAGCCGATCAATTAAAGTATATTGATGGACATTATCTGTAGAAAGTGTACGTGTGATAATTGATCACTATTGTTTAGTACGTGTGTACGTGGGTCAGTGGCTAAAGCTCTTTTGAACCACGATACTGTTGATGTGGTGGTAGTATGACTGCACTTATGAATAGCTTAACTTGTAAAGGGTGAGAGGTGTGAAACCTAGGGCAAAGACCCATTAAATGTGAGGTTTGTTTGCTTTGTAGTCAATCGATACTCTTTATCTGCTAGGAGGCAATGCATAAGGCATAAAGAACATTATTTATATCTGGTAGATGCGGGGAAGCTGACACTTGGATAGGTTGGTTTGCTCGAACTTATATAGTTGGGACATGTAACACATTCGATAAGTGGTACGTCTTCGTAGCGTCGCTGCAAGGAGGCACGTCAATTGGAACAGCAGCCGACCTAATAGACCTTGAACGGTCAAGCGTACTTAGCCGACACAACACGTCATCTTTTGTATCGAGGCAAAGAGAAGAAGCCAAGTGCTGTGATATAAAAGTAGACGTTGACCCGCTATCTAAAAGCGCGAGTGCTTTTATCTTGTCATTCACTCTCACTGTAACAATGGGCAAAGTCACAGAGACCGATGCTGTAAAAAAGCACGCTGACGCATTTAAATAACCCGCCGCCTCAATTGACCGAACACTAATATTAGTCACGATCGACATGAGTTGTTTCGGAAAATACGTGCAGTAATCTCGAGTGCTAATAAGCACAACAGGACACTTTGCACATGGGGAATAGGGTCCGCGTCTAAACAATTGAAACATAACTTGCGTCTGTTCACCAACGCGATTAGCGCTGACACGACTATTATCTTGAAATCGTCACACTGACAAACAACACAAGGGACAAAATGCCGGTTTAATACTTATGTTTGACGGAACTTCGTCTTGTTTAGCCCTTGCAAACGCGAGAAATGAAGTAGCCCGTTTTGGTAAAGAGTGGTATCCGTAGACCGGGTCGTTGGCGTCCGCAGCTGATACGGTCATGTAATCTGCAAACTAAGCACAGTACGTCACAGATCTGTCCCGCCTGGAGCTGCCTTTCCCGCCTGGAGCTGACGTTATCCAGTGCAGACGAGACAAATAAACAGAGTGGCTGACGTGGAGTTTGAAGTTTGAACTAAGAATATAATCACTGCCGCAACACATGCACCTTTCTGGTTTAAAAACTGATTTTTGGTGTAGCCATTGCGCAGTCATTTTGGTGGTATTAGGCATACAGTGTAGCTGTCAAACTTTGCACACGTCAATTGTGTTTATATCTTCAGGAGCAAATGTTTGTTGAAAAAAAAAAACATCTGGTATATATATTTTTCTTTTAAAACTATATTACTAATTTGTCAAGTTACGTCTCAAATAGAGTAAATGAAATTAAACAGAGCAAAAGTGCATGTGCTTTACGTTTGACTTTGGACTTGTTACTGAAGATTCATTGCAGATCAGTTCCTGTGATTGGCGGATACTCAATATTGCTGCTATTCGTCTGGGACACTGTAAAGCTCCCCACGAAAAGGTATGCATAGTGAGCAAACTAGCTTCATAGTGTCCTGACATTCAGGGCATGGTTTTGTTATTTACAGCGTAATTGATTATCTGCTTGTGATTCCCAACGTGCCATTTTCAAATTTTCGGGATTGTTAATTCATGTTAAGTACACGCAAGGTGACATGCTGATGTGTTTTTGAGGGCAAAGACTGCGAACTTTTATTAAAGCGATGAGTTTTTGTCAATGCTAGGTTTACAAGTCAGTTTATACCTTTTGTCATTTGCTGCATATTTTTGTATCTAAAGCAACATTGTTTTTTTATGCGTTATGTCCAAATGAAACACCCCTCTGCCATTTCAATTCCATAGCGGCCTACATAAATCTTTCCTCGTTTATAACCTAAGTTGTTTGGACTTGTGAAGATTCTTTTGTCTATAGCTATTTATATTAGTTTGAACTTACCATCCAATATTTCATCTGCTTGCAGTCAGATTTCATCAGGGAATGAGGTTGTGACAGGTGTGACAAACTGTCACCCCCTTTGGTGTGCTATTTGGTCAGTGCTCGCCCCCCTTGCCTGCCCCTCCCTTAGGGGTGGTAAGGACAAATTAGACCCAGCAGAACAGTATGGAGTTGTATACCAGTGTGAGTGTCAGGTGTGTGAAGAGAAATACATTGGAGAGACAGGACGTTCCTTAACAGAAATAATCGCTGAACATCAAAAATCGATAAAAAAAAACATGATAAAAAATCTGCCCTCAGCCAACACCAGGAACAGACAGGGTATTGTATAACATCAACAACCATAGAAGACATAAAGATCTTGGAAGAGAGACACGAGATCTACACCGAAAAGTTCTTGAAGCAATCAACATCCGCTTAAGCCTGGGTCACACTGCACTTGCAACCTTTTGGAAACCTCTTTGCAACCTCAGTCGCAAGGAGGTTGCTATAGGTTTTAAAATGGTTGATAACAAGTCTATTACAATAACATATCTAATGAAACTGTTCTACACTAATTTGTTTGGTTAGAAACGGTATAAACCATCAAATGAAAGCACCGGTCCAAGAGTAGTACAAAAATTAGTTACTTTATAAACTGATAACGGTATCGGGGAATTATGTGCTTACCAAACTTACAGTTAGCAATAAGGCATGGAAAACAACCGAAGTGAAGCATTTGCGACAGTTTTATTTGCATAAAGTAGAAAGACTACTTTACAAGACAGCTAACCACTCCTTTATCACAACAAATGAGTACATACGAACATTAAGATATGTTATTGTAATCTGAATATTTAATAAGATAGATCAATCAACTAAAATATTAAATAACAGAAGTGGTGCATAACGTAGTGCATTTGGAATCTGGCAGGTTAACTTATCATTAAATCAATTAACCAACCCATTGTATTATGGGAATCAAGAAAAAAATGATTTAAGGCATA
>NW_019773603.1:538565-557171 GCF_001039355.2 Lingula anatina | reverse complement strand
GGGTTCAGGACATTGGCACTCCCTAGAGCGTGTCTGGGTGCCGTTTTCACAAGTCACTGAGCAATCACTCCAATCGCTGTACGTGCACCATCCACCGTCAACTGGAGGGCAATATAAGTACATAATGGAATGTTGTTTTTTAGGTTTGGTCAATGAAATGTCTGTTTTAACTGCGATTTCAGAGAGAGAGGGGGAAGAGAGAGAGAGGGAGAGAGGGAGAGAGAGAAGAGAGAGAAGGAGAGAGGGGGGTCGTTACCTGGGCAAGGGGGGCCACTACAAGACTGAGTCTCGGTTGTCGCACCCACACAGGTGGCGCCACCGTGAGCGGGTTCAGGACATTGGCACTCCCTAGAGCGTGTCTGGGTGCCGTTTTCACAAGTCACTGAGCAATCACTCCAATCGCTGTACGTGCACCATCCACCGTCAACTGGAGGGCAATATAAGTACATAATGGAATGTTGTTTTTTAGGTTTGGTCAATGAAATGTCTGTTTTAACTGCGATTTCAGAGAGAGAGGGGGAAGAGAGAGAGAGGGAGAGAGGGAGAGAGAGAAGAGAGAGAAGGAGAGAGGGGGGTCGTTACCTGGGCAAGGGGGGCCACTACAAGACTGAGTCTCGGTTGTCGCACCCACACAGGTGGCGCCACCGTGAGCGGGTTCAGGACATTGGCACTCCCTAGAGCGTGTCTGGGTGCCGTTTTCACAAGTCACTGAGCAATCACTCCAATCGCTGTACGTGCACCATCCACCGTCAACTGGAGGGCAATATAAGTACATAATGGAATGTTGTTTTTTAGGTTTGGTCAATGAAATGTCTGTTTTAACTGCGATTTCAGAGAGAGAGGGGGAAGAGAGAGAGAGGGAGAGAGGGAGAGAGAGAAGAGAGAGAAGGAGAGAGGGGGGTCGTTACCTGGGCAAGGGGGGCCACTACAAGACTGAGTCTCGGTTTTGGCACCTACACAGTCGGAGCCACCGTAGGCGGGTTCAGGGCACCTGCACTCCTCAGAACGTGTCTGTGTACCATTTTCACACGTTACCGAGCAAGCACTCCAATTGCTGTACGGGCACAATCCGCCGTCAACCGAAGCGTCTGTGAACGTTTAATTTTATATTTTATTCCACTTTTGACGGACAACATTGTAAGCAATACTTGCATATTAAACAGTTAGATAAATCATTAATTTTGTCAAGCAAACTAAGTGTAAGAGATCAATGTGTAATGAATAAGATGTGTAGCGATTCAATGTTATATCCAACACATGGCTGTCGATTGGTCGCGTCTTGACCGTGGCTACCGCTTGGTGGCTGATGTGGTAATGGACGAGTATGAAAGAAGCACATGGCGAGTGAGATCCACGACACCCGGTCACTTAAGTGTTTAATTCTAAATGCAAGTCCATTTGAATGACAAAATGAATATGTTACTAACTGAAATGCAGATTATAAAGAGTAAGAGACAAAGTCCATCACTTAAGCAAATTTTAACCAAAGCAAAATTTGAAAACAATTCCAAATTTGGAAACCTCAACAATACGAGTACAGAAATGTGAGGTATCCAGGTGCAGCACCTGTCCACTAATTAAAGAGGGGAGCCACCTAACATTTAAAAAGGGACTTACATTTAGAATTAAACACCCATTCACCTGCACTAGCTCAAATTTAATTTATGTATTGACTTGCAGTGGATGCGGTGAGAACTATATAGGGTAAACCGGAGACACTCTCCGACACAGAATGACCGTTCACAGACAACAAATAAAACAACCTAAATATCAATGCACGTCTGTGAGTTGGCACATTAGGGAATGCTCTATGAACATTTAAACAAAGACACGGCCCAATGAAGCCAAAGAAAAAAAAAAAAAATCCACAAATATTCTCCCATGGCAGTTACATTTTTTGGCGAAAAAATTCAAAACGGCCACCTTAGAATGGGGTGGGTCACCTAACTTTACATATCTTGGTAACCAAATATACCAAGAACAATTCTACTAAATGAGGCACTACCAATCATTTACAACAGCTTTCAATGTCACCAGAGCTGAGTGGGAATCCTTTGCAACGTCTTTCAAGGTCAAAGGGGTCAATGCCAAGGTCAATGTATAATAAGTGTAACGAAATGTCATCTTCTCTATATTTAAGAGGCCAGGGCCGTGACCCAATTAATTTGACGGAACATTGATTTTACAGAAAACAGCATACAACATTGTTTTAGAATATTCCATAACAGATGGGTATCTGCATTACTGCTTAGTAAGTGCACCACTCCTTTACAATCAATGTATTTCAATTTTTTTTGTATTACTTCTTTCCATATTTGAAGACATTTAAGAAGATAAAACTTCACAAAAACGTGCAAAATGCTTTGGATATTCCACTCTAATATGTTTGTAAACATGGCAGTCTTAATGATTCACGATTCATTTAGAGCTCCATTATAAAATAAAATGAAACAAGACATCCCGTTCAAGTGCAAGCATGATTCTAGCAATGGTTCCCAAGTTCCAAGGTTGCAACCACCAACATCGAAATATTATACATTACCTACTACAATTTTGTCACAAAGGTACGGTCCAGGACATCTGAAAATATAATATAATATAATATAATATAATATAATATAATATAATATAATTAATATAATATAATATAATGTGCTGCTGATTCGAATTTTAATTGTTTCTAATGTTCCTTCTCTTTCTCATGAATATACAGTAAGATCAGCAGACGAGACAATTAATGTTTTGAACAGCCAAACGTCAATTTATGGCAATATGTTTTCATCTTATGTGATTTTGTTTTTCAGTATATACAACATAGGTCAAAAAGGCTGTCCCATCCCCAGTTTCATGTGCTTTTATTTATAAATGATCATATCACAGGAGTTAATTGCTATGAATGGTGATTTTCATTCCAGATACCGTAACTAACATGATTATTGGTACAGAAAATACAAACTAGCAGTTAAGATGTCCACATTTTATATCATTTATTCACATTTATCGCATGTACCTCCTCAGCTCCAACTGTCATTTCCACGGAGATAAAGAAATGCCCATTACATTGAAATGACACTACTAAGAGTCACCAAATTTAAACACATTTATCATTAGGGTGTGCTAGTTAAAGGTCACGTGTCTATTATCATGTGTGGCCACTGCGCACTGTATTTATCTCTTGTAGACGGTGCCACTGCCTTCAACAGGGGTAACAATTCTGTTTTGTAAGATAATGCCCCATGTTTCCTAAAAAGCTTGGCGGAATTAGTCCGGACTATTCAGAGTTTGGTTCTCCTCTGGATTGCACATTTCAATTCATGCCAGTAGGTTTATTATCAGGATCCAGCCTCAGAACATTGAGATTCTGCAACGAATCACTCACCACATGATAACTGTGAGCAAGTGTGCTGTCATAATCAAACCTGGATCACCCCCGAAGTCCCCTCTTGCAGAAGGAATGAGGTATCATTTGAGAATGTTAGGTTCAGTGACCCCAGTACTACCAGAACTTGGTCAACCATCACTAGGAACAAGTTGTTGTATGCCTTAAATGGTCAAATAAGGGCCCGTAGGCATGTTGCAGAATGCATTTTGGAAGGTTTATGAAGGATAATATTGCCGAAGTGACACGTTTGGAGAGAATTGCAAGCCCACGGTTTGAGTGCATTGTTCTTTACGGAAAAGAACGTTGTTGGGGCAATTCACTGAAACGTCCTCAACAAATATCTCACTCCATTTGTAAGATGTGACTTCAAGGATACTGCAGGCGTCATCGTCTGCTGGGGGATTTGTTGCTGAAACCCAATGTTCAGAGGATAGAGCAACCACCTTTGAGCCCTGTTATTAACCTTACTAAACATCTGTGACATGAATTGAAATGTGCAATGTAAAGGAGAACCAAACTCCTAATAATCTGGACCAACTCCCCCAAGGTCTTTAGGAAGAATCGGACAATATCTAATCACACAGAATTGTTACCCTTGTTGAAGGCGAGCCCCGCCACCTAGAGAAGATAATTACAGTACGCGGTAAACACAAACACAATTAGACTAGGAGTTTTTAACGAGCACACCCTAATGCAAAATGTTTGTAAATTTGGTGCCATTTGGTGGTGTCATTTCAATTTAATAGACATTTCTTTACCCCTGTGAAAATCACAGTGAAACGTCGGATTTGAGGGGGTACATGTTATAAATGTGAATAAATATTGATATCTTCACGGCTAGTTTGTATTTTCTGTCTGACTTATCATGTTAGTTATGGCATCTGGAATGAAAATCACTATTTATAGCAATCTTCACCTGTGATGTGATCATTTATAAATAAAAGCACATGATACCGAAGGTGGGACAACCTTTGTTCTTTACGGAAAAGAACGTTATTGGGGCAATTCACTGAAACGTTCTCAACAAATATCTCACTCCATTTGTAAGAGGTGACCAATATTGTATTGCAGTTTTATCACAATCATCCCCTTTATTCAATAACCCTTAGAGGGGTTTCCTGAATTGGAGCTCCGTCACTGCGCATCTTGATTCAACGTCAGTTTCAGAGCAGGAAGCGGCTGCGCATTCATTCACGAGTATTCTCAGGAAACAGGGAAGAGTATTTAGTACTTGACCATCTCAGTGTTAAGGCTCGGGCATTAATTCGGTAAGAGCCATTACAGACCATTGCCAGCTATCATGTGCAGGTGCTATCACCCTATTGTAATTTTTGACTGAACATAATTTAAACTGTAACGTGACAGAGTTTGGTCAATCCTGCTACGTCGACCTGGGGATGGGAACAGGGTCTTAGATGAGTCTGAACTTACCTATTAGCGCCAAAGGCTTGATAACAAATCAGGTGGTGTCCGTGCTGTGCAGGGGTCGCAGTCAAGGTTATGTTAACCGAGGCCGTGGTACCATTTACAGTAACCATTGCACCCACATTAGCACCGGTTGGTGGAATGACGTTGATGGCAGTTATTCTGTATGTGTGGAAAGAAGTGGACGTTATGAATATAATATATGCATGGGTGTGGATTATGTGCTGTCATGTCGATACGCAGATTCCGTTGTCAACTGAAGTCTTAAATACATGGCATTTTAAATTGTTGCCTGTTGTATGCTGATAGAACAAGGAAGTGCTTACAAGTGCAAACATACCCACTGGGATAAAATGCTATTAAGTCCTTCGTGAAGGTCTGCCCAGCACGTAGGTTTTTTGTCTCTGGTGGAGTTGTGAAAGTGGGCGGGTTGCCGCAATTACAACCATCCTTTATGCGAGCAAGATACTGAAATATCCAAGTTATTTCACACATTATAAAACCCCAAATTATGGCAAATGAGAAATTCAGAAACACAATCGTCAATTCAAACATCAATCAATCAATAAAAAACATGTCATGTATGCCTGTGGCAGTAAAAAGCAAAGTCATTTTCTGAATACGCAAGTGATATAGTTCATAAAGGGCCTTTTAAAATGCGACTTTTCGCCGATCTGTCCTACAAACGGACACGTGTAAGCGACGCGTGCTGCCACGTGAGGAAACAAAAGGCAGGTTCATTCTGGTGGATAATTATGGACAAAAAACTACAGGGAAGCAGCGTGTGTGCATAACAGCGATCTGGCTACGCGTTGAGTTACTATCAAAACAGTGCTATTTAAATAATAATAATGCCATGGGGTAGGCAACAATGATAGGGTTAACCATACCGTCCTTTCCAAGTTTTTTTTTTTTTTTTAATTTAAATACTTATTTAATATTCCTGACCTGTAGCGGGACCTTTGACAATGGAGTTGTTTCGTCTTTCTGCACTCCACCCTGTGTTATGTCTGTTGCAGGGAAATCTTCCAACATTATTGCTACTGCATAAAACCCACTACCGTACAGGCTTCGCTTAGAAGACGGGATGATAAGGGAACAGTTCTGAAATAAATCAACTGATATTTTACCCACCAAAGCGTTGAGTCCAATATGTTAGTTTTGCACTGTGGGATGTAAAATATTTCTATTGATAATAACTCACAGACATAGCAAGTTGTTTTGTTATATTAAACACGTAATTACATATATATATATATATATATATATATATATATATATATATATATATATATATATATATATATATATATATATATATATATATATATATATATATATATTTGACCGGCTACGGTCTGCTCCAGTTTGAGAATGATAATTAATATTTTTCATCTTTAAATTGGAGTCCCTAAACAGCATAGAGACGATTGACAAACACCCTCATTGGTCTTTTAATTTAAGTATAAATGTGGACATGTACACATGCAAACTTCATGATTATATTTCATTGGGTAATGGTCATAAAAGTAGATCGTGGATCTTGATCACATTTGTGATTTAAGTCTCACCTCTGTAATTGGCTTGCTACATTGCATTATCTTGTTATCAGATGAGTTTGGATTGCACCTACCTGGCTTTATTAGTCACCATGCTTTTAAACCAATTATATATCAGTTCGACATATATCAATACAATCTTGGAAACGATAACAAGTACAGACAAAGGCCAGAGCCTATTAGGTAACAGAGAAAAGAAACTGAAAACCCAAAACAAATTTCCACTTGTTGACGCAAGTCTATGTGATAGCAACTACAAGATGGAGGCAATGCTGTATCATAGCAACCACGAGGGACCGCGAGAAATTGCGTTATCCATGCAATAAAACAAAATAATTTCAATGAGGCACAGCGCGCGCTACCTTGATAATAAGTTGTTCAGGCTCCTGTGGAGCTATCAAAACAGCTTATCTGAGACAATGGGCGAATGTTTACCCAAACGCACATAGCTTCAAAGGAAGATGCCGCGTTTCACGTCCTTCTCTCATTATGTCCATGCCGTAATTCAGCCAGCAATGAAACCACACGTGTATGGCATTCGAAGTGCATTCTAGATGTTCTCACTATATTTAGACAGCATTAACGATATTCCTAATGTGTTCCAACTACTTTCGAGCTGCATTTGAGAGCTAATACAATACAACCGGAATGTGCACGAATCATTCCAGGTGGGTTCGAAGCGCATTGTGAGTTATTCTTACTGGTATTTTGAAAATTCTTCATTATGCCCCCGCCACACTAGAGGAATGAGCAAGAATGCCGCCGGAAAGACAATTCTTTGTGCACTCCTGGATAATCGAAGAGCATTCTAAAAATTCCGTGAGCATTCTAAATATTTTTACCCATTCTTGTGGCATCCCGAATGTTTTTGTCATGTCAAAAACTTTCGAAATGCATTCCAAGTGGAAATTTATTTATATATATATATGACGATAAGGAAGAAAAAAAGAGAGAGAGAGAGAGAGAGAGAGTTTACGTACTGGATACAAAGTTGACCCCGGAAGTGGCCCACACACGTTGCCGCACTCAGCATATCCAATTGCCCAGCGACATCTTACAATATCCCCATCTGCATCAACACTCGGGATGTCAAATTGATAGCCACATGTGATATCCATGCTATTGATAATAAAAATAATGACAAGAACCATTTTAATTATAGTGGATCAATGCGTTATTAGCGAGCTCCCTAGCTAATTATATTAACTTTTTTTGCACTAATCTTATTCATCTGTGATTAAAGTAATATGGTGTTCCGTGAAAATTTACTTGCATTAAACACGTTTTGCGCCACCAAGTACTTACCTAACCAAGGGGTTACTTGTGGTTACAGGGCTTGCATTTGGTTTTCCCGTGTCGTTTCGGATACCAGCATTATATTTAGTTGTAACTTTTATACTTTTTAAAGATCCTGTTTCCAGTGGTACCCAGCAACATTCGGCAAATCTGAGATGTTTAAAAATGTGGAATAATGAGATACGTAAATACAACAGGGGTACCCGTTGAATTGATTTAATAATATGCTTTAAAACGACCGAGTAATATATGCATCATTTAGGCCATGAACCGTACTCTTTCACTAATGGGTCTGATTTGGTCTTACAGTGCATTTTAAGACTAAAACTAGTCTGAGGCGATCTTAAAGAAATAAGGGATAACAACTGTTCATTTTGCCCAAAAAATGAATTTTTCTGGGGTATACAGCAATTTCCCATATTTACCAATGGTTAATGAATCCATTTCTACATTAAAAATTGGTCCCTGATTTTATTTTATTTATTTTTTTTCTAAAAAATATGTATTTATTGTGAAATTTAGATTTAATACGAATAGTTGTTATCCCTTTAAGTGAGGTGTCTTAATTTGATCTTAAGACTAAAAACAAACTGAAAGTCCAGTGAGTAAGACTGTAACTCGTCTGACTTCAACTGAAGTGGTAAAGCAGTTATCTCCCATAAAAATATTCAGTTTTAATTTTAATTTTATTTAAAATCTTTTTATACTGTAGGGATCCATTATTAGAATTTCACACTTAAAACAATGTTTTCGTGATTTTTCGCTTTTAAAGTAAGTCAGACCAAGTAGCCTCAGACTAGTTTTAGTCTTAAATTGCACTTTAATACCAAATCAGGCCCACTTGTGTTGACATAAAAAAAAAAAAAAAAAAAAAAAGGACGAATTATCATAGTGATTTTAGTAAGGCCTATGCCTCTATTGTCCAAATATGTGGGATAGCAGTATATTGCACACCTTATATAACTCCAACCCACCAGTGGCAATTGCTTTTTTTTTCAGATGGGGGTAGGGAAAAGGAAATATGAGAACGATAAAGATATATTAATATACCATTAAGGAGTTAGTGTATGAGACATTTAATTCCATAAGTCAAAGATTCGTGACAATTAGTCAGGAGTCATTGATATTGGGTCAGAGGTCACAAGAGGTCACAGTTTATGAGTTTCTTAAAATTCAAACAAAAAAGTTTTAAAAAAACATTGTTTGAATAAATGTTTTAGCATTTGAGGAATGATTTGTGACCACGCTTAAGTGTAATACTTATGACAATTTAGAGCCTCAAGAATGTCATAAAATTATGAAAATGAATGTGAGGAGAACAGTCTTAATATCCCCTATTTGAAAGTTGGGGAAGGGGGGAGAAAGGGCTTACTACATCAACATGGTAAAATATATCAATGAATTATATATAATTACGGCAATTAGTCAAGGGTCAGTGATAATGGGACAAACGTCAGGAGAGGTCATATTTCATTGATTTTTCATATAATTAAGCCAAAAAATATTTTTTAAACATAACTTAAAGAAAAATGGTATAATTGGTATTTTGTCAATGAATCATGAACATGTTATACACCCAAACCCAATATAAAGGTGCAATCGATGTCACAGGCATGCTCTTAAGAATATCCAGTGCATATATTGCAAACTATATTTGATTATTTTAGGGTCCCACATGAAGAAGTTTGTATCAAAGTTTCACTCTCCTGTAACAATGAATAATAATAAAGTAAATCATCATCTAACCCCACTTACAGTTTAAATATTTATAGAAACAGCCTCGTCATGTATAGTTTACCATGAGTGAAACACTACAAAATATATTGGAACGCAGTATAAAAATTAAAATTGAGCGACCCGGAACATACGTTAACATACGTTTCTGGAACACATATTACCATTTAGGGCTTTTTTGCAAAATGTAAAGACATGGTGAAAATTCAGATTTAAATTGAAACAGTCGTAGATTTTTGTTCTATACACGTAGATATTTTTAAAAAAGTGAATACAACTTTGAATTAATTCAATTTTATTTATGGACACATGTTTAATGCACCGCAATATTGGGTTTGAGTGCACCGTCCTAATATTATGTATGTGTACATGTATTCCATCTACCATAAGAAGATTAGAGGCGATTATAACGACAGAAAAAACAATAGAGGGAGTGTGATAATTATAGGGTCGCTAAACGGTTTTTGAAGGAATACAGTGACTAGCCTAATCCCCTGGTTGCCTGGGTAGGCACTCCCCCCTTAGAGTACATATGTAAACAAACAGTCTCTCGTAGCGAACTATCCTTTTGTTCAACAGCTTCGCGCGAGCAGCGGATTGTATTTGTAATGATACTATATAGCCAACGGCAGTTGAATCTGTGAAAGCTGTTATTTGATTCATTCTGCTGTGTCGGACGTTGTGGACCAGCCCAATAAATTTACTCTGTGACATGAATTAATTAATAAAACATGCCTGTTGAAAAGGGGGCTTTTCGTAACTAATACAGATTCACAGGTAAGTTGTTCAGAAAAACACCGTCACCGTTCAGCGCCGGTACATTCAGGAAAGCGTATCCTCCGCTTGGATCACCGGCATTTTTTTTTTATCTGACAAATAAGGGCAGGTGTCAATTTACGTTTTAGCTATTAATTCTGAATTTACTAATATTGTGGGCTAAATTCGATGTCAGATTCAAAGACATGACGCAAAGCCACCAGAGTGACTGTTTAAATTTAAAAATATTATATTTCGTTTTCTTCCTGACGTTTTTTTATTATCATTTGTTGCTTCACTTGTTGCACACACTGAAGATCTAAGGCAATTATGATACCATCCATTGTATGATAATCTAAGCTAGCCTTCACATTTAACAGACAAAATTACTCAGACCTTTCAACACTACCGGCCTCCTCGAGAATCTCTTCATTTTTTGACATATCTACTGATTCCCCGATTCAGCATAAACGCCCCCTGATTTATCAGACTAGAACGCAGGGAGATAAAATGTGTCGCTAGATCTTGTAAACACTCAGCGAAATGCACCCTGTGACTATATTCAATGTGCCGTCACTAAATTGCTTTATCCGATGGTTTCATGAATTGACGATAGTAACTGCAGTAAAAAAGGAAGAGAAAATGTGAAGACAAAACAACGTCGGTCTTTGTGTGACTGTCAGAAAAAAATAAATAAATACATAAACAAAGGAACCGAGATAGCGATCATTTAAACCGCCGCTGCTGCTTTTACAGGTAGACAACCTCGTTTATCATTTAGATGCTGAGGAATATCATAGTAGCTACAGTAAACTGCATATCAAACCTCGGTCCAAGTCATGAAAGGTTTAAGCACAAAACGAAAAGCTGACGGTATTGTTTTTTTCATTCAAGACAAAATTCAGTATCTATGATGTGTGACAATAGGGACTTTACAAAGCTTTACGTGTACTTAAATGTATTCCAGTAACATATGGATTTAGCCTAGCGACGAAATCGTACCTCAACCTGAGGTATCCCCGATGAAAGCACCAGGATGAACACTGAAAAGCGGAGTACAATATTTTTTTTTTTTAAATATCGATTACAACATGCTGTACAATGACTGAGTCGTAAAAGGGTTAATGAACTTCTTTGTCTTAAAAACAATTCATTTTGAAATTAAAAGAAGCAGTTTTTCGGGAGGCATGGGAGGGGGAGGCATAGTTAACGTCAGGTGATTCATTTAAGCCGATGAGTGTTTCACTATCAAATATGTAAAGCATATGTCATAAAAGCACTATAATAAAATTTTTGTTACAATCTGCAACATCTGTTCATGTATATAGCAGGGCGAAGTTAACGTCAAAGGTAAAGCACAGAGCATTGTGAAAGTTACATGTATTTCGCTACGGAGTATTGTTATATTCTTCATGCAGTTTTATACAAGTAGCTGGGATAAACACTGTGAACTAGAAACAGGCTTTATTTAGCTTTAGCTTTACAAAACCAGTCTTGCTTTGATTTGGTGTTAACCTGACACTGGTTTTAAAAGAACAAATATAGATATGTTGGATGGATTAAATCACCGGCGTCGTTATATTTTAACTAAATGTGTTCATTTAAACAGTAACACATAATATTTATAAGTAGTCTGTCGTTCAGCTGTATGCTCCCCAGAGAGGTGAGACCGCCTACGGAGTGCACCAGTGCAAAAATAACCAGGCTTCCTTGACTTAAATATTCATATATGTAATTGTATAACTTCAACCTTCGGGTTGCGATTTCTCCAATAAAGATTATTATTATTATAGCTCGCATTATAAGCGAGTAGCCAAACAGTGCCGATGATCAATCCAAGTAAAATCTAGGCAAGTATTGTTTACAAAATAGACCATGATGAATAAACCTACGTTTTAAAAAATAATCAGGACAAGGTTCGGTTATTGTCACTTAAAAGCTGTCGATCAAAGACGTTCAATGAAATCACAAATCATTTGACGATTAACAAACGGACAGGTTCAAGGGGCATTTTTGTTTCAGCTAGGGGGACTTCAGGTAGAGGGTTCAGTGAAGGTTTCCTCGGATGTGGTGGCAGTTGAATAGAACAGTTTTGTCCAAGCTTCCTATCCCGAACTACTGAGTTAGAACAAAGGTCTAGTTACACGTACTGTGCAATCACAATTAATAGATCAGTTGCATACTTGATTGTTTTCCACCCATATATCGCATGCATGCATTCTTACTTGAGTGATCTAAAACAAGTCGCTAGTGTTCACTGTTTGTAACTGTAGCAAAATATGTTCGACATGGCGTTTCTGCACGGCAGCCGTAGACACAGTAATTGTATGGGCATGGTTTAAGCTTGTTCGAGAGATACGAAGAGTTGCATTTAACAATAGATAGCGAGCTATGGTAAGACCTCCTCCTCTTTAACTGATGATTTACACTGTAAATTGACCGTACTCTCATGTATTGTGTGATCACAATGTCATAGCCCCCCTGTTGCACGTTGGAGTTGGATTCTCCTTGCGCCTCTGTCAGTGCACCTCATTTTATTTAAATATAATAATATAAATATAGTATAAGTAATATATTTGTCATGTATTGTCCCTTTTTTGAAAATGCCATTCGCTGTTGTTTTTTTTTTTTCATTATCCTTCATGTTTTATAAATACTTGAATCAGTAAGTATGTAAATAAATTATTCATTTATAAATTAATGCGATAAATTTTTTGAGGTTGATGCTGCCGCTCATGCATGTTAATCAAACAAACAATACTTAGTTCAATTTTTGACTACGGAAAAATTCATATTGAATGAAATACCTGATAACAAATTTAATTAGCAGTTTGTTAGCAACACTAAAAAGATAATCAACTGCATGTGCCAAACTAGTGAGCAAAAGGACAGTTCGCTACGGAAGACGGTTTGTGGCACGCGGTAGCATGGGTTCAAGCCTCTTACAGCTATAATCCTCTCGCCACAACAAACAATGGGACTTTCTGGCTGATGTATCCTGCTGTTAATTGCACTTTGTTACAGCAGATTGTTGCGCTCGCGCTGGACCACAGATACCGGTGTCATGGGGCTCACTCGCCTAAGGTATTGCGTGTTATTACGCCTAAACTATTGTGTTTTTACGTTCAAATATTGAAGGGATTTGGACGGCTCTCCATTGTTTGTCCGCCCCCTTCTATTCACAGGATAGAGATTAAAACATTTGAAACGTTTTTAAAACGTTGTACAACGGACATATAATTATTATTACTACTGAATAGTGTTATGCTTTTGAACAAAGTTCGGAGCCCCAAGCGTCTTTTTTAGAAAAAAATGTTTACTTATTGAATGTGAAGATATCAGTCACTCTTGAACGTTAGGGTGTATATACTTTTTCATAAATATTAATTTTAGCACCTTTTAATTTTAGTTCTAAAAGGTTTTGTAAAGCAAAAAAACAAATTTTGAAATATGTCAGATTGAATACAACACCCTTTATGATTAGCATTGTGCTGCTCAACATCACACAGTATCTGGCCCCCGTTTCACAAAGAATCTTAAATCCGTAGTCGACTAGCTCGAGCTGGGTGGCCTAGCTAGGTCGACTTAGCTGAAGTCGCCTAGGAGTGTTTCACAAAGAATCTAACGTCTTAGCTTGGCGTGCTTACCGTAGTCGACGCGCACGAGAAACTCTTCAAGAAAAGGAGGTGTAAAATTGCAAAAGTTTCACAAGACATGACGTTTCATGGCCTCTTTCGGCCGAGAACGATCGTTTATCAACAATAAAAGTCGACCAAAACACAAACAAAGTTTGTTTTTGAACTTAATTGATTAGATTAACTTCAATACAACTTCAAAGTAACAGTTAAACATTAGCTTGTCGTGGGACACTACTGAGGGACGTCTAGCGGTCAAAAACATAAACAAACACGCGATCGGCTGGGTAAAGTGGAATTTTATTTTCTATTTTAATATTCCATAAATGTCAGTGCTATTCAAGGATATTATAACACAATATCTTGAAGGAGGTATGTTCTTTCCAAATTTTTGTTGTTTATGCTCTCATTTACCGAGTTTTAGTTGAGCTTGCCGACTTAAGTCTCCTCCCGAGGAGGCTTGACATCGTCGACTTACAGCTAAGAAAAAAAACGACGTAAGCGACCTTTTAGATTCTTTGTGAAACGGGACTTAGTGACGTAACGACCTAATTACGTTGGTAACCAAGCCCTAAGTCAGGGAAACCGACTTAAGTTTTTTTGTGAAACGGGGGCCTGATGTCCAGCGCTTTAAGGTGCTTTTTAATTCATTTTACACAACGGATATTTTTTCATCAAAACAAAATGTAGAAATTAGAAAAAAAAAAAAACATTAATATGAAAATAGCAATTAAAATCAATTATAAATTATGCCAGTCACTGTGTAGTAACTGTGTATTTGAAATAAAATATCAAATTATATCTTATTTTATTGAAAATTTTAAAGACTAGTCTCTTAAGGGTATTGTAATTCTTTATTATCATCCAGATACCGAAATGGAGGATTTCCTGCATCTTATTATTCAAAAATGCATCTATCTTTTTGTTGATTTAAAACAATTAGAAACTCGAAAATATAAAATATCGGCGTTTATATTCCTTTTTGCAATGTATAAGCATAAGCAACTCTCGTCAATTTAACACCTTTGTGTTTAAAGGCAAGATAACAATTGTTACGGAGTGAGACTGCATCCCTGAGAAAGTATTTCATCACCCAAATTGGCAGAGCTGTCTAGAGTGTGTGGCTACAATCCCGTGCCGTCATTTTGGTTTGAATGTTTTATTATGGGTTTATGAGCTCCTAATTACAGATTTTCATTAAACAAAGGCATTAATTTGCTTTATCATCGATTAAAACTAACTAATACTTTTTTAAAGAAAAAAAAAAAATCGCTGGGTTTTTGGAGTACTAAATGATGTCATTAAATCGGTTTTGAAATGGTGACTGTGAGTGCTCAGGCAAAATAGACATTAAATGTTAAATTTTAACAAACTGATTTTCAGTTTTTAAGCCAACATTGCGATTAAGACGTTATCCGTTAGAAGACACATACGTATATGTTAATTAACTTAGTCACTGAACACTGACGACGTATCTGTTACCCGAAGTAATGTATGTAAGGTAGTTTCACAAGGAGTTTTGGACGAAAGGTGGAAATAACCATGAATGCAACCAACAACTTCTACTGCCACCAGTAGATTGTTTTCCACATTATTTTTCCATTTCTTATATATAAACCTTAATTGACAGAATTAGAATACCGAAACATTGGTTACAGTATAAAAAGTGAAATAGTGAATGTATTTTAATTCAGTATGGAAGAGATTAAAGTATCAATATCACTTATTTATAGTATCCAATGTTCAACCCAATAACTGATAAAAATGACAAAATACATTAAAATATTCAAATTTGTCTTAAGTCAAAGGATGTGGTTATATTTGCTAAGAAGCCTATCTCAATCTTTAGGTCGTGGGCCACATTTCTGCCTTCTTGTAAAGGACAAGGGCTGAATCTACTGAGTGAGAACATGTATGTGTACATGAGCGTGTGTGTGTGCGTGTGTGCAGGGGGTCATTAGGTCCTAGGTTTTCTTGATCGTCCTATGGATAAATCCAGGATATCATGGGTCAGGATGCTTACTGACAAATAGTGTGCCTTCTTTCCTATTATTTTGTACCTCTTCTTGAACCCCAAACCATATTTAGACTCTTATTCAATCATAATGCCTGGTATTTAAGCCTTCAGTGTATATTTTAAACTTAAAAATTACCTATGTCCACCACATTGACTTATGAAAGTAAATTATCATAAAAATAAAATAAATTTGAATATTAACTAAATTGATCTAATTTACGTGTACACCAATTTCCATATAACCTTTGGAAATAACATGAATTTGGAAAATGTAAAAAAAAACATAAATATTTTTTATTAAATATTAATATATTTATAAATTATTTCATATCACACAATACTTTCTATAAACACAACCGTTCACAGTCACTAAAAATGAAAATGAAAACTATAGTTTCCAGTCACAACATTTTTCAATAAGGGTGCATGTATGTTATAAAGTAGATGTTTGTTAAAATTCTTCTCTAAAGCTCGGTTGCACTTTTCAGGTCTGCATTTGTTTTACCTTTATCTCCTCCTGATATTATATTGAAGCAGATTGAATATTTGTCATTTTCAATGTACAGTGTCAAAATGATACAGAATAAAAAGTACAACAAAATAATTAAGTAAAGTTATGTTCCTGCATGTCAGTGTTAAGAACAATCCCTTTTTCCTTGATTACTGAATCAGAATAAACAATATAGGCTTTTGGGGGAAAAGAGTGACTGAATGTGATATCTAGCCTCGTGTTATTGACCCATAAATCAAAAATTATACATTAAGTAGTAACAAAGATGTAAAAAAAAGATAGGGGTAATTGGTTTACTTGCAAAATATAACCAGTATTTAATCTTACAAATTACAATATAGGATACAGGATTATCTTTCTCCAATACTCCATTTTACAGAAAGACCCCACTGATATGCAAAAACAAAAGGAAAGAAAGAAAGAAAGAAAGAAATAAAAGAAATGATAAAATAAATAATAAATTCTGAAAAAGGTTCATATTCACAAGAAAGCTTTAAATTTGACCTTGGCTGACAATTTGACCTATTTCAAATGAGGCATGACTCTGTTTACAGGTGTCTGAATTATGAAACCTATTGATATATCGTAAAACTGCATAGAAGTTTGCAGTATACACTATATTTTCTTCAAAATTAAATCGAACGCAAAATTACATTCTGCCGACAGCCCGCTGATGTTGCTAGACGCTGATTCTTTATTAATCAAATAAACTGTATTTACCATTTTACCGTAACTACTATACCTCTATGTATATATACTATAACAGTTTTCATCCAGCCCAGAGGAAAAACAGAGATGAAACCCACGGAGTTCCTGGGACAAAATAAATAAATAAATAAATAAATAAATAAATAAATAAATAAATAAATAAATAAATAAATAAAACTGGGCATAATTGAATTTAATATTATTTAATGTAATATTTTAGGGAAAAATAATCCCGCCCTTCTGCAAGCAGGCTAGAAAGTCACCACTATTACCTCTATCCTCCCTTTTATACCACCCACGCCAATCTTCATTGCACGTACATTGAACTATTACTCATAACTGTACCTCATTATGTCATCCACCCAAACATCTCCAGGTACCTTCTTTTTCATCACAAAACGTGAATGCAATGATTTTCCGCTATACTAACGAAACGCAGAAAATATTAATTGTGTTGCTGTATCTTCATCTGTCTTTCAATTATGAGCAGTTTCTTTCCCCTAATCCAAATTCAAGAGGGCGTATTTTGACTAATATTTTCACATTCCATGAGTAAACTCATTCCCCCCCAAAAAAAAATAAAAATGCTTGAGGCTCGTAGTTTTATTCAAAAGCATAACACCATAACGTGTTGATGATCCATTCACCAAATTCTAATTTCTTACGCAATATTTTGATAACAGTTGTTGGCTCAAATTTATGAAAAATACATGACATATGACCTCTTCTGACATTTGCACCATTGTCAATGACCCTTGACTAATTGTCATGTATTTGTGACCAACAGAATTGATTGTCCTATCCCTTACATCTTTTATTATATGTAATCCATTGATATATATTTCTATATATTGATGTAGTAACCACTTTCTTTCCCTACCCCCACTTTCAAATAGGGGATATTTTGACAGTTGGGTTCACGTATAATTGCATAATATTCTGAAATAAGATACTTGAGGTTCCAGATTTTCTTCATAAGCTTTATATTAGAGCATGGTCCCAAACCATTCACCAAATACCAAAAAATATTTATTTAAACAATGTTTTTTAAAAAACTTTTTTGATTCTAATTTTTGAGAAAACCAAATGTAAACTGTTGTGACCTCTGATCCATTATGAATGACCCCTGACTTATTGTCACGCATCTTTGATTTATAAAATTTAATGCCTCATCCCTTGCGTTCAAAACGATATATGATACATTGATATATCTTTATGGTTCTGATATAGTAAGCGTTTTCTTCCCCATACCCTATTCTGAAAAATAAATAAATAAATAAATAAATAAATAAAAAACTTGCTGCTGGCGGGGTGGGGTTATATAAGGTGTGATAGCACATAAAATGCTACCAGACTGAGAATGCTATCTCGCATATTTGGACACTGCAGACATACAGTACCTGTAGGCCTTGCCTGTGCCATATACTATACAAGTGGATCTAATGAAAATGAACGCCAGACGGTCTCTCACTTTTCCATAAGCCTAGTGACTACTTACTTTGCGTCAACCGCTAACCTTGGCTACTTTCTGAACAGGTAGGTTTTTTTTTTTTTTTTTTTTTTTTTTTTTTTTTTTTTTTTTT
>NW_019773603.1:514843-538414 GCF_001039355.2 Lingula anatina | reverse complement strand
TTTTTTTTTTTTAAATTTTTTTTTTTTTTTTTTTTTTTTTTTTTTTTTTTTTTTTTTTTTTTTACAACAACCTTAATTCCCTTATGTCCACAATATGCTATATTTGATCAATTTGCTAGCATTGTCATAAATAAATCGTTATAATAAGAGAAGCACTATGATCAATTCTTATGAAATTTGTGGGTTAAAGGCAACAAAGGTAAAACATTTTTGTACAGCCATTTATTTGATTTGTCACCTTACAGGATCAAGTAATAATGGTTTTGAAACAGCCGAGAAAAAAATTTGAGAACCCACAACAAATCCCCTTTCAACCAATCTAGCTTTACCTATATACAATATATTTTAGTATAAGGCACACTGTTATCTTAACATTTGGTTTGCCCATATTGAAGCAATAATGCATAATGTCTACCAGCATAATCACCATCAATTTGAATATCATGATGTCAAGATGTCATGAATATCAAGAAAATGTTACTGATACAGGGCTTCGAGGACATGCCTTAGGATACAAAATGAAATATCCCTACAAAAAAGCACAATGTTGACACATTTTTATTTTTAGTCACCAACTTCACCTGTTGTAGAATATCAAAAAAAAAAAAAAAAAAAAAAAAAAACTCACATAGATGACACACTAATATTTTAACTCACCAACTTAACTTGCCATTAATGTTGTATGTGCGCTTCTGTCTGTTTGCTCTAGACACTAGTATACCAATTAGTGATGTACATGCATGAAGGCATTTTGAACATTTTATGGTTGGGTGGTGGTGGAAGACAAACAGAAATAGACCTACCCAAACGAAAATGCACCAGAATGTGGCAGAGTGAAACTGAACTCATTTTCCCCTTGTTGCCAATCGTCAGTCGAATCTATGGCTGTGACATAATACCGATGAGGAGCCATGTTCAAAAAGAAACCGCAGCCTAAAGTTAAAGATAAAGGAGAATTATCGAATGTGTTATTGTGACGTCAAATCTTAGGACTCTCCTTTGACCAAACTATACTCGGCAACGTCAAAATCATGTGAGTGATCCATGAGCATCAGTGAATTGTACTTACCAGAGAAACACTGCCAATCAGCAAAACTCGAAGAAGTAACTGAAAGGTTTCCTACATTAGCCTGCGTACAGGGTTTTTCACAAGGACCAAAATCTAATCTCCAGGCAGATCTCCAAGAACAGGTCACTTAAATCAAAGGAAAGGACTCAGATTAGTTATAAAGATATTAGTACCAACATTTGCAGAGTCGATTTTATTTCTAGAACTGTCTACGTCGAATGGGATGGTGTACCGAAAATGAGACATAGACACCAACTTATAACTTGGCAATAATACTTTTACCAGCTGAGGGAAGTTTAAGCGTTGTCAGAATGTATGGACACGCAATGGTTTAGAGAATAGCGGATAAGCAATTTATTTTCAATTTTCTGCTACTGGTTGACAGGACACACAAAACAACATTGCAAAACATGCATGGGGTGTTGTGGCTACTATGGTGTAGGCCAGCTGGCAGTGGTCAACAGGAACCTTAACACAGACCCATGCATCCAAGTACTGGAAAGGGATTTAAGGAAATCTGTTGACAATATCTTTGGGAACCAAGACTACTTATTGATGCTTCATTATGACAATGTTACTCCACGCACAGTCGATGCAACAGTAGGCTGTTCATATGCAAACCAGATCCGGATCCATATTGGTCGATCGGCTCCAGCCCTAGATGAGAACCCCATTAGGAATGTGTAGGATATCCTTGGAAATTATTTCTTAAACTATATTTGCATCGTATGTGGAATGCCATCACTGCGCAAAGGTAACATTGTTTTTGTCTCCACGAACAGACGCTTGCCCATCGTATCTTCAGTGATCATTACATGTTTAAAGAAACCCACAATTCATCAGGCCAAAATGAGTTTTATTAACAACTGACTAATTCCTGAGAACAAAAACGTCCAACTTACCAACTAAAGCGTTATCCAGAGCGGGCCTACAGCTGACTGTGGCATATCTGAAGTGCGACCCTGGAATGGTATAGCTATTTTTGTCTCCTCATTAACTCAAGCGAAAAGATAAGTAAAATGAAAACAAAATAACTGTCTCTTTAATTGAAAAATCCCTCTGGTAGAAGAATAATGTAAAGTTATTATACAACATTAGATATTATTCAGTAAATTAAAATCACGTAATTTTACAGCATAAATATAAAACAGAATTCCAAACAAATAGTGCACAACCATCTATTTTCATTTGTGCAGTTTCTTGTTTCATACTGGCAAGTTGTTATATCAAACTAATCTTGACGTTGAGATGGGTCGTACTGTATACAGTAACTGTTAATATTTTCCAGGCGATCATCTTGAACACTTTTATAACAGATTTGTACAATCCATGGACAAGCTTTTCACTTTTCGTTTGCTGATTTTGTAATAGAAATGGAAAATCATGGATGACGCTCTGATTTTTTTAATTAAACAATACACACAGACCGTTAGAGTGATTGAAAGCGTGTTATAAAATCAAATTGAATGTACAAATGTGGATATCTGTCACCAGAGGACCCAATATGTAGTTTTTCTAACATTAGATAATTGGCAGTCTCGAAACATGATTCTTTTGGCTTGTTCAATACTGATCATATATATATATATATATATATATATATATATATATATATATATATATATATATATATATATATATATATATATATATATATGACTAATTCCTGAGATATATATATATATACGTAAATATAAGTAGACCTATGCCTACAAAGCAAATGCTTTCCCTATGTTATTCACTGGTGGTGTAAAAAGCGAGATTAATTGGCCAATTCTCAATAATAACAATAACAAACAATAATTCCTCAACATTTTTTAAATTAATTTTTGTGGTTGGTGAAGTAAATAGTTTTGGTAAATTGTCTCGGAGGAGGCATAGATAACCTTTGCTATATCAAAGTTCTTTTTCCTTTGTTTGCCATGAATCATGGGTATACATACCGGTTACTGGACTGTCGAACAGAAACAATGCGATGATGTAGAATTGCAGTGACCACATCGTAGATGAAATCAATTCTGCAACACAAAAAAGAACAGAGTCGTAGTAATTCATAAATCTAGATTAACAGTTAGATTCGCTGTTAAAAAAAAAAATAATAATAATATTTGATGATTGAATGATGATTTTATTTATATGCAGCATATAAGAATGTTTAAATCATTTTAAAATATAGCCATAATTTTATAATCGCAGAGACCAAGGGGAATTAAGACAAAATTATTACTGTGGATTGGTCTGCGGTTTTACCACCTGTAAATTGATACCCGCATAAAATACAAATAAACCGTCAACTAGTATTGATTTTCAAGCTGTGTGTTTCCATTAGTCGCTGTTGTCATTGTAAAAATGACGGTCATCTTTCAGGTCAGGGTATACTATAGAAGAGTACAGTGTACGTGGTGTTTCTTATTGTCATAAAAGTTCATTTCTGATATTGCTTGGATGTAACGTCACAATCAATTGGTTTAAGATTGATTTTTTAAAGAGAAATTCGAATTGTTTTTGACAACACTTGTAAACAAATGCATGATTTCCCCATCCATTTATTAAACTTCATCATGGAAAAGTACATGTGTTTATATAAATGCGCACAATGTGACAGCAGCATATAAACATACATGTAGATTGTAGCATTTGAGTTATCCTATAACGTTTTCGAGAATCAAGAGGGTGTAAAAAGATATCCCAGCAGATATCCTGTTGAACTTACACAAGCGTGTCAGAGGCAGGCAAAAAATTACATTTTTAAGTCAACGGTTTTACTCCACTGCATTTTTACAAGCGCTTTGGCTTAACCAGTCAAGTTTGTACCCATAGAAATCCACAGGGTGACTAGGTAGTCTTCAATGTTTTCAATGGATGAACTAGCATGAGACAACTTTAGGAACATCCCCACGAAATTCCCCAGAAATTCTTTGATAATGTTTCACCCGACAGTTTCGATGATTAATTCTTAATTTTGGTTATCACGCTTATGCTAAAAAATTAAGCAACACCAAAGTTTTTTTCAAAGGATTCTTCTATTACGACAAATAGTGCAGTTGGTATTGAGATTATGCGTATTTTTTATATTTAATAAATACCTAAGTCAAGCTGAGTAGTCTGGTAATGAAATGGGCACCACAGTTTATTGCAATAAGATGTATGCTCACACAGCAAAACGAACGTGCTCATTAAAGTAGCTTATACGGAGGACCTGTTTAAGGACCCTAGCTCTCCAAATGAAATCTGGGATCGGCCAAAAGAGTATACTTTTTCAAAAGCAGTGGGAAATAACATATAAGCAGACACTTGGCTTCAACATTTTCGGTCTTTGTTAGAAATAGCTAAGCACCCTATTGATCCCGTGTTCAAAAATGAAGCTAAACAGCTTATTGATAATCTGGAAACATTTGAAAATGAAGACATTGATAATTTAGAAGATGAAAAATAAAAAAAAATAAAGAAATAATTGCTGCAATGAGGTAAATGAAAAATAATAAATCGGGAGGACCTGATGGCTTAGTGGTCGAGATGTTTAAACATAGTGACATGCTTTTCCCCTGTTTATGTTCATTATATAACCAAGTTATGCAAACTGGGGTCTTCCCGGCAAAATGGGGAGAGGCTATTATATGCCCAATCTATAAAGAAGGTAACAAAAAAGATCCAAATAATTACAGAGGTATTTCTCTATTAAACGTAGTGGAGAAAATATTAACAAAAGTCCTTAATGAAAGCTTAGTGAAATTGGCAGAAGATACAAGTAAGTTTTGTGAAGAACAAAGTGGGTTTAGGAAAGGCTATAGTATAATAGATAATTGCTTCACATTGTAAGCCCTAATACAGAAGCATCTTACAAAAACAGAGAGGAAGATGCTACTGCATTTTCATTGACTTTGCTAAAGCCTTTGATTGCGTTGACCATACATTATTAATATATGTTTTATTGAAAAACTAGGTTAATACAAAGATAGTCAAAGTCATCCAATCTATGTATAAACAATTAAAGACAAGTATACAGATGAAAGATGGTATATCTGATTATTTTGATTGTACCATAGGCACCAAACAAGGCTGCGTGTCAAGTCCATTTATGTTTTCTCTATTTCTTAATGAATTTGTTCATATGTTAAGAAATGATGAAAGCTGCAAAGTCATTTTTGGTAAATGAAGATGCACCTAGCATCTCACATTTTCTCTTTGCGGATGATGCAGTAGAGATAAGTGACACGGTTGGTAGCTTGCAAAAGCTTATGGTAAAATTAGAAAAATTCTGAAAAAAATATGGCATGATGATCAACGAAGATAAAACAAAAAATCATCGTATTCAGACGAGGTGGTTATTTAAATAAACATGAAAAATGGTTCCTAAATAATAAGGAGGTAGAAATTGTTAGCCACTATAAGTACTTAGGGCTGGTATTCTCTGCTTTCTAGTCCTGGAGCAAAGCTAAGAGTACCCTAGCACAGCAAGAGGAGAAAACCATGATTATCCTGATATAATAATAATAATAATAATAATAATAATAATAATAATAATAATAATAATAATAATAATAATTTATTGAGCACTAAAATGTTTCAGTACATTTTGCAGAGCTTGCTATAATATGTTGCGTACACTACATGAACATGGAAGGACTCACTGGGTGACTAAAGTAAAACAAATAATTTATATGTATGGTTTTGGTTATGCATGGATATCACATGTGTTTATATCGTGATATAAATACCTTTGTAAGCCAATTTTTACTAAACCTGAAGGACTGTGCTAGACAAAATTGGGTTGAAAGTATACAAAATAGTCCAAACTTTTTTTTTAAAACTATGCATTGTTTAAGAGTTTGTTAGAACCTAAATTGTTTATTTGATGTAAATATTATGAAACACAGAATAGCATTTTCAAGATTCAGAGCTTCAAATCATAGACTTGCAATAGAAACCAGTAGACATGAAAATTTACAAAAAATAGATAGGTTGTGTAAATATTGCTTAGAGAAAATTATTTACGAAATTAAAGATAAGAAGCATTTTACTAGTTTGTCCACGTTATGTGCCCTGAGTGTCAGAGTCACTGTGAATCGGTCTTCAACAGTGACTCTAAAGAACAGCAACCGTGTACAATTTCCGTCAATCAAAAAGAACTGCTCTGCAGAGAATCTGCAGTTAAATGTTATTAGACCAAATTGAACCGTAAAACAGATTTAATTCTGCTTTATTTAATTTTATTTGCTATTTTTAAGATGTAAAGTGAACAATAAATAAAGTTTCCAAAAGAAAAATATATATCCAATTTTTTTTTTTTTTTTTTTTTTTTTTATATACTTTTTGCTTACCAAAAAAATATTTGCTCCTGAAGATGATAAAAACAATACACGTGCTTGCCGTGTGCCAAGTTTGACAGCTACACCAGTGTATGCCTGATACCACTATAAGGGCCACGCAATGGCTAGACCAAAATCATTTTTTGAAGCAGAATGTTGCTTGTGTTGTGGTTCTGACTGCAAGATATTCTTAGTTTAAAACTTCAAACTCCGCATCAGCCACTTTACTTCTTGTCTCGTCTGCACGAGATAACGTCAGCGCAAGGCGGGAATGCAGCTCCAGGCGGCACATGGCTGTGACGTACAAAAATTGTGACTTCCAAATATGGAAGCGCCCCAGGAAGAATTTCCCCGTACAACGCCTCCAAGTTGACGGTATTCACTAGAGTCAGTTGATGTATTTGCTATGGGCCGGTGGCCTTTATCAATTGAGTAAAGCATAGGATCATAAAAAAATAAGATTTACGATTCAATCAATTAAGAATTGGTTTAAATAAAAAAAGACTGTAGATAACAGATGATTAATCTTCTATTATGGAGTCAATATCGGGTGTGTCCTCCCTGGTTCTGAACAACAGCTTCACGTCGTCTCCTGCAACTTGCAACCAAATTATGTAAATCTTGCATTGGGAGCCGGTCCCATTCTTCAATCACAGCCTGCTTTAGTTCTCTAATGTTTCTCACTGGAGGTTGTCTCTCATTTACTGCTCTGCCAATCATAAACCAAGCATGTTCTATTACATTGACATCTGGTGAATATGCCATCCAATCCATAACGGAGATGCCATGCTGTTGCAGCGCGTCTTCCATGACCCGTGTTTTGTGAATGGGCGCTTTGACCTGCACCAAAATGCTGGATTTGTTAGAATGTATGGTTGAATGCGCCTCAACAGAATTTCGTCCCCATATCGTTGACCGGTGAACCTCCCTTAAATGACGTACAGTGGCAATTTTTCTTCATATGAGAAACCGCCCCAGACCATGACGTATCCTCTACCACCCTGAACACCTTAACCTTGTCATTCAAATAGACGGACATTTGAATGCTTTTAATGGGTATGAAACGTTTATATTTATTATGCAAAACGACCAAATACAATTTTATACAGCAAGACAAGTACACACAGTGTTGTGGAAAAGAAGCAAAGCTAACAATAAAGTGTGTTTGAAAAGTTTTATATATAATGTCCTTTTTATGTGTTTAATTGATAAGTTGTACTTTTAAAAAAATATATGGATTTTAAATGTAGTACCACAGGTTCTAGTCTCTCATAACCCTTGGTAAGGTGGGTTTTATTTTATTTTATTTTATTAACAAGAGACGTTAATACAATTGTTTTTTTTTTATTATTAGTAGTAATAGTAGTAGTGGTATTATTCTAGGGATATCCAAAAACAGACAAAACCAATAACATAAGACAGCCAAAGTCCAACACACGTACTGAGTGACGACGACACAGCACTTCCCCACAAGCTGAATGAATTTTACGCTAGGTACGACATTGCCAACAACTCGGACTTAAGATCGGTTCCACTGAATGCACATCCACATGACCTACCGCCCTTTTCTGTTCAGAAATGGCAGGTTCAGTGTCATTTTATGACATTTAATTTGTAACCCGAATAACAGTCCAATTTCCGTTTTATATAAATTTTTATATTTATATATTAATGGCTGAATAAACTCTTATCTCTTCATCTTGGAGTTCATTGAAAAAAATGTGCGATCTTCTGTGTTATCTTTTGTCACCAAAACAACACCAGAAAATAATCAATTTTCACCCCCCTCCCAAAAAGGAAACAATTGATATTGGCGTCCATTTCTCCAAAAATTATATATTATTCTTCATTTTTTTTAAAAGCGTCATGCGGTCAACTTTACCAACAGAATGGGAAGCAGTTGTTTAAAACCGTTTCCAGTTTCATGGGTTAAATTCTCTTGATCGGTTTTGCTTAAGGAAGAATATGTTAAGGCTCAGCTTATGGACTAACTGGCACCTTACAGATAAGATGCGGGAAAACATAATGGCGCTTAGCACCCACATTCAACATAGAGGTGCAATTGAGGTCACAGGCATGCTCTTGAAAACATTTAATGCACAGATTGCAAACTAAGTTTAATTATTTTAGGGTCCCACATGAAAAAGTATGTATCAAAGTATCACTCTGTTGGAAGCATGAAAAAAAAATTCATCGTCTATCCCCAAAAAGAACTGACAACTGACAAAACGTCCAGCTATGAAACCTTTTATTCACTTTAAATGCAATCATCACTGGTTTTGTTCTTTGATTCAACTCCCTCAAGTATAATGTTGAAAAAGAATAAAATAACCTTCCATATAGAGCAGTTAATTGCTTTTGAGAGACTTTAGTTTGCTTGTCACTGAATGTTAAAAAAGGAAGATGCACTGTACCCACAGTAAAATAAGCAATACCTATTTTCCCTCATGATCCAACTACTATACCAGAAATGCCAAACAATCATGGAATCACATTTTTTTAAATTTAATTTAATTTAATTTATTTTATTTATTTATTTTTTTTTTTGCCTTAATCTTTTTTGATATTTTTTACTGGAGAACATACGTAACCTAGTATTTGCCACGACACCAAGCCCCTTGAGTTAAAGTTTAAATACCTATATGAAAAAAAAATCTTACATCACTTGTTTAAATAACCATGACTGAATGACAAAAATATATATCGGAACGCTGCAAAAAAATGACCCTGAACATACATTATCATACAACATTGGTCAAAAAGGTTGTCCCACCCCCATTTCCATGACCTTTTAGTTACAAAAGATCACTTCACAGCCGTAAATTGTTAGAAATAGTGCTTTTTATTCCAGATACCGTGTCTAACATGATTAAGGGTTAAAACAAATACAAAATAGTGATGAAAATATACACATTTTATGCCATTTAGTAAAATTTATAAGAGGCACCCCCTCAAATCCAATGTTTCACTGTGTTTTCTGTCAGATCGCATTACACAGTAGTCATACCCTGAACAAATTTTAAGTGGTGATGCAATGCTTTTCAACCCCGCTGAGAATCGTCACTATCACATCGCGTACTAGGCAAGAGCGGTGTCGCGTCTGATACTGTGAAATGCGTACTGATACACACCTTGAAAACGGGTAGTGTGGTCCGATTTACCGGTGAATTCTGGATCATTCGGTGCCGAGTCTAGTAGTTGGGTAGGCCTGCCCGCACGAAAATGCAGTAGTATCGAAGTAGCAAAGAAGCATTAACGCAGTAGTGGTGTGGAGCATATTTGCAGTAGAAATGCAGTATAGCCTACTGCAATTCTACTCCAAAAATTACATAGGGTTGTACAGAGGAGGAGCATTAATGCAGTAGATTAGCAGCATGATAGAAGCATGCTTCAAATATGCTAATTAGCTCCCACATCGAAGCAGATTTGAAGCACGTTTGCAGTATGATTGCAGTAGTCTACTGCGCTGGAGTATCTACTTCGTTTTCGCGCGGGCATGGTTTTAAACTCATTAAAAGCAAATGTCTAAACACTGTTTAAAGGCACTTCTTACTGCAGATTGCAAACTCTTATTAAAAGCGCTCGTTACCATTTGCCAAACAATCTGAAACCATGCCTTAAAATGATTGTTATCAGTGTGTACCCCGCCCCTGTGCTGGAGCGGTATGTTGCCTTAGGCAGCCTTTACCTGAGGTTCATGCACTAGTGACTGTTTAAAATCCTTCTTCTAAGAAAACACACCATGAAACCCAGACAACAACAGTCATGAAGAACATGATATTGATTAGTTTCGAATTATACCGGAGAGCCTTGACTGCAATTAAAGCGAAAACGTGTGGACTGAGATTGGACACCAACTCCGTTAATTGAATTCAATTGAATGGCCGGTATTTGTAGTTTTTGACGAAGGAAAGAACTGAAATAATTGTAGAATTACTGGACTACACTGGACTACATTATAATGTAGTGTATAAACATAAAATGTTCTTAATGAATTAGGCAAAGTTCAATAATCTCAGTTATCATTAATCTTATCGCCAATTGTATTATTATAAGGGTGTTTTAGTCCCTATATGATTCAAACTTTAAACTCCCGTAAACAGTTGAGGATGGTCAATGTTTGGTGCGTGGTACTCGTCAAAATGTTCTACTAAAATCCTACGTAATGTTTCAGGGAGCCCGAGAGAACACTAACGGTCCTGCTACTGCAGATCAAGGTAACTCAGAGTCAATCATGATCTTTGAGTTGCCTGCTGTTTTTCGAATTAAGAGCACCCGTATAAAATACCAAACAACCATTATAGAGTTGTGTGTTTCTATTAGTCGTTGTTTTAATGGTAAAAATAACAGTCACGCTTTATTTCACAGTATAATATACTCTAAAGCACAGAACTTGGTTTTTAGGTTTCTCATAGAATATGAATATTATATAAATTCATTTCTGATATTTTATAACGCGTGGATGTAACGTCAGGGACATTTTGGTTTCGCAACTCTTGACCGAATTTCACGTGTAAGGTGCACATTCTACATTATCATCATGGTTGCCTGCAGATGGTTGCCATGGTTGACTGTGCGCTTAAGCTACCATGCATGCTACCTTTGTCTTATTTACACTATGATGCAACATACGTTTCTTACATCTGTTTATTATTAATTTATCATAATAAAATTACGTAGTACACATACACAAACTATATGCTTTTGATGTTACGTTTAAGCTCACTACACATAACTTACATGAATTGAACTAATTTAGAGGAAATGCACTAAATGATTAGATGGTAAAATGGGTAATGTGTCCTGCACTATGCTACATTTTGTTCAAAACATGCTCTATCTCGCTGCATAAAATGATTGGTTGTTTTCGATATGAGCACCTTTAATTTTTCCCCATTCCATAAGTGTTATTTTGTATCCTCAAATTCATGTAGCTGAATATACAGGTAAACCACACTTTGCAAATTATCCTTTCAATTGAGCAAATTGTACACATGTAGCTATGTTTATCCCTTCGTACTAAAAAGAAAAAAAAAACAATTTCTAACATTCGTAAATATTTCCCGAATGTTTAATTATCGTAGATATATAGACATTGATTTGCGATATTTTTGACCCATGAATATTAAAAGTTCTCAAAAGAAAATTCAGCTGTTACGTTCATTATACACAAGGGCCTATATACATGTACATCAAGAGAGTTGAACTCCTAGCCAGAGGTAGATGACTCTGCCATTTCCAACATAACAGTAACAATATACGTGTACGGGGTAACTTCCTTTCTATTTCTTCGTTCTAAATGTTCCAAAATATAGTGAAAGTGTTTGCCGCTGATCGAGCTTTTAGTTACCGGTATTATCCTATCTTCACAGTTGTCATTTAAAACGACAGCAGGACTTAGAGTTGGCAAAGAAAGAAAATATTAAATATTTCTAAAGTCTTATCCAGGACACCAAAAATAAGCCAAGTAGGTGCTTACCGATCCGCACTTCACCGATGACGATTTCTTTGTAAGGTTCCGTTTCTCGAAAGACGGCTTCAGCTACTTTATTTACTTATTACTATTCTTTATCATTTTATCATTATTTATTTATTTATTAGTTGCTTTTTTTGGTAAATTGTCACTTAGATCAATAGATTGGCTTAGATCAAAACATCCACATGCAGTGATAATGTCCATATGCACTGTTGCGTGATTGAAGTTGACCAGTTGACCCCAATTATACAACATTACTGAGGCGTTTATGACGAGGATGGTGTCACAGAGGCCTACTTTAACCAATGAGGAGCTCCTTTATGTCAGTGTCCCTTACCTAAAGGCTGACAAAGTAATTCCTTATCAAAGGAGAGGCTAAAGTGTGGTCTTAGAATACCATTTCGGGGGTGGGGGGGGGGTAGCAAACCCACTCACGCGGGTCAAGGCAATTAAGGCAAAATAAGCGTGGACTGCTCCGCTGTTTTCGAACTAATGGATACCCGCATAAGCCACAAATAATCCGTCAACTAGTATTGAATTTAAAGCTGAGGATTTCCATTAGTCGTTGTCTTAATTGTTAAAATGGCGACACCTTTCAGGTCACAGTATAGTATAGAAGAGTACGTGATGTTTCCGTTTGTTATATATATATATATACCCCCCTGTATATATATATATATATATATATATATATATATATATATATATATATATATATATATATATATATATATATATATATATATATATATATATATTTCAGTAACATTCAAGATACCCGCACGGAAATGCAGTAGTATCGAAGTTAGCAAAGAAGGATTAACGCAGTAGTGGTGTGGAGCATATTTACAGTATAAATGCATTTTAGCCTACTGCTAGCCTACTGCAAAAAGTACATAGGTTTGTACAGAGAGGAGCATTTATGCAGTAGATTACCAACATAACAGAAGCACGCTTCAAATATGCTAATTAGCTCCCAAATCGAAGCAGGTTTTAGGCATGTTTGGAGTATGATTGCAGTGGTCTACTGCGCTGTAGTATCTACTGCGTTTTCATGCGGGTATTGTAGCACAATACATTGACGGGATGTACTTTCCAAAGTTATGTGATTATGTTCTCCTTTACCGAGTTTTAGTGGTGCTAGCAGACTTAAGGCAACTCCCGAGGAGGCTTAGCTTCGTCGAGTAGCAGCTAATTAAAAACAACGTAAGCGCCCTTTTAGATTTTTTGTGAAACGAGACCTAGTGACTTATGGACTTTATGACGCTGGTAAACAAGCTCTTTGGCAGGAAACCAGACTGTTTTTATTTATTTATTTATTTATTTATTTATTTATTTATATGTGAAGAGGGGACAAGTGGTGTCCAGAATATACTCAGGAGCAATTAACACTTAACTGTTTAACTAAATACAATGCTATATTATTGCACGAGAAAAGCTAAGCACTATGCTTTTAAAACTGAAGAGACAATTTTTTAAACGTCAAAGTGAATAAAACCACCCATCTTCCCATTGTACTTGTAAGGCATATGCCTTTGAGACATTCTATTCACTGTAGTAAAAATCTCTATTAATCAGAGCTAATGTGATTAAAATCCTTAAAATAAATGCAAAGTCCCATTAACACCCCTATCATTGTCATCAACGCTTGTTTTGTCTTCAGTTTCTCAGAAAAACGTGCATCCATTTTCACAACATTCAAAATAAATGATATACGTCGCTCAAAGGGCGGTGGGGTTGGGTGGGGGGCTCGCTGCGGCTTGCAATGCTAAATTCTATTGTCGTCATTTTTTATTAAGCGTCCAGGCTGCAGTTCTGGAGCTAAAAAAAAGGGGGGGGACTACTGCAGCGTGCAATCTAAAGTTAAACAATATTTTTATCATTTCTCAAACAGGATGAAATCATCCTTTAAACCCAATGACGTTCAGCTTAAAAAAACACATTAAATTAAATTTAATAAATATTACAAAAAATATTGATAGTAATAATTATATATCAACGATATTAATTTAACAGTGATAATGAAGAAGATATGCTTTGCCATCTATACTGATTTTGTTAAGTAAATAAGATTGGTCCGGTGGTACCCAAAACACTCTTAATTGTAAAACCTATTAAAAATACGCTTTATATTAACTCCACTATGCTCTGTCATCAACGCCATTTTCCCTTATGTTCGGAAACCATTGCGTTTCCATTTTCAACACACATATAGCAAATGACAGACATCGCGTATAGGGGTGGGGGGGGGGGGGGCTTACTGCAGCTTGCCATCATATCTTAAATGCAATTGTCACCATTTACCATAAGAGCCGAAATAATACTCAAATAGAAAGGTTTATATTAATGTGTGTCCTGGCTGATGTACCGGCTCTTTATGTTACCCAACTTTTATTACAGTTACGTGCACTGCTGAACCTTTCTAAGATTCCGCTAGTAAGAAAACAAACCAAGACAACCGGGAAACAAAAGTCAAGTAAAAAATTGACAGCTTACCTTGTATAATTTAGTGGCATATTCACATAATGGCGCTCAGGTAAAGAAAACCAAATGCATTGTAAAAAGCATATATGAACGGATTTTATTTAACGGTGGTAAAGAAAAAGAAACGTGCTGCCTTTTAAATCAAATTCTGTTAAGTACAATGCTTGGTGCCTGGGACACGGCAGAATTTTCGAGTAAAACTACTACTTGATGTCACAGGGAGTCCGGTACTGCACTGCAGATCAAGGTAACTAAGAGTCAGTCATGATCTTTGAGTTGCCTGTCGTTTTTCGAAATAAAAGCACCCGCATAATATACCATTTACCCATAATAGATATAGGAGTTGTGCGTTTCCATTAGTCGTTGTTTTAATGAGAAAAATAACAGTCACTATTCAGTTCACACTATACTTTAATTTACAACACAGGACGTGATTTTTAGGTTTGTCGTAGAATATTAATAGATAAGAATTACATTTCATATATATATTTATAACGTTTGGGTGATTTAGGTTTCACAACTCTTAACCGAACTTCACATGTAAGTGTATAAAATACATTATCATCATGAATGCTTGCGTTGAAGCTACTATGTATACATTTCTTACTCATTTTTTTTTTATTATTACAAAATTACGCAGTACACATACACAGACTACAGGTTCTTAGTTTTAGCTTCAAGCACGCTCCATATAACTAATGTACATTGAACTAAATTATAGGAAATGCATTAAATGAAATAATGGTTTAATTCTCCTCCAGTCCAAAACTTTAATTTTGTATTCACAAATTCATTTACCCGAACTCACATATAACCCACACTTTGCAAATTATCATTTCGTTCGAGCAAAATGTACATATGAAGCTCTATATATCTCTTTTCATCAAAAGCTTCTCCAACTACCTTCATATTTCTCTGTTCCACAGGTAAATGTTCAGAAATATAGCACAGGGTACATACTGAATGCAGCTGGACGAGCCCAAAGCTATTCCCCTATTTTAAGGTGCTCATCAGTTGTCACTTAAAACGACAGCACCAAAGTAAGCCCACTAAGACAAGTGTTTCCCTCAATGGACTCGCTCAAGGATGAAAGAATTCCGAAACCATTCTCTTTATATTTTCTATAACGATACAGAAAACTGAGCAGAGTTAGGCTTCGATTTGCTATTGCATGTAGAAAAATAAAAAAATCCACACTTACCAAGAAGAATCTTGCTTTACTTGGATAACTTGAATAACTGTGTATTCTTCTATAGATTGTCTTTACGCTATCTGTCTTCTTGGATGGCTTAATGGACCCACGGCAACTTGCAAATAAGTGAGCAGCGATAAAGTATATGTATATATATAAAAGTGATTGGCAACCAGCTTATTCATCATGTGACACTGTCAAAGATACTTCTAGATTAATTTATTTGCTCCCGATGCTGTATAGCCAAAGCTGTGTGCTAGAAATTTATGATGGCTTCAGATTCAAAGGTCGTCAGGCTTATATTAATAAATTAATTAATTAATTTCTTTATTTCTTTATTTCCATATTTATAAACATTTATTATCATCTCTTCATTTTTACCAGGGTGAAAGACATATATAGTACATACATGCAGTCGCAAAAATAATTCACATAATAAAATCACGTAATAAAACCGTTAGAATATACATTATAAAATGACTCTAAAAAGAACAAATAAGATAGTTATATTTATGTAGGGAATGCTTACTAGTGGTAGTAACAATTATATATACATAAACATTATATTGATAGGGAATAGTCTTTGGGGCATGTGTTTGTTATGATCAATGTGTTTGGTAGCTATTCCTATTGAGCTACCTCATTAAGGAGCCATTTATGCAGCATTTTACAGGTAGCTGCAGTGATATTTACCCGCACCGTTCTCTAGTGCAGTAATAGCTGCTACACTGGAATATTACTTTGTTATTTCATTTTTATTTGTTCACCCTCCAACATCATCTGGCTATCACCTGCTTTCTGACCTTTATTTATTTATTTATTTATTTATTTATTTATTTATTTATTATTATTGTTATTACTTTTTTTTGCACTATTCTGAGCCTTTAGTTAAGGTTTGTGCCAGCTTTTGTTGTTTCACACAGCTTTCATGCTGTCAATTTTCTTAATGTAGGTTGCACTCATTAAACCAAACTTTGTTATTAATATTACTATAGTTCTTTAGAATGGGTATCTATGATAATCCCCCAATTATGTAAATAAGGTGGCCTTGTATGTATCAGTTGTGTTAGCTTTTTGCTTCTATGGCTGTTGTTGTTTCACATATTATTTTAATTAATATTGGTTGTACTCAATAACCCACTTTATCAACGTTATGTTATGGCAGTTATATAGTACTGGGGATGTATAATTATCCATCTATTTTGTAACTTTCTATGTTATTATCCTTCGTCATTAATAATTGACCGTTTTCACTCATATGGACTCTTAGCATTTCAGTAAAACCAGCTTCGTTGTGGCTGTGAACATTTATATAGCCACATAAATGTGGTCAGGTTAAAAAATATTTATTGGACAAAAGAGTATTAGTAATGAAAAAAATACAAAATAAAAGCTATTGCAAACTTTATTAAAAATCCAATACTCTCATTTAAGCCTGACGACGGATTATGACGGGTATGGGTATGAGTATTATAACTTAACAGATTGACATAAAAGATAAAAAGCCGATCAATTAAAGTATATTGATGGACATTATCTGTAGAAAGTGTACGTGTGCCAATTGATCACTGTTGTTTAGTACGTGTGTACGTGAGTCAGTGGCTAAAGCTCTTTTGAACCACAATACTGTTGATGTGGTGATAGCATGACTGCACTTATGAATAGCTAAACTTGTAAAGGGTGAGAGGTGTGAAACCTAGGGCAAAGACCCATTAAATGTGAGGTTTGTTTGTTTTGTAGTCAATCGATACTCTTTATCTGCTAGGAGGCAATGCATAAGGCATAAAGAACAATATTTATATCTGGTAGATGCGGGGAAGCTGACACATGGATAGGTTGGTTTGCTCGAACTTATATAGTTGGGACAAGTAACACATTCGATAAGTGGTACGTCTTCGTAGCGTCGCTGCAAGGAGGCACGTCAATTGGAACAGCAGCCGACCTAATAGACCTTGAACGGTCAAGCGTACTTAGCCGACACTGCACGTCATCTTTTGTATCGATCGAGGCAAAGAGAAGAAGCCAAGTGCTGTGATATAAAAGTAGACGTTGACCCGCTATCTAAAAGCGCGAGTGCTTTTATCTTGTCATTCACTCTCACTGTAACAATGGGCAAAGTCACAGAGACCGATGCTGTAAAAAAGCACGCTGACGCATTTAAATAACCCTCCGCCTCAATTGACCGAACACTAATATTAGTCACGATCAACATGAATTGTTTCGGAAAATACGTGAAGTAATCTCGAGTGCTAATAAGCACAACCGGACACTTTGCACATGGGGAATAGGGTCCGCGTCTAAACAATTGAAACATAACTTGCGTCTGTTCACCAACGCGATTCGCGCTGACACGTCCATTATCTTGAAATCGTCACACTGACAAACAACACAAGGAACAAAATGCCGGTTTAATACTTATGTTTGACGTACTTCGTCTTGTTTAGCCCTTGTAAACGCGAGAAATGAAGTAGGTAAAGAGTGGTATCCGTAAAGCGGGTCGTTGGCGTCCGCAGCTGATACGGTCATGTAATCTGCAAACTAAGTACAGTACGTCACAGATCTGTCCCGCCTGGAGCTGCCTTTCCCGCCTGGAGCTGACGTCAACTAGTGCAGACGAGACAAATAAACAGAGTGGCTGACGTGGAGTTTGAAGTTTGAACTAAGAATATAATCAGTGCCGCAACACATGCACCTTTCTGGTTTAAAAACTGATTTTTGGTGTAGCCATTGTGCAGTCATTTTAGTGGTATTAGGCATACAGTGTAGCTGTCAAACTTTGCACACGTCAATTGTGTTTATATCTTCAGGAGCAAATATTTGTTGAAAAAAAAACATCTGGGATATATTTTTCTTTTAAAACTATTTTATTAATTTGTCAAGTTACGTCTCAAATAGAGTAAATGAAATTAAATAAAGCAAAAGTGCATGTGCTTTACGTTTGACTTTGGACTTGTTACTGAAGATCCATTGCAGATCAGTTCCTGTGATTGGCGGATACTCAATATTGCTGCTATTCGTCTGGGACACTGTAAAGCTCCCCACGAAAAGGTATGCATAGTGAGCAAACTAGCTTCATAGTGTCCTGACACTCAGGGCATGGTTTTGTTATTTACAGCGTAATTGATTATCTGCTTGTGATTCCCAACGTGCCATTTTCAAATTTTCGGGATTGTTAATTCATGTTGAGTACACACAAGGTGACATGCTGATGTGTTTTTGAGGGCAAAGACTGCGAACTTTTATTAAAGCGATGAGTTTTTGTCAATGCTAGGTTTACAAGTCAGTTTATACCTTTTGTCATTTGCTGCATATTTTTGTATCTAAAGCAACATTGTTTTTTTATGCGTTATGTCCGAATGAAACACCCCTCTGCCATTTCAATTCCATAGCGGCCTACATAAATCTTTCCTCGTTTATAACCTAAGTTGTTTGGACTTGTGAAGATTCTTTTGTCTATAGCTATTTATATTAATTTGAACTTACCATCCAATATTTCATCTGTTTGCAGTCAGATTTCATCAGGGAATGAGGTTGTGACAGGTGTGACAAACTGTCACCCCCTCTGGTGTGCTATTTGGTCAGTGCTCCCCCCCTTGCCTGCCCCTCCCTTAGGTGTGGTAAGGACAAATTAGACCCAGCAGAACAGTATGGAGTTGTATACCAATGTGAGTGTCAGGTGTGTGAAGAGAAATACATTGGAGAGACAGGACGTTCCTTAACAGAAATAATCGCTGAACATCAAAAATCGATAAAAAAAAACATGATAAAAAATCTGCCCTCAGCCAACACCAGGAACAGACAGGGTATTGTATAACATCAACAACCATAGAAGACATAAAGATCTTGGAAGAGAGACACGAGATCTACACCGAAAAGTTCTTGAAGCAATCAACATCCGCTTAAGCCTGGGTCACACTGCACTTGCAACCTTTTGGAAACCTCTTTGCAACCTCAGTCGCAAGGAGGTTGCTATAGGTTTTAAAATGGTTGATAACAAGTCTATTACAATAACATATCTAATGAAACTGTTCTACACTAATTTGTTTGGTTAGAAACGGTATAAACCATCAAATGAAAGCACCGGTCCAAGAGTAGTACAAAAATTAGTTACTTTATAAACTGATAACGGTATCGGGGAATTATGTGCTTACCAAACTTACAGTTAGCAATAAGGCATGGAAAACAACCGAAGTTTTATTTGCATAAAGTAGAAAGACTAGTTTACAAGACAGCTAACCACTCCTTTATCACAACAAATGAGTACATACGAACATTAAGATATGTTATTGTAATCTGAATATTTAATAAGATAGATCAATCAACTAAAATATATAATAACAGAAGTGGTGCATAACGTAGTGCATTTGGAATCTGGCAGGTTAACTTATCATTAAATCAATTAACCAACCCATTGTATTATGGGAATCAAGAAAAAATGATTTAAGGCATACCTAAACGACCTGAAGCCTTCCTAGCAAACTGAATGTTTCCCATTAATATTTAAATATTAAAACTAATAAATACATATAAATATCATAATATTTCACCCCACTAGAATATTATTAAATTACATAAACTGAAATAAGTACATAATGACCCTCAATACCAGCAAAGTTTCAAGTTAATTTGAGAAGTGAATGGCGTTTTAAGAATTTGGTAAATAAGCAAGCTGCGACAGTTTTTTCCCATATTTTATATTTTTTTGTTATTTTCAATCTGCTAACTAATAATCAGTGGGAATAATATACAACTGCATATTTAAATGCAGTCGAGAAATGTCTGCATAAGTCCGTTTTGTCCAGCATTTTTGAAGTCCTGGCGTATCTCTGCAAATATAAAAAAAANACCAGGGTATTGTATAACATCAACAACCATAGAAGACATAAAGATCTTGGAAGAGAGACACGAGATCTACACCGAAAAGTTCTTGAAGCAATCAACATCCGCTTAAGCCTGGGTCACACTGCACTTGCAACCTTTTGGAAACCTCTTTGCAACCTCAGTCGCAAGGAGGTTGCTATAGGTTTTAAAATGGTTGATAACAAGTCTATTACAATAACATATCTAATGAAACTGTTCTACACTAATTTGTTTGGTTAGAAACGGTATAAACCATCAAATGAAAGCACCGGTCCAAGAGTAGTACAAAAATTAGTTACTTTATAAACTGATAACGGTATCGGGGAATTATGTGCTTACCAAACTTACAGTTAGCAATAAGGCATGGAAAACAACCGAAGTGAAGCATTTGCGACAGTTTTATTTGCATAAAGTAGAAAGACTACTTTACAAGACAGCTAACCACTCCTTTATCACAACAAATGAGTACATACGAACATTAAGATATGTTATTGTAATCTGAATATTTAATAAGATAGATCAATCAACTAAAATATTAAATAACAGAAGTGGTGCATAACGTAGTGCATTTGGAATCTGGCAGGTTAACTTATCATTAAATCAATTAACCAACCCATTGTATTATGGGAATCAAGAAAAAAATGATTTAAGGCATACCTAAACGACCTGAAGCCTTCCTAGCAAACTGAATGTTTCCCATTAATATTTAAATATTAAAACTAATAAATACATATAAATATCATAATATTTCACCCCACTAGAATATTATTAAATTACATAAACTGAAATAAGTACATAATGACCCTCAATACCAGCAAAGTTTCAAGTTAATTTGAGAAGTGAATGGCGTTTTAAGAATTTGGTAAATAAGCAAGCTGCGACAGTTTTTTCCCATATTTTATATTTTTTTGTTATTTTCAATCTGCTAACTAATAATCAGTGGGAATAATATACAACTGCATATTTAAATGCAGTCGAGAAATGTCTGCATAAGTCCGTTTTGTCCAGCATTTTTGAAGTCCTGGCGTATCTCTGCAAATATAAAAAAAATGCATTTGATAATTACTTCAGCTTGGATTTCAAATGCAATATATCATTAAAGGAGACCAAAGGTTCCAAGTGATATACGAAACTTTTTTTTTTTTTTTTTTTTTTTTTTTTTTTGTAAAAATGCACATTTATGAAGTACTAGATTCAAGAAGTGTTGAAATTCACAATCATTAGTTCAACTGACCATTTTGTTTCTAACAGTTAACCTCTATTTCCATAAACACTTACCATTTAATATAATTCATTGCAACACATGTAGTTTATCATCACTTGGCAGGGGCAGCCGGAAGGGGCAGGGATTGTCACATGACAAACCGGACGTGATTGGTCGGTACATACGTCGGTCACGGCAGCCTGCACGTTGGCAATGTAGGTCTCATCTGGAATATTTCAATTAGAAAAACATAAATAAAACGATATATTCCGCATGGGCCTTTTTGAGGGTAAGGAATGCATAGTGGATATGTATCTTAAAAATGCAAAAATAATAATGATGAAATACAATTTAATAACATGTCAAAAATATACGTTATTCAAAAACTTTTTAAAAGCAAATTAATAAAAAAAAACATGTATTTGGATTTCCATAGTTATGACAAATTGATGTGTCAATCGAAGTCCATATTGGGCACTTTATTAGTGTCTTTATAATTACCAAACAGCAAATAAAAATTTTCAACTTCATACTTTGATTCTACTGTTATGATAAAATTTTTGTGCCCATATTCTATAAAGTCGCTTCTTATTCCTTTAAAAATTGTTAGTTCAGTCTTTTTATTGTTTTCATTGATATTCGTATCTTCTTTTAATAGGGATACCAAGAATGCTCCTTGTGGCACCCTATTTTTAGTTTTTATGTATTTTGGATTGGGCAGCTTTCTGATATTTACGCCGTAATCCAAGCAGTACATGCACATCAAAATAGTGGTTTTTATCGTTTTATTAGTTTATTTATTTTGTTTTTAATGTGAGAATTATTATTAATTATGATAGCAGATGCAGTTTGTAATTGATTCCTCTATATATTGTTGATCCCATTTCACGTGGTGTCAGTTTTAAATGTGTACTGCTGTACATTATGGTCACTTTATTTCCGACGCCAATGGAGACCGATTTTTTATTTTTGTTCGTCACCGAGCAAAAAAAAAAAAAAAAAAGGAAAGGTTTCTTAGCTCGTGCAATGGGCGTACCTTGGCGGAGGTATGTCCTCTGAGTGCTAGGAAGTAAGGAACTAAACCAACCCTAATATTTTATTTTTATCTTGCTTCAAGTCTTTACATTTTTAAACCATAATAGGAAATCCATTATATAGGAAAAAACAGTCTCGACTTACCATAGTTTGGGATACTTTCAATCAGTACAACCCCACATCTAAAGGTGACATTTGTGTTAGCTCCTCGGAAATTCACGTGAAGATCATGAAGCCTATTTCCTAGAAATAAAAATGAAAGTCACATTGTGAATACCAATTGTTTTGAAAAAAAAAGAAAAATCTTAAAATCATGTGGAATGTACGGTTTTAAGATAGAACATGCCAGCACATACAGATTTACACCTTACATGGCAAAAAAGTAATTATGATATGTAATGCCGGATTTAAGCAATACGCTTGTTATTTTTGTATCAATCCTGTAATTGAGTTGGAAACTGTCCAACTTCACTGCCAACTGTAAAAACAGAAAAAAATACGGGGATGTGAATCTACTGTGTGCAGCTTTGTGTAGATGGACCTGCAACAGAACCCGTTATCAGACAAATACTATTTTTGTAATGTTATATCCGAAGGTTACAATAGGATACTAACCTCTGTCGTGTTGGAATGAACCCGGTGATCCGCCACTTGTTGTACCACACGGCTTTTGGGTGCAGTTTTCATATTCTTCTGGAAGTTGGCCACAGTCATCACCACGGCAATCTGGTTCGGGGTATATACACTCCTTGGTACGTGACCGAGTCACTGTTCCTAGTAGTCCACAGGTAGCAGAACAAGAAGACCATGGTAACCAATCACTCAGATAACCATCAACTGGAACATAAGTATTAAAATGTCATCGCTGCCACCAAAAAGGGAAATAATATTCTCACTGCCTGTTTATGATGAAGTAAGTTTGTTTGTTTGTTTGTTTGTTTG
>NW_019773603.1:474475-514804 GCF_001039355.2 Lingula anatina | reverse complement strand
GAAAAAAAAAAAAAAAAAAAAAAAAAAAAAAAAAAAAAAAAAAAAAAAACAGAGAGAGAGAGAGGCATATCTTTACCTGGGCAACAGGGGCCATTACATGACTGGGTCTCGGTTTTCCCACCTCCACAGATGGCGCCACCGTAGGCGGGTTCAGGACACTTGCACTCCCTAGAGCGTGTCTGTGTGCCGTTTTCACACGTCACTGAGCAATCGCTCCAATCGCTGTACGGGCATAATCCGCCGTCAACTGAAGAGTCTGTGAAAGTATAATTCTATATTTTTATTCCACTTTTGCAGGGACAATATTATAAGCAATACTTGGATATTAAACAGTTACAGAAATTATTGATTTTGTCAAGCAAACTAAGTGTAAGAGTTCAATGTGTAATGCATAAGATGTCAAACGATACAATGTTATAACCATTCCATGGCGGCCGATTTGTTACGTCTTGACCGGGGCTACCACCTAGTGGATGATGTGGTAATGGACAAGTATGAAAGAAGCATGATTGAAGAACCAATGTACACTAGACCAAAGAAAACAATCAAAAAGCCAGGTTACATAAAAGACGCGACCAATCGACAGCCATGTATTGGATATAACATTTCTCCCAACCTTATCATTATTCTTAATTTTGCTACAGCACATAAACTAAAAAAAAGTCTTTCAAAAACATCATTATCCTTGAATATTCTGAATCTTAATGAATTCTCAGTTTTCATATTGTATAAATTCATAATAGTCACAAATCTTGAGTGCTATATGCTCTGGTATCTGATCTAAATAGTAAATGTCTATTAAAATCAATAAAACTAGTATGATAATTAATTCAAAAAAAATTCAGATGACGATCAGCATTTATCCTGATTACATATAAATTGTCTCAGATTATTTTTTTTCAGGACAGCGATCCGCCTTCATCCTGATCACACACACACACACACACACACACACACATTCATATTCATATATATATATATATATGTAGTCCTGCTTCCAGCAATAGGTAGACCATTCGCACTTAAACGCCAGCATTACGCAGACCGGAATTTTAGGCAGACCGCAGCCGGTCTGCCTAACATTTCCCCCCTACAAAAATGTAGATAAAAGCAGATTTAAAAAGTAATCTGCTGTCAGTCACTTAAGGGTACACCGATGTCATTGTTTACATCGATTATATATTGTTTGCGAAGCCCATTTTAAAATAAATCAAATGCGTTTTTGCAACCGTGTATATTTACGATGTATACCAAAAACTTATGAGACACGCTACGGCAGACCGTTGGAAAATCGACGATAGTTTTCAAGATACGCTATATATCGAAATTATCTCTTGGCTTCTGTGTTACTTAGCCACATAGCTATCCATTCGCACAATCAGTTTCTTACAACGCGAATTTTTTACAAGACCGATATTTGACATGCCACCTTTTTCTCCTTCTGAGAGAGAAAGTCAGCAATGACCTTGATATAGGTCTCTGGCGCGCAATGCATTTGATGGCATGGCTACCGGTACGTGAGTGCCGCACAAGATGTCACTTCTGAGAGGAAAACAGTTGGTGAGTCCACGTTTTCATCGTATCTTTATAATTAGAGAATGTGAGGAGATTGACTGCGTGTTAATGATCGACTTCTGTGAAAATATCGTAGTATAAAATAGAGGTAATGCCGGCTATGGCGAAAAGGAGAGTCCTGAAGACTGATAATAAATGAAAATGTAATGTATTTAGATATATTACATTAGATATATTTTATCCGTGTTTATATTTGAAAAAAATAAGCTTAAACTATTAAGCCGATGAATTTCTCGGTGGTTGGCACAGCGACCTCATGGACGAGTGGAACAGAGTCAGGCGCTTATGGCTAATGTAAGTAGAGTATAGGCTGTCTTTGTGTTTCGTGTTCGATCCCTGAACCTCCTTTATATAATTGTTGTTTATTCATTTCGTTGCCAGTACAATTTTTAATAATATATCCAAATATATTCTAAAGTCCTATAGGCAAAACTAATGTCATCGGAGAAGGAAATTGTATCCATCACTTTGAAATAGAGGATTCAAATATGTTATATATATATATATATGTGCTTTTATTCTTTCATTGGCCTGGTCTGCCGAAGACACAAATATGTTCAGAAACCATTTTTGCCATATTTAAGTACTCACCTAGAGGCTGCAGATAACAAAGGGAGGCTTCCAAGTAAGCATATTTTATTGACTCGATATTGTCATTTTCATGCATAGTACCTCTTAGATATAAGAGTCTGTTTTTTTTTTTTTTTTTTTTTTTTTTTTTTTTTTNNTGAAATTCTTCTCAAAGATTGTTCTCCAAAATATTGGAGATAATATTTCACATACTTAACTGTTGCTTGGAGAAACAATGTGTTCCATTTCAAGTTCATTTTACAGTTGACTAAGTTTTTCACAAAGATTGCTCTCCAAAATATTGGAAGTAATATTTCACACATTTAACTGTTTGAAATAACAGTGAAGTTCCATTTCTTGAAGATTGTTCAATGATGTAATGTGCTTGGTGGCAGACAAGTTACACTTAAATTGTGTCCATTGTCTGTGTTTTTTTTTCTATGCTTATGTAGATTGGTGCATGTATTCATCCAGACTGTTCAATGATGTGACCTCAATAAATATGTTTAGACCTTACATATCGTTTATATTAGTTGTTTTTCATGTCACACAAAAAAATCCAATAACGGGTAACATTAAAATAAAGTGTGGGATTAGGTCAAAATTTTATTTTGCTGAAATTATTCTTGCTCTTTGGTTGAAAAGCAATGGTATGTTACAGCACTCATAAATTATACTCATAAATTGTAAAAGTAAAAATATACAACATACTGTCCCACAAATGACAAAAAATAGATAACATGAATAATTAAAATGTGCCAAAGTGTTGATTGTTCTGAGTGCAAACATAAACACTCTGTGTGCAAACATAGTACAAAAATAAGTAAAAATGTAGTTTGATATAAAGTCTGCCTAATGCTGGTTTTATATATATATATATATATATATATATATATATATATATATATATATATATATATATAGTGTAAATGGTCTGCTTATTGCTGTTTAGTTACATGTATGCCAAATAAATTGTGGTTTGTGCTCAAAACTTAATGTTAATTTGCTAAAATTATCCTGGCTTTTTGGCTGTGAAGACATTGCTTTTTAAAAACAATCCCATTAATTATAAAAGCACAAATGTATACAACGTATCGTCTCCCAAATTACACAGAATAGCAAGATTGCATGAAAAAAATAATTAGTTTGCTAAACTGTTGGTTGCTGTGAGTGGCAACATTAATAGCAAACAAATGTATACTTTAATATAGTCTGCATAATGCTGGACTTTGATATATTTATTCAAGTACATGCGGTCTACTTACTGCTGGTAAAATATGCATATACATTTATGTATATTTCTGGTCTGCGTAATGCTTGTTTGCCTAATACAGAAACTTAGGCAGACCAATTTTTTGTATATTTTTTGTTGTATATTTCTGTGCCTCAATAATCATTGCATGTGCATAACATTCATTAAGTGTTAAAATAAAGTTATTTTTTCAATTATAAATGATCATTTAAAACCTATATACACGATGGCCTACCTAAAACTGCTTTTTCTGGAACTAAACNGTCCCCTGTACCTCCTAATAACCTTTCTCCTAAGACACGTCATCGTTGACCCGTTAAACGACAATAAATACATGTATCGTCTCCCAAATTACACAGAATAGCAAGATTGCATGAAAAAAATAATTAGTTTGCTAAACTGTTGGTTGCTGTGAGTGGCAACATTAATAGCAAACAAATGTATACTTTAATATAGTCTGCATAATGCTGGACTTTGATATATTTATTCAAGTACATGCGATCTACTTACTGCTGGTAAAATATGCATATACATTTATGTATATTTCTGGTCTGCGTAATGTTTGTTTGCCTAATACAGAAACTTAGGCAGACCAATTTTTTTGTATATTTTTTGTTGTTTATTTCTGTGCCTCAATAATCATTGCATGTGCATAACATTCATTAAGTGTTAAAATAAAGTTATTTTTTCAATTATAAATGATCATTTAAAACCTATATACACGATGGCCTACCTAAAACTGCTTTTTCTGGAACTAAATTTATATATATATATATATATATATATATATATATATATATATATATATATATATATATATATATATATATATATAAAAGTTCTGGANGTATCGTCTCCCAAATTACACAGAATAGCAAGATTGCATGAAAAAAATAATTAGTTTGCTAAACTGTTGGTTGCTGTGAGTGGCAACATTAATAGCAAACAAATGTATACTTTAATATAGTCTGCATAATGCTGGACTTTGATATATTTATTCAAGTACATGCGGTCTACTTACTGCTGGTAAAATATGCATATACATTTATGTATATTTCTGGTCTGCGTAATGCTTGTTTGCCTAATACAGAAACTTAGGCAGACCAATTTTTTGTATATTTTTTGTTGTATATTTCTGTGCCTCAATAATCATTGCATGTGCATAACATTCATTAAGTGTTAAAATAAAGTTATTTTTTCAATTATAAATGATCATTTAAAACCTATATACACGATGGCCTACCTAAAACTGCTTTTTCTGGAACTAAACTTATATATATATATATATATATATATATCAAAGTTCCGGATCATGCCATACAAACAAACCGGCAGCTTGGCCAATTAACTTGGTCATTTAACTTGCCCATTATGCTGTTAACATGCAAAGACACCATAAAGAATGGGCCCAGCCAGGGCTGTAATAAACTTGGGGTCTGGGCTTTTTTGCATGGGACTAGATATGATGCGGGCCTATGACAATTTTTTTTGTAGAACGGAATAAATTTGTGTAACTTGCTTATAGTTTCATAATTATGTTATTTAAGACGCAGCAGCAATGTGATAATGGAAAAATGGTGACAAAGGTATCTTGACTGATTCCCGTCTGTTGAAGGCCCAATGAAGCCAAATTTAAAAAAAAAATCCCAATATATCCTCCCGTGACAGTGTCATTTTTGGCGAAAAAATCCAAATGACCGCCTTTGAATGGGGTGGGTCACCTAACCATACATATCTTGGTAATTAAATGCACCAAAAACATATTTTAAATTCTACTTAGTGGGACACTAGCAATCATTTGCAACAATTTTTAATGTCACCAGAGGTAAAAAAATGTTAATAATTTGGCAGTGCAGTATCTCAGAAACATATTCAAAGTATCAACTCTTATATTGTGAAGTACCATCTATTACTTACAACTGTTTCAATGTCACCGTATGTCAAAGTCACAAACTAATTATAAGGTCGAAACTTTATTTGAGCAAAATTGCCAAAATGTCACATTTTGGTAACCTAAGATACATATTTTAAGTATCTACTCTTACTGAATGATGTACCGCATATCATTTGCCGCTATCTTAAGGGTCACCAGAGGTCAAGGCTACATCCAAGTAAACAAGTAAAATAGACAACTAAATTTTTTTCAAGTGAAAATCCATTTTATCTATAGCACAGTAACATGTTTTAAGTATCAAATCCTCAGCTGAGTGGTGTTCTGCCAATCATTTGCAACTTCTTTCAAGGTAAAAAGGGGTCAATCTCAAGGTCAAGGTATAATAAGTGTAACGAAATGCCATCTCGTCTATATTTAAAAGGTCAGGGCCATGACCCAATTAATTTGACGGAACATTGATTTTACCGAAATCAGCATACAACATTGTTTTAGAATATTCCATAGCAGATGGGTATCTGCATTATTGTATAGTACAGGTACGTACATCACTCCTTTGCAATCAATGTCTTTCAATTTTTTTTTTTTGTATTACTTCTTTCCATATTTGAAGACATTTAAGAAGATAAACCTTCACAAGTACGTACAGAATGCTTTAGATATTCCACTATAATATGTTTGTAAACCCGGCAGTGTAAATGATTCACGAGTCATTTTGAGCTCCATTATAAAATAAAATGGGACAAAACACCCCTTTCAAGTGCAAGTATAATAGTTCCCAAGTTCCCAAGTTGCAACCACCAACATAGAAATATCATACATTACCTACTACAAGTTTGTCACATAGGTACGGTCCAGGACATCTGTAAATATAATATAATATAATATAATATAATATAATATAATATAATATAATATAATATAATACTATGTGTTTCTGATTCGAATTGTAATTGTTTCTAATGTTCCTTCATCTTTCTCATGAATATACAGTAAGACAAGCAGACGAGACAATTGATGTTTTGAGAGGCCAAACATCAATTTATGGCAATATGTTATTATCTTATGTGGTTTTGTTTTTCAGTATATACAACATTGGTCAAAAAGGTTGTCTCACCGCCAGTTCCATGTGCTTTTATTTATAAATGATCATAGTACAGAAGTTAATTGCTATGAATGGTGATTTTCATTTCAGATACCATAACTATCATGATTATTGGTACAGAAAATACAAACTAGCAGTTAAGATATCCACATTTTATACCATTTATTCACATTTATTGCATGTACCTCCTCAAATCCGATGTTCCACTGTCATTTCCACGGAGATAAAGAAATGCCCATTATATTGAAATGACACTATAAAAGTCACCTAATCTAAACACATTTAGCATTAGGGTGTGCTCGTTAAAGGTCACGTGTCTATTAGCGTGTGTGGACACCGCGCACTGTAATTATCTCTTGTAGACGGTGCCACTGACTTCAACAAGGGTAACAATTCTGTTTTGTGAGATAATGCCCCATGTTTCCTAGCTTGGCGGAATTGCTCCGGACTATTTAGGGTTTGGTTCTCCTCTGGATTACACAGTTCAATCCATGCCACGGGTGGTCAGTAGGTTTATTATCAGGATTCGAAGATGGCTTCTCCAGCCTCCTAATATTGGGTTTCTGCAACAAATCGCTCACCACATGAGAAATGTGAGCAAGTGTGCTGTCATGATGAAGCCTGGATCACCCCCGAAGTCCCCTCTTGCAGATGGAATGAGGTATCATTTGAGAATGTTAGGTTCAGTGACCCCAGGACTACCAGAACTTGGTCAACCATCACTAAGAACAAAATGGTTTTGCTGAAGAATCAAGGTATTTGCTGTATGCCTTCGATGGTCTAATAAGGGCCCGTAGGCATGCTGCAGAATGCATTTTGGAAGGTTTGTACAGGATAATATCACCCGAAGTGTCAGATTAGTCCACAATTGGAGAGAATTGCAAGCCCATGGTTTTAGTGTATCGTTCTTTACGGAAAAGAACGTTACTGGGGCAATTCACTGAAACGCTCTCAACAAATATCTCTCTCCATTTGTAAGAGGTGACTTCAAAGATACTGCAGGCGTCATCGGGGAAAGGGACTTGCTCACAACTCTCGTCTTCTGAGTGATTTGTTGCTGAAACCCAATGTTCAGATGATAGAACAACCACCTTTGAGCCCTGTTATTAACCTTTCTAAACATCTGTGGCATGAACTGAAATGTGCAATGCAAAGGAGAACCATTCTCCTAATAATCTGGACCAACTCCCCCAAGGCCTTTAGGAAGAATCGGACAATATCTAATCACACAGAATTGTTACCCTTGTTGAAGGCGAGCCCCGCCACCTAGAGAAGATAATTACAGTACGCGGTTAACGCGGTAAACATAAACACAATTAGACAAGGAGCCTTTAACGAGCACACCCTACTGCAAAATGTTTATAAATTTGGTGACATTTGGTGGTGTCATTTTAATTTAATAGACATTTCTTTACCCCTGTGAAAATCACAGTGAAACGGCGGATTTGAGGGGGTACAGTTATAAATGTGAATAAATGGTATTAAATATTGATATCTTCACGGCTAGTTTGTATTTTCTGTCTGACTCATCACGTAAGTTATGATATCTGGAATGAAAACCACTATTTATAGCAATCTTCACCTGTGATGTGATCATTTATAATTAAAAGCACATGACACTGAAGGTGGGACAGCCTTTTTGACCAATATTGTATTGCAGTTTTATCACAATCTTCCCCTTTATTCAATAGCCATTAGAGGGGTTTCCTGAATTGGAGCTCCGTCACTGCGCATCTTGATTCAACGTCAGTTTCAGAGCATAAGATGCATTCACGAGCATTCTCAGGAAACAGGGAAGATTATTTAATACTTGACCATCTCAGTGTTAGTGCTCGGGCATTCATTCGGTCACAGCCTTTACAGTCCCATTGCCAACTATTATGTGCGGGTCCTATCACTCTACTGTGATTTTTGACTGAACATAATTTAAACCACTTTAACGTGACAGAGCTGGGTCGATCCTGCTAGTTCAACTTGGGTATGAGAACAGAGTTTTAGATGAGTCTGAACTTACCTATTACTGCCAAAGGCTTGATAACAAATCAGGTGGTGTCCGTGCTGTGCAGGTGCTGGAGTCCAGGCTATGTAAACCGAGGCCGTGGTACCATTAACAGTATACATTGCACCCACATAAGCACCGGTTGGTGGAACGACGATGATGGCATTTATTCTGTATGTGTGGAAAGAAGTGGACGTTATGAACATAATATATGCATGGGTGTGGATTATGTGCTGTCATGTCGATACGCAGATTCCGTTGTCAACTGAAGTCTTAACTAAATGACATTTTAAATTGTCGCCTGTTGTAGGCTGACAGAACAAGGAAGTGCTTACAAGTGCAAACATACCCACTGGGATAAATTGCTATTAAGTCTTTCGTGAAGGTCTGCCCAGCACGTAGTTTTTTTGTCTCTGGTGGAGTTGTGAAAGTTGGCGGGTTGTCGCAATTACAACCATCCTTTATGCGAGCAAGATACTGAAATATCCAAGTTATTCACAAATTATAAAACCCCAAATGAGAAATGAGAAATTCAGAAACAAAATCGTCAATTCAAAAATCAACCAATCAATCAATACACCTGTCATGTATGCCTGTGACAGTACAAAGCAAAGCCAATCTCTGAATACGTAGTGATATTAAGCAAGTGATATAGTTTATAAAGGGCCTTTTAAAATGCGACTTTTCGCCGATCTGTCCTAACGCGTGCTGCCACGTGTGGAAGCAAAATGCAGGTTCATTCTGGTGGATAATTATGGACAAAAAACTACAGGGAGCAGCGTGTGTGCAGAACTTTACTCAGCGAGCTGGCTTTGCGTTGTGTGACTATCAAAACATTGCCATTTAAATAATAATGCCATGGGGTCGGCAAGTATGATAGGGTTGACCATACCGTCCTTTCCAAGTTTTTTTTTTTTTTTTCTGATCGCCAATGTTTTAATTTTTTTAATTTAAATACTTATATTCGTTTTCCTGACCTGCAGTGGGACCTTTGACAATGGAGTTGTTTCGTCTTTCTGCACTCCACCCTGTGTTATGTTTGTTGCGGGGAAATCTTCCAACATTATTGCTACTGCATAAAACCCACTACCGTAAAGACTTCGCTTAGAAGACGGGATGATAAGGGTGCAGTTCTGAAATAAATCATTTGATATATTACTCACCAAGGCGTTTAGTCAAATATGTTAGTTTTGCACTGCGGGGTGTAAAGTAGTTCTATTGATAATAATTCAGAGAAAGAGAAAGTTGTTTTGTTTTATTACAGAATTGACATTTAAAATGGAATATTTTAGTTTCAAAGGTTTGTCCAGGTAAAATGAGTCGTTTATTTTTAAAACGTGTATTTCATGTGGGCTGAATTCCTGTGATTAGATTAATGTGTATTCAGGTGTGTCAGTAACAATAAACCGATTACCTTGTCTGAAACACTGTGAAACTAAGTAACGTACGGCGATTTCAATGGGTATTACTATTTGGGCTGGTCCAGGTATGAGCATGGCAGAATATGATTCGATCAAAACACTTTCAATATTTTGGCATTACCTTCATAGTGAGATTTGGAATTCTGTATACAAGAGGCGGATATTAGGCTGCGTAAACTGTGTTACAGTATTGTTGTTCTGCGCCAACATTGCACAAAACAGGTTGGTGAACCTGAACAGACGCCACGCTCAAGACATCCAGAACTTAACGCAGGGGAACATGGCCCATTGTTCTTACGCTTTTACTGCTACAAATAAGCAAAAACAATCAATTCCCTTCAGGAGCAAATCATCACCCAAAAGGTTTTCCAAGGCCTGTTGTCATAGCGAGACTGCTCTTAGCAAGTTTCTTTACCAAACGCACCACTGACCGTTGCTGAATTTTGACGCTGATATTAGCGTCCTTGAAGGAACGTGTACGTATTGCTTTTTCACAAACAGTAAATTGGAAAATATGGAGAGCGAAATAGTGCTTTCGCTAGTTGGTTTTTGACTAAGAATCAGCCACGTGTAATGTTTGCTCAATTAAAGAACAGATGTCAAATGTTCACTGAATAGACATTTGACATTTAAATAAACACAATTTGATCCTTGCTTTCATTTAGAAGTAAACATTTATAAAAATGATTTAGAAGAATGATTCCATATTCAATATCAAGTCTGTATTAAAAGCCCTTTGAAATCGGTGTCGAAATTGTAAAACAAGTACATAATTTTAAGGTCTTTAACCAGAACAATCGTTTTGTTTAAATGATCTTTAACCAGATCGTTTAACGAAGACGATCTTTTATATATATATATATATATATATATATATATATATATATATATATATATATATATATATATATATATATATATATATATAGTAGTATGTTCATGACGATAAGGAAAAAGAGAGAGAGAGTGTACGTACTGGATACAAAGTTGATCCCGGAAGCGGCCCACATATGTCGGCGCACTCATCCTTTCCCTTTGCCCAGCGACATCTTACAATATCCCCATCTGCATCAGCATACGGGATGACAAATTGATAGCCACATGCGACATCCATGCTATTGAAAATAAAAATAATGACAAGAACCATTTTAATTATAGTGGATCAATACGTTATTAACGAGCTCCCTAGCGAATTGTATTAACTTGTTTTGCACTAATATTATGCTTAAAGTTATGTGATGATCCGTGAAAATTTACTTGCACTAAAAACCAAGTACTTACTTAACCATGGGGCTACTTGTGGTTACTGGGCTTGCATTTGGTTTCCCCGTGTCGTTTCGGATACCAGCATTATATTCGGTTGTAACATTCCAGTTTTTTGGTATTCCTGTTTCCAGTGGTATCCAGCAACAGTCGGCAAATCTGAGATGTTTAAACATGTGGAATAATGAGACACGCAAATACAAATACAGGGGTACCCGTTGAATTTATTTAATAATTTGCTTTAAAAAGACCGAGTTATATTTAGGCCACGAACCGTACACTTTCACTCATGGGCCTGATTTGGTCTTAAAGTGCAATTTAAGACTAAAACTAGTCTGAGGCGGTCTTAAATAATTAAGGGATAGCAACTGTTCATTTTGGCCCAAAAAATGAATTTTCCTGGGGTATACAGCAATTTTCCCATATTAACCAATAATTAATGAATCCATTTCTACATTAAAAATTAGTCCCTGTTTTTTATTTTTATTTTTTTATTAATTTTTTAAAGAGATTATTACAGAGTGTAGCCATCTGTGGAGGTCACGTGGTCAGATGACAAGCAAAGATTTTATAGACTTGGACTGACTTGGTCGGATAGTCTTGGTCGTAGAAGTACTAGTGCAGCATGTTTTAATGTTTTTACATCGGAGCCAAAAAAAAAAAGCTTCAAAAGCAATAAAAAGGCACATTTATTTTAAAATAAGGCATGTCTTTTTATTTGTCACAAACATTTGAAAAGTCACTTCAATCTACCATAAAATATACAGTTTTAATTTTATTTAAAACCATTTTATACTGTAGGCATCCAATATTAGAATTTCACATTTAAAACAATATTTTCATGAATGTTTGCTTTTGAAGGATGTCAGAGCACTGGACTTTCTGTTCGTTCTTAGTCTTAAGATCAAATTAAGACTCCTTACTTGATTTTTGAGATCACCTCAGACTAGTTTTAGTCTTAAATTGCACTTTAATACCAAATCAGACCCACTAGTGTTGATATAAAAAAATGACGAATTATCATAGTAATTTTAGTAAGGCCTATGTCTCTATTGTCAAAATATGTGGGATAGCAGTATATTACACACCTTATATAACTCCATCCCACCAGTGGCAATTGCCTTTTTTTTCAGATGGGGGTAGGGAAAATGAATTGCTTACTATATCAGTATGATAAAGATATATCAATGTATCTTATACCATTATGAAGGCATTGGATGAGAGATTTAATTTCATAAGTCAAAGATTCGTGACACTTAGTCAGGAGTCATTGATATTGGGCCAAAGGTCACAAGAGGTTAGAGTTTATGGGTTTCTCAAAATTCAAACAAAACAGTTTTTTTTTAAAACATTGTTTGAATAAATGTTTCAGTATTTGAGGAATGATTTGTGACCACGCTTAAGTGTAATACTTATGAAGATTTGGAGCCTCAAGGATTTTATTTCAGAAAATTATGAAATTGAATGTGAGAGTTGGGGAAGGGGGAGAAAGTGCTTACTACATCAACATGGTAAAATATATCAATGAATTATATATCATTATGGAAGTCAGGGATGGGACATAAAACATGGTATTTAGTCAAGCGTCAGTGATAATGGGGCAAACGTCAGAAGAGGTCATATTTCATGGATTTTTCATTAAATTAAGCCAAAAAAAAATATATTTTTAACATAACTTGAGAAAAAAGGTATAATTGGTATTTTGTCAATGAATCATGAACATGTTATACATCCAAACCCAATATAAAGGTGCAATCGATTTCACAGGCATGCTCATAAAAATATCCAGTGCATAGATTGCAAACTGCATTTGATTATTTTAGGGTCCCACATGAAGAAGTTTGTATCAAAGTTTCACTCTCCTGTCACAATGAACAATAATGAAGTAAATCATCGTCTTACCCCACTTACAGTTTAAATATTTATAAAAACAGCCTCACGTCAAGTATAATTTACCATGAGTGAATAACTACGAAATATATTGGAACACAGTATAAAAATTAGAATTGAACGACCCGGAACATACGTTAACATATGTTTTTGAGAGTGCACTATTATGGGAATGTCAGTTCAAATGACTTCTGCCTATAAATATTATGGTTAAAAGTATTTTTGTATGTAGGTACATGTAGTTTTGATCAAATAATTCACTTATTTATACTTACACTATTATGGGAATGTCAGTTCAAATGACTTCTGCCTATAAATATTATGGTTAAAAGTATTTTTGTATGTAGGTACATGTAGTTTTGATCAAATAATTCACTTATTTATACTTACATCCGATGAAAATAATGCTTATGTGTTGTAGACTGAATAGTTAGCTGATTGATTGATGCCCATTTGTGTTCAATATTATTTGTTGAAAAAGTAATATATTTCTGATAATAAATAGACTACCTGTACTACATGTAGTCTGAAGTTTCTGTGAACATATACAAAAACGTGAGTTGTTTGTTGTTTTCTCTTCTCAATTAATTAAGATTTTAGTCTAATCTTATTTTTAATTAATTTTGTAAGCCATAGCATTATAGAAAATGCACCGCTGGTTGAACAATGGAAATATAAGCACTTGAGCAAAAGATAGAAACTTGCCGGTTGACCGTTGCTACATAAATTTCAGTAACAAATGACCAAAATATAAGAATGGAAGTTTAAATTATCAAAAGTAGGCTTTGAAAGAGGACATTGCCTTCATTTGTAAAGTATACTGTTTAAATGTGTCGTGATTAGAGGAAGTGAGCAGGTATTACTGGCCAAGACCCATCTAAATTCTAACACCCATCTAAATTCTAAATTTTCAGACATCAATATATCGCCAACAAAATAAAAGTCCACGAAGATCTATTTTGTGATTTATCACTCTAATGTTCCTTTAAAAGGTTTTACAGTCATAGGACCTCTACCAGTGGGTATATGACTCTTTGAAAATCGCCATGCTCAAATATAGTTTTGGGGGGTGGGTGCAAAATGTGGGTACAGTGTGGACTAGGTGGGTTATTTTTTTTGTTTGAATGTCTAGGGAGGAAGAATATTGATTGACAAAAAATATCATATAGGAATATTGTAAATGTATAACTAGATAAGGGGAAAATAAGCATATATATGAGTTGCATGTCATGTCTGCTGTCTGAAAATCTGCTTCGAAAGCCAAATAATCGAAAATTGGGCATAAATCACTTGAAATACNCATACTTTTATGTATGTAAACGAAATTCGAACCTCCATCCACTCACACAATTACTCTGTATAACATCTATTACACTGCACAGCCTGACCACTACACCAGGTAGACGAACTGGCAAACCATCGATTTTACGGGGTACTTATATGTGCTCACTAAAGCATACTATTACTGCCAATAGTCATTATCCACTAGTTTAAATGGTCGGACATAGTTATAGGGCGGACCTCCATTCCGTTGACTAATGTAAACGTAATGCAGGTCCGCCAGGAATAGAAGTCCTACCCTTTATTATATCAGGAATGCTGGTCCCATTAGGACTACTATTCCTCAGGAACGGTGGTGCGTAGGACCTGCATTACGTTCACACCGGCAGTGTAAATGATTCACGAGTCATTTTGAGCTCCATTATAAAATAAAATGGGACAAGACACCCCTTTCAAGTGCAAGTATAATAGTTCCCAAGTTCCCAAGTTGCAACCACCAACATAGAAATATTATACATTACCTACTACAAGTTTGTCACATAGGTACGGTCCAGGACATCTGTAAATATAATATAATATAATATAATATAATATAATATAATATAATATAATATAATATAATATAATATAATACTATGTGTTTCTGATTCGAATTGTAATTGTTTCTAATGTTCCTTCATCTTTCTCATGAATATACAGTAAGACAAGCAGACGAGACAATTGATGTTTTGAGAGGCCAAACATCAATTTATGGCAATATGTTTTTATCTTATGTGGTTTTGTTTTTCAGTATATACAACATTGGTCAAAAAGGTTGTCTCACCGCCAGTTCCATGTGCTTTTATTTATAAATGATCATAGTACAGAAGTTAATTGCTATGAATGGTGATTTTCATTTCAGATACCATAACTATCATGATTATTGGTACAGAAAATGCAAACTAGCAGTTAAGATATCCACATTTTATACCATTTATTCACATTTATTGCATGTACCTCCTCAAATCCGATGTTCCACTGTCATTTCCACGGAGATAAAGAAATGCCCATTAAATTGAAATGACACTATAAAAGTCACCTAATCTAAACACATTTAGCATTAGGGTGTGCTCGTTAAAGGTCACGTGTCTATTAGCGTGTGTGGACACCGCGCACTGTAATTATCTCTTGTAGACGGTGCCACTGACTTCAACAAGGGTAACAATTCTGTTTTGTGAGATAATGCCCCATGTTTCCTAGCTTGGCGGAATTGGTCCGGACTATTTAGGGTTTGGTTCTCCTCTGGATTACACAGTTCAATCCATGCCACGGGTGGTCAGTAGGTTTATTATCAGGATTCGAAGATGGCTTCTCCAGCCTCCTAATATTGGGTTTCTGCAACAAATCGCTCACCACATGAGAAATGTGAGCAAGTGTGCTGTCATGATGAAGCCTGGATCACCCCCGAAGTCCCCTCTTGCAGATGGAATGAGGTATCATTTGAGAATGTTAGGTTCAGTGACCCCAGGACTACCAGAACTTGGTCAACCATCACTAAGAACAAAATGGTTTTTTTCTGAAGAATCAAGGTATTTGCTGTATGCCTTCGATGGTCTAATAAGGGCCCGTAGGCATGCTGCAGAATGCATTTTGGAAGGTTTGTACAGGATAATATCACCCGAAGTGTCAGATTAGTCCACAATTGGAGAGAATTGCAAGCCCATGGTTTTAGTGCATCGTTCTTTACGGAAAAGAACGTTACTGGGGCAATTCACTGAAACGCTCTCAACAAATATCTCTCTCCATTTGTAAGAGGTGACTTCAAAGATACTGCAGGCGTCATCGGGGAAAGGGACTTGCTCACAACTCTCGTCTTCTGAGTGATTTGTTGCTGAAACCCAATGTTCAGATGATAGAACAACCACCTTTGAGCCCTGTTATTAACCTTTCTAAACATCTGTGGCATGAACTGAAATGTGCAATGGAAAGGAGAACCAATCTCCTAATAATCTGGACCAACTCCCCCAAGGTCTTTAGGAAGAATCAGACAATAAATAATCACACAGAATTGTTACCCTTGTTGAAGGCGAGCCCCGCCACCTAGAGAAGATAATTACAGTACGCGGTTAACGCGGTAAACATAAACACAATTAGACAAGGAGCCTTTAACGAGCACACCCTACTGCAAATTTTTTGTAAATTTGGTGACATTTGGTGGTGTCATTTTAATTTAATAGACATTTCTTTACCCCTGTGAAAATCACAGTGAAACGGCGGATTTGAGGGGGTACAGTTATAAATGTGAATAAATGGTATTAAATATTGATATCTTCACGGCCAGTTTGTATTTTCTGTCTGACTCATCACGTTAGTTATGATATCTGGAATGAAAACCACTATTTATAGCAATCTTCACCTGTGATGTGATCATTTATAATTAAAAGCACATGACACCGAAGGTGGGACAGCCTTTTTGACCAATATTGTATTGCAGTTTTATCACAATCTTCCACTTTATTCAATAGCCATTAGAGGGGTTTCCTGAATTGGAGCTCCGTCACTGCGCATCTTGATTCAACGTCAGTTTCAGAGCATAAGATGCATTCACGAGCATTCTCGGGAAACAGGGAAGAGTATTTAATACTTGACCATCTCAGTGTTAGTGCTCGGGCATTCATTCGGTCACAGCCTTTACAGTCCCATTGCCAACTATTATGTGTGGGTCCTATCACTCTATTGTAATTTTTGACTGAACATAATTTTAACCACTTTAACGTGACAGAGCTGGGTCGATCCTGCCAGTTCAACTTGGGTATGAGAACAGAGTTTTAGATGAGTCTGAACTTACCTATTACTGCCAAAGGCTTGATAACAAATCAGGTGGTGTCCGTGCTGTGCAGGTGCTGGAGTCCAGGCTATGTAAACCGAGGCCGTGGTACCATTTACAGTATACATTGCACCCACATAAGCACCGGTTGGTGGAACGACGATGATGGCATTTATTCTGTATGTGTGGAAAGAAGTGGACGTTATGAATATAATATATGCACGGGTGTGGATTATGTGCTGTCATGTCGATACGCATATTCCGTTGTCAACTGAAGTCTTAACTACATGACCTTTTAAATTGTCGCCTGTTGTAGGCTGACAGAACAAGGAAGTGCTTACAAGTGCAAACATACCCACTGGGATAAATTGCTATTAAGTCTTTCGTGAAGGTCTGCCCAGCACGTAGTTTTTTTGTCTCTGGTGGAGTTGTGAAAGTTGGCGGGTTGTCGCAATTACAACCATCCTTTATGCGAGCAAGATACTGAAATATCCAAGTTATTCACAAATTATAAAACCCCAATTTATGACAAATGAGAAATTCAGAAACAAAATCGTCAATTCAAAAATCAATCAATCAATCAATACACCTGTCATGTATGCCTGTGACAGTACAAAGCAAAGTCAATCTCTGAATACGTAGTGATATTAAGCAAGTGATATAGTTTATAAAGGGCCTTTTAAAATGCGACTTTTCGCCGATCTGGCCTACAAACGCGTGCTGCCACGTGTGGAAACAAAAGGCAGGTTCATTCTGGTGGATAATTATGGACAAAAAACTACAGGGAGCAGCGTGTGTGCAGAACTTTACTCAGCGAGATGGCTTTGCGTTGTGTGACTATCAAAACATTGTCATTTGAATAATAATGCCATGGGGTCGGCAAGTATGATAGGGTTAACCATACCGTCCTTTCCAAGATTGTTTTTTTTTTTTGATCGCCAATGTTTTAATTTTTTTAATTTAAATACTTATATTCGTTTTCCTGACCTGCAGTGGGACCTTTGACAATGGAGTTGTTTCGTCTTTCTGCACTCCACCCTGTTTTATGTTTGTTGCGAGGAAATCTTCCAACATTATTGCTACTGCATAAAACCCACTACCGTAAAGACTCCGCTTAGAAGACGGGATGATAAGGGTGCAGTTCTGAAATAAATCATTTGATATATTACTCACCAAGGCGTTTAGTCCAATATGTTAGTTTTGCACTGCGGGATGTAAAGTAGTTCTATTGATAATAATTCAGAGAAAGAGTAAGTTGTTTTGTTTTATTACAGAATTGACATTTAAAATGGAATATTTTAGTTTCAAAGGTTTGTCCAGGTAAAATGAGTCGTTTATTTTTAAAACGTGTATTTCATGTGGGCTGATTTCATGTGATTAGATTAATGTGTATTCAGGTGTGTCAGTAACAATAAACCGATTACCTTGTCTGAAACACTGTTAAATTAAGTAACGTACGGCGATTTCAATGGGTATTACTATTTGGGCTGGTCCAGGTATGAGCATGGCAGAATATGATTCGATCAAAACACTTTCAATATTTTGGCATTACCTTCAGAGAGGGATTTGGAATTCTGTATACAGGAGGCGGATATAAGGCTGTGTAAACTGTGTTACAGTATTGTTGTTCTGCGCCAACAGTGTACAAAACAGGTTGGTGAACCTGAACAGAGGCCACACCCAAGACATCCAGAACTTAACGCAGGGGAACATGGCCCATTGTTCTTACGCTTTTACTGCTACAAATAAGCAAAAACAATCAATTCCCTTCAGGAGCAAATCATCACCAAAAAGGTTTTCCAAGGCCTGTTGTCATAGCGAGACTGCTCTTAGCAAGTTTCTTTACCAAACGCACCACTGACCGTTGCTGAATTTTGATGCTGACATTAGCGTCCTTGAAGGAACGTGTACGTATTGCTTTTTCACACACAGTAAATTGGAAAATATGGAGAGCGAAATAGTGCTTTCGCTAGTTGGTTTTTGACTAAGAATCATCCACGTGTAATGTTTGCTCAATTAAAGAACAGATGTCAAATGTTCACTGAATAGACATTTGACATTTAAATAAACACAATTTGATCCTTGCTTTCATTTAGAAGTAAACATTTAAAAAAATGATTTAGAAGAATGATTCCATATTCAATATCAAGTCTGTATTAAAAGCCCTTTGAAATCGGTGTCGAAATTGTAAAACAAGTACATAATTTTAAGGTCTTTAACCAGAACAATCGTTTTGGTTAAATGATCTTTAACCAGATCGTTTAACGAAGACGATCTTATATATATATATATATATATATATATATATATATATATATATATATATATATATATATATATATTGTAGTATGTTCATGACGATAAGGAAAAAGAGAGAGAGAGTGTACGTACTGGATACAAAGTTGACCCCGGAAGCGGCCCACATATGTCGGCGCACTCATCCTCTCCCTTTGCCCAGCGACATCTTACAATATCCCCATCTGCATCAACATACGGGATGACAAATTGATAGCCACATGCGACATCCATGCTATTGAAAATAAAAATAATGACAAGAACCATTTTAATTATAGTGGATCAATACGTTATTAACGAGCTCCCTAGCGAATTGTATTAACTTGTTTTGCACTAATATTATACTTAAAGTTATGTGATGATCCGTGAAAATTTACTTGCACTAAAAACCAAGTACTTACTTAACCATGGGGCTACTTGTGGTTACTGGGCTTGCATTTGGTTTCCCCGTGTCGTTTCGGATACCAGCATTATATTCGGTTGTAACATTCCAGTTTTTTGGTATTCCTGTTTCCAGTGGTATCCAGCAACAGTCGGCAAATCTGAGATGTTTAAACATGTGGAATAATGAGACACGCAAATACAAATATAGATTGCAAACTGCATTTGATTATTTTAGGGTCCCACAGGAAGAAGTTTGTATCAAAGTTTCACTCTCCTGTCACAATGAACAATAATGAAGTAAATCATCGTCTTACCCCACTTACAGTTTAAATATTTATAAAAACAGCCTCACGTCAAGTATAATTTACCATGAGTGAATAACTACTAAATATATTGGAACACAGTATAAAAATTAGAATTGAACGACCCGGAACATACGTTAACAAATGTTTTTGAGAGCGCACTATTATGGGAATGTCAGTTCAAATGACTTCTGCCTATAAATATTATGGTTAAAAGTATTTTTGTATGTAGGTACATGTAGTTTCGATCAAATAATTCACTTATTTATACTTACATCCGATGAAAATAATGCTTATGTGTTGTAGACTGAATAGTTAGCTGATTGATTGATGCCCATTTGTGTTCAATATTATTTGTTGAAGAAGTAATATATTTCTGATGATAAGTAGACTACCTGTACTACATGTAGTCTGAAGTTTCTGTGAACATATACAAAAACGTGAGTTGTTTGTTGTTTTCTCTTCTCAATTAATCAAAATTTTAGTCTAATCTTATTTTTAATTAATTTGGTAAGCCATAGCATTATAGAAAATGCACTGCTGGTTGAACAATGGCAATATAAGCACTTGAGCAAAAGATAGAAACTTGCCGGTTGACCGTTGCTACATAAATTTCAGTAACAAATGACCAAAATATAAGAATGGAAGTTTAAATTATCAAAAGTAGGCTTTGAAAGAGGACATTACCTTCATTTGTAAAGTATACTGTTTAAATGTGTCGTGATTAGAGGAAGTGAGCAGGTATTACTGGCCAAGACAAGAGCAACACCCATCTAAATTCTAAATTTTCAGACATCAATATTTCGCCAACAAAATAAAAGTCCACGAAGATCTATTTTGTGATTTATCACTCTAATGTTCCTTTAAAAGGTTTTACAGTCATAGGACCTCTACCAGTGGGTATATGACTCTTTGAAAATCGCCATGCTCAAATATGGTTTTGGGGGGTGGGTGCAAAATGTAGGTACAGTGTGGACTAGGTGGGTTATTTTTTTTTGTTTGAATGTCTAGGGAGGAAGAATATTGATTGACAAAAAATATAATATAGGAATATTGTAAATGTATAACTAGATAAGGGGAAAATAAGCATATATATGAGTTGCATGTCTGCTGTCTGAAAATCTGCTTCGAAAGCCAAAAAATCGAAAATTGGGCATAAATCACTTGAAATACGTTTAAATTATTGTTTTTCTTTTTATCAAGAGCTTATAAAATATGTAGGTTTTACCTCCAATATTTCTGTGACTGTCAGTCACCATCATCAGGGAGTAAATGACTAGGGTCATTACACCTGGAATGAAAATCCAGGTCAATTGCCCCTAATCACTGGCCTTGTGTTGTAACTGTTACACCTTCCCCCCGGGGCTCCTCTGCATCCCTCTGGAGCACCGTGAGATAGATAGCTGGTAAATCATACCCCCCCTGTCTGTTCAGGTCTGGTTGTTTGGTCCTGATGTGTACAGCTTCTGCTATTTTTCTTTGGAATGTCCAGTTTTCCCTGTCTATTACTTTCAGGCTGTCAAAATCAATGTGGTGACCTGGATATTTGCAGGTATGTTCTCCAAGGGCTGATTTCCAGTTGTTTTTGGCCACTGAGTCTTTGTGTTCTTTCATTCTTGTGGATAATGGTCTTCCTGTCTCGCCAATGTATTCTCCTTGAAGATGCATGTGCAGGCACTGTTTGAACACATTAATGCACAACACCAAAGCATACACTTCACAATAGAAGAAGAAGATGGAGAAGGTTCCCTGCCAATGCTAGATGTTAAGATGACCAAAGACAAAGAACGGATAAAAACTACAGTGCACAGGAAAGCCACGAACACGGATCACTACTTACAGTGGTTGTCTCACCATCCAACCTCGCAAAAACTTAGTGTACCAGCTTCACTTTTCCACCGGTGTGAGACCGTGATATCCGATACAGAGGACAAATAAATAGAAAGGAAGATGATTGAAAAAGACCTGTTAGCATGTGGATATCCAAAATGGGCACTAAAACAAGGGGAAAAAAGAGGCAAGAACAGACATGACAAAGGAAAGGATGCAATGGGCCCACTGGGGATGAAAAGCAAAGCATAGTATTACCATACTGCAAAGGTCTGTCAGAAAAACTTACTCGGATTTACAAGAAATATAACATCAAACTCCATCATAAGCCAGGTTGGACGCTGAGACAAGCACTAGTAAAACCCAAGGATCCTCTAACCCAAGGAGAGCAATGTGGTGTGATTTACTCCGTCAAATGTGGAACCTGCCAAGGAGAATACATTGGCGAGACAGGAAGACCATTAGCCACAAGAATGAAAGAACACAAAGACTCAGTGGCCAAAAACAACTGGAAATCAGCCCTTGGAGAACATACCTGCAAATATCCAGGTCACCACATTGATTTTGACAGCCTGAAAGTAATAGACAGGGAAAACTGGACATTCCAAAGAAAAATAGCAGAAGCTGTACACATCAGGACCAAACAACCAGACCTGAACAGACAGGGGGGGTATGATTTACCAGCTATCTATCTCACGGTGCTCCAGAGGGATGCAGAGGAGCCCCGGGAGGAAGGTGTAACAGTTACAACACAAGGCCAGTGATTAGGGGCAATTGACCTGGATTTTCATTCCAGGTGTAATGACCCTAGTCATTTACTCCCTGATGATGGTGACTGACAGTCACAGAAATATTGGAGGTAAAACCTACATATTTTATAAGCTCTTGATAAAAAGAAAAACAATAATTTAAATTGATACATACAGAGCTAATGAAACTTCTCTCACTTGAAATACGGTTTTGGGGCCTAATGCTTGGCAGAAGTTAAAAGGGTCCCCATGCAAGTAGATCAGCCCAATACGGTCAAATTCTGTGAACCTTCACCTGGCCGCACATGTCTGGTGCTTAAAAAAAACTGGCACTTAACTAAATAATTATTGATCTAATTTACGTTTACACCAATTTCCATATAACCTTGAAAATGACATGAATTTGAAAAATGTAAAAAATATATATATATTAATATATTTATAATTTATTTCATATCACACAATACTTTCTATAAACACAACCGTTCACAGTCACTAAAAATGAAAATGAAAACTATTTAGTTTCCAGTCACAATTTTTTCCAATACATGTTTGTTATAAAGTAGATGTTTGTTAAAATTCTTCTCTAAAGCTCGGATGCACTTTTCAGGTCTGCATTTGTTTTACCTTTATCTCCTCCTGAGATATATTGAAGCAGACTTGAATGTTCGTCATTTTCAATGTACAATGTCAAAATGATACAGAATAAAAAATTACAAAAAATAATTAATTAAAAATTAAGTTATGTTCCGGCACTGCTTGCCAGTGTTAAGAACAATCCCTTTTCCCTTGATTACTAAATCATAATAAACAACATAGGATTTTTGGGGAAAGAGTGACTGAATATGAATGGCTTTTCTGAATGCCTTTTCTTATTGACCCATAAATCAAAAATTATACATTGAGTAGTAACAAAGAAGAAAAAAAAAAAAAATTGGGGTAATGGGTTTACTTGCAAAAAATATAACCAGTATTTTATCTTACAAATTACAATACAAAATACAGGATTACATGTACCTTTCTCCAATACTTCATTTTACAGAAAGACCTCACTGATACACAAAAACAAAAGGAAAGCAAGAAAGAAAGAAAGAAAGAAAAGAAAATATAAAATGAATAAGAAATTCTAAAAAAAGGTTCATATTCACAAGAAAGCTTTAAATTTGACCCTGGCTGACAATTTGACCTATTTCAAATGAGGCATGGCTCTGTTTACAGGAGTCTTAATTATGAAACATATTGACATATCGTAAAACTGCATAAAAGTGTGCAGTATACACTACATTTTTTTCACAATTAAATTGAACGCAAAATTACATTTTGCCGACAGCCTGCTGATGTTGCTGGACGCTGATCCTTTATTAATCAAATAAACTGTATTTACCCTTTTACCTTAACTACTATACCTCTATGTATATATACTATAACAGTTTTCATCAAGCCCAGTGTTAAAACAGAGATGAAACCCACATACACAGACTGGACAATAGAAGTGTCACCCCTACTGAACCAATACTATAGGGGAGATAAATGGCTGTGGAATGATATGCTCCTGGTATCATTCTATTCACATCAAATTTCACAAAAAAAAAAAAAAAATGAAAACATTCTACCAAGATATGCAGTTTCAAGTCCAAAATTAGAAACTAGTGGCATAGCCACGTGACCTTACAATAGATGCCAGTTTACGAGGCAAGGGTTCATATAGTTGTCTGCTACGTTCAGGGCTTATGCTGGCCGAAGCATGAAACACTGAATCTAACAGAGTTTGTCTGCTGGTTAGACGGGCATTTTTTTTTTTTTTTAATATCATTCCACACATTTTCTATTAGATTTGCATCCGGACTCTGGGCAGGTCCCATCACCCTGCGAATGTCCTGTTTGTCAAAGCAATCATCAACTGCTCTGGGTCTGTGACAAGGAGCATTGTCATCCTGGTACACAATTGGTTAATTCCTGTCGACAAACATGTTAGTAATAGATGGTATCAAGCCTGACTCCAAAACATCAATATATTTCTGGTGATTCATGTTTCCATGAACCACTACCAATTCACCCACTCCATGGATACTGATGCAGCCCCACACCATGATGGATATGCTGTTCCGGGTTTGAAAATTCAGTGCATGTGGTTCAAATGCTTAACCAGCGGTTCGCCAGCATAGGACCCGTCTGTCATCAGAAGTCAGACCAAAGCGACACTCACCAGAAAAAAAAAAAAAAAAAATATATATATATATATATATATATATATATATATATATATATATATATGACCAATTGTCATGGACTGTCCAGTTCCAGATCCTGTTGGCCCAGTTCAATCTGCGTTGCCTGTTTTGTAACGATATAAGGGATTTCAGTCCTGCTACCCTGCTTTAAACTCTCTGAGCATGTAACCGACGCCTAGCAGTTTTCATAGACACATTCTTATGTGTGAAATTGTTCCACTGGTGCTGTCACCTGACAAGCAGTGTCGAACCTTGACAACCTGGAGAATAAAATCAACCGTAGGTCTTCACGGTCAATATTTGTTCTTGGACGACCCATCAAAGGCAATTTGTCAATTGATCCAGTGTTTACCGAGACCAGACCCTATGCACGGTTCCGACTGAACAATTCAACGATATTGATATTCTGACATTGCTTATATTCCGCCTCTTCCGGTTAATAGTTCGACGTCTATAATCGTCAGATACTTGCCTGTATCTTGCCTTGTTGGAGGAATACAGCAACAACATTTGCTGTACATGTACAAGACGAACAATACTATTATAGCGGTATAGCGGTTTTATATTCATTAATCACATTATAAGTAGACCAGGCATTATAACTGCTCAAGATATGCCTACTTTAACTACTCTGATTCAGGGGGTGACACTTCTTTAGTCCAGTGTGTGTAGTTCCTGGAAAAAAAAAAAAAAAAAAAAAAAAAAAAAAAAAAAAAAAAAGTGGCAATGATCAAATTAAANGCTTCTGCTATTTTTCTTTGGAATGTATATATATGACCAATTGTCATGGACTGTCCAGTTCCAGATCCTGTTGGCCCAGTTCAATCTGCGTTGCCTGTTTTGTAACGATATAAGGGATTTCAGTCCTGCTACCCTGCTTTAAACTCTCTGAGCATGTAACCGACGCCTAGCAGTTTTCATAGACACATTCTTATGTGTGAAATTGTTCCACTGGTGCTGTCACCAAAATAATCCCGCCCTTCCGCAAGCAGGCTAGAAAGTCACCACTATTACCTCTATCCTCCCTTTTATACCACCCACACCAATCTTCATTGGACGTGCATTGAACTACTACTCATAACTGTAATTCAGTACGTCATGCACCCAAACATCTCCACGTACCTTCTTTTACATCACAAAACGTGAATACAATAATTTTCCGCTATACTAACGAAACGCAGGAAATATTGTGTTGCTGTATTTTCATCTGTCTTTCAATTCTGAGCAGTTTCTTTCCCCAAACCCAAANAAAAATGGGCATGATCAAATTAAATATTATTTATTGTTATATTTTGGGGCAAAATAATCCCGCCCTTCCGCAAGCAGGCTAGAAAGTCACCACTATTACCTCTATCCTCCCTTTTATACCACCTACGCCAATCTTCATTGGACGTGCATTGAACTACTACTCATAACTGTACCTCAGTACGTCATGCACCCAAACATCTCCACGTACCTTCTTTTACATCACAAAACGTGAATACAATAATTTTCCGCTATACTAACGAAACGCAGAAAATATTGTGTTGCTGTATTTTCATCTGTCTTTCAATTATGAGCCGTTTCTTTCCCCAAACCCAAATTTAAAGAGGGCGAATTTCGACTAATATTTTCACATTCCATGAGTAAACACATTTTCAAAAAAAAAAAAAAAAATGCTTGAGACTCGTAGTTTTATTCAAAAGCATAACATCATAACGTGTTGTTGATCCATTCACCAAATTCTGATTTCTTTCGCAATGTTTTGATAACAATTGTTGGCTTCAATTTATGAATAATACATGACATATTACCCTACATGTATGACACTTCTGACATTTGCACCATTGTCAATGACCCTTGACTATTGTCATGTATTTGTGACCTACAAAAAACAATTGTCCTATCCCTTACATCTTTAATTATATATAATTCATTGATATATATTGCTCTATATTGATGTAGTAACCACTTTCTTTCCCTATACCCACTTTCAAATAGGGGATATTTTGACTATTGGGTTCACGTTTTATTGCAAAATATTCTGAAATAAGATACTTGAGGTACCAGATTTTCTTCATAAGCTTTATGTTATAGCATGGTCCCAAACCATTCACCAAATACCAAAAAATAAAATTATTTAAACAATGTTTTTAAAAACTGTTATGATTCTAATTTTTGAGAAACCCAAATGTAAACTCTTGTGACCTCTGACCCATTATGAATGACCCTTGAGTTATTGCCACGCATCTCTGTTTTATGAAATTTAATGCCCCATCCCTTGCGTTCAAAACGATATATGATACATTGATATATCTTTATCGTTCTGATATAGTAAGCGTTTTCTTCCCCATACCCCCATCTGAAAATAAAAATCATTGCTATGGGGTGGGCTTATATAAGGTGTGATAGCACATAAAATGCTACCAGATTGAGAATGCTATCTATATATTTGGACACTACAGACATACAGTACCTGTAGACCTTGCCTGTGCCATATACTGTAAAAATGAATCTAATGATAGTGAATGCCAGACGGACTCTCACTTTTTCATAAACCTAGTGACTACTTACTTTGAGTCAACCGCTAACCTTGGCTACTTTCTGAACAGGTATGTTTTTTTATTATTTTTTTACAACAACCTTAATTCCCTTATGGCCACAATACGCAATATTTGATCAATTTGCTAGCATTATCATACATAAACTTTTATAATAAAAGAAGCACTATGATCAATTTTTTATGAAATTTGTGGGTTAAAGGCTCCAAAGGTAAAAGCTTTTTGTACAGCCATTTATTAAATTTGTCACCTTACAGGATCAAGTAATAATGGTTTTGAAACGGCCGAGAAAAAAGATTAGATAACCAACAACAAATCCCCTGTCAACCAATCTAGTACACCTATATACAATATATTTTAGTATAAGGCATGGTGTTATCTTAACATTTGGTTTGCCCATATTTAAGCAATAATACATAATGTCTACCAGCATAATCACCATCAATTTTAATATCGTGATGTCAAGATGTCACAAATATCAAGAAAATGTAACTTCGAGCACATGTCTAAGCATACAAAATGAAATATTCTCAGAAAAAAAGCACAGCATTGACACATTTTTTTTATTTTTACTCACTAACTTCACCTGTTATAGAATACGAAAAAAAATTCACATAGATGACACACTATCATTTCTGCTCACCAACTTAACCTGACATTTATGTCGTATGTGCCCTTCTGTCTGTTTGCTCTAGACACTAGTGTACCAATTAGTGATGCACAAGCATGAAGGCATTAAGGACATTTTATGGTTGGGTGGTGGTGGAAGACAAACAAAAATAGACTTACCCAAACAAAAACACACCAGAGTGTGGCAGAGTGTAACTGAACTCATTTTCCCCTTGTTGCCATTGCTCAGTTAAATCTATGCCTGTGACATAATACTGATGAGGACCCACGTTCACAAGGGATCTACAGCCTAAAGATAAAGGATAATTATCCAATGTGTTATTGTGACGTCACAACTTAGGACCCTCCTTTGGCCAAACTATACTCAGCAACGTCAAAATCATGAGAGTGATCTGTGAGCATCAGTGAATTATACTTACCAGAGAAACACTTCCAATCACTAAAATCCCAAATAGAATATGAAAGTGTTCCTATATTAACCTGCGTGCAGGAATATCCACAAGGACCATCATATAAATCCCAGGCAGACTTCCAAGCACAGGTCACTTAAATAAAGGGAAACGACTCAGATTAGTTACAGATATTAGTATCAACATTTGCAGAATCGATTTTATTTCTAGAACTGTCAACGTCGAATGGGATAGTGTAACAGAAATGTGACATGGACACCAACTTGGCAATGATACTTTTACCAGCTGAGGGAAGTTTAAGCGTTGTCAGAATGTATAGACACGTAATGGTTTAGAGAACAACGGATGACCAATTTATTTTCAATTATGTGCTACTGGCAACCTGAGCTTCAGAGATTACTTGACACTAACCTCTTCACTATAGCCTATCTTCATCGTGTCAAGTTACCTCTGACGAAAATTGTTTAACCTAGTTTATATAAGCCAATCGAATCCATGTTTCAAAATTTTTCACCAAATTTTGGTGAAAACGCTGATTGGTTGAAAGTCCAGAATTATATCCAATGAGAAAATTGTATTTCGTTGCGTCCGCATAATCTTACACAAAGAAAGCATGGCGTCTCCTATGAGTGTAAAATAATGTGTTAAGTTATCTCTTGATTCTTTAACACAGACCCATGCATCCAAGTACTCAAAAGGAACTTACGGAAATCTGTTGGCACTATCTTTAGGACCCACGACTACACTTATTGATGCTTCATTATGACAATGTTACTCCACGCACAGTGGATGCAACAGTAGGCTGTTCATATGCAAACCAGATCCGGACCCACAATGGTCGATCAGCTCAAGCCTTAGATGAGAGCCCCATTAGTAATGTGTAGGATATCCTCGGAAATAGATAACTGCAAGCCAAATTTTTTCGTAAACTATCTTTGCACCGTCTGTAGAATGCCATCACTGCGCAAAGGTAACATTGTTTTTTGTCTCCAGGAACAGACGCTTGCCCATCGTATCTTCAGTGATTATTACATGTTTAAAGAAACCCACATTTCATCAGGCAAAAATGTGTGTTATTAACAACTAACTAATTCCTGAAAACAAAAACGTCCAACTTACCAACTAAAGCCTTATCCGGAGCGGGTCTACAGCTGATTGTGACATATCTGAAGTGCCACCCTGAAATGGTATACATGTAGCTATTTTTGTCTCCTCATTAACTCAAGCGAAAAGATAAGTAAAATGCAAACAAACATAAAGCTCTCTTTTATTGAAAAATCCCTCTGGTAGAAGAATTATTTAAAAGTGTTACGTATCTTTAGATAATGTTGAGTAAATTAAAATCACGTAATTTTACAGCATAAATATAAAAAAGAATTCCAAACAAATAGTGCACAACCATGTATTTTCATTTTTGCGGTTTCTTGTTTCATACTGGCAAGTTGTTATATCAAACTAATCTTCACGTTGAGATGGGTCATACTGTATACAGGGACTGTTAATATTTTCCAGGCGATAATTATCAACCCCTTTATTACAGATTTGTATAATCTATTGGCAAGCTTTTCACTTTTCGGTTGCTGATTTTGTAATGGAGATGGAAAATCATGGATGACGCTCTGATTTTTTTTAAATTAAACAATGCACACAGACCGTAAAACTGATTGACAGCATGTTATAAAATCAAATTTAATGTACAAATGTGGATATCTGTCACCAGAGAACCCAATATGTAGTTTCTCTAACATCAGAGAATTGGCAGTCTCGAAGCATGATTCTTTTGGCTTGTTGAATACATATAGTCCTGCTTCCAGCAATAGGTAGATCATTCGCACTTAAACGCCAGCATTACGCAGACCAGAATTTTAGGCAGACCGCAGCCGGTCTGCCTAACATTCCCCCCTCTACAAAAATGTAGATAAAAGCAGATTGAAAAAGTAATCTGCTGTCAGTTACTTAAGGGTACACCAATGTTATTGTTTACATCGATTATATATTGTTTGCGAAGGCCATTTAAAAATAAATCAAATGCGTTTTTACAGGTACAACCGTGTATATTTACGATGTATATCAAAAACTTATGAGACACGCTACGGCAGACCGTTGGAAAATCGACGATAATTTTCAAGATACGCTATATATCGAAATTATCTCTTGACATCTGTGTTATTTAGCCACATAGCTATCCATTCGCACAATCAGTTTCTTACAACGCGGATTTTTTACAAGATCGATATTTGACATGCCACCTTTTTTCTCCTTCTGAGAGAGAAAGTCAGCAATGACCTTGACCTTTATGATATAGGTCGCTGGCGCGCAATGCATTTGATGGCATGGCTACCGGTACGTGACTGCCGCACAAGATGTCACTTCTGAGAGGAAAACAGTTGGTAAGTTCACGTTTTCATCGTATCTTTATAATTAGAGAATGTTATGAGGAGATTTACTGCGTGTTAAAGTGATTATTTATATTTTTCAATAATATAGTGAAATAGTGTTCTTGTTGAACTGCATGAAGTATGCAAGGATGTACAGGGTAAAGCATGCTGTCTCAGTCTGTTTCTCCTTGAACGTTTTGCTTATATATGATAGATAGAAATGAAGCATATATAAGCATGTGCATGGTCCACCTCCCAATAAAATTAATGTTATTATGTGGTTTATTTGCTTTGCAGAGAGCTTCAATCAATAAAAGATGTGTACATATATTTTCTTTTCAGAATCAAATCTAACATGTAATCCTGTTACATTGATTGTAGAGGGCAAGACATCTGTATCAGGTAATAACATATAAGAAAAGTAAACAATTGCTATCTTTTATTTGATAAAATGAAATGTAAGCTATATAAATTCAGAACAGCTATTTCTTTTTATAAGCTTCTAAAGTCCTATAGGCAAAACTAATGTCATCGGAGAAGGAAATTGTATCCATCACTTTGAAATAGAGGATTCAAATATGTTATAGATATATGTGATTTTATTCTTTCAGTGGCCTGGTCTGCTAAAGACACAAATATATTGAGAGACCATTTTTCGCCATATTTAAGTACTCACCTAGAGGCTGAGGATAACAAAGGAAGGCTTCCAAGTAAGCATATTTTATTGACTCGATATTGTCATTTTCATGCATAGTACCTTTTAGATAAAATATGGTTCAAGGTGAACTTGTAACAGAGTGCAGCCAACTTTTTTCGTTTGAAATCATACTTGCAATTTTATTGAATAGCCAATTAGTACATTACATTGTTACATTTTAGTTGTGCACATTTAGAACTACAGGCATCATCCGATTTTTGTCCAAACTGTATATCTGTAGAGTTTCATGTACAAATATCCAATGGCATTTTTTAATAATTATTGAAAAGATGACTCTTTTTTTTTTCTTTAAACTGGAGGAGAAAATTAAAACTATGTTGCCATGAAAATGCAATTTTTGTGAAAATTTGTATTGCTTTTGGCAGAAGTCGTGTAAACAATATCAGATGGACAAAAAACATTGTGTACTTAAGGAAAAGGAATATCTGTATCTAAGTGGAAATAACTTACTTTTAAAATCCAGGCCCACAAACTAAAAATAGTAAATTGCACATATAGTGGTCGGAATAATTTTGTTTCCATTGTACANTGCAGCCTAAAGATAAAGGATAATTATCCAATGTGTTATTGTGACGTCACAACTTAGGACTCTCCTTTGGCCAAACTATACTCAGCAACGTCAAAATCATGAGAGTGTTCTGTGAGCATCAGTGAATTATACTTAACAGAGAAACACTTCCAATCACTAAAATCCCAAATAGAATATGAAAGTTTTCCTATATTAACCTGCGTGCAGGAATATCCACAAGGACCATCATATAAATCCCAGGCAGACTTCCAAGCACAGATCACTTAAATAAAGGGAAACGACTCAGATTAGTTACAGATATTAGTATCAACATTTGCAGAATCGATTTTATTTCTAGAACTGTCTACGTCGAATGGGATAGTGTACCAGAAATGTGACATGGACACCAACTTGGCAATGATACTTTTACCAGCTGAGGGAAGTTTAAGCGTTGTCAGAATGTATAGACACGTAACGGTTTAGAGAACAATGGATGACCAATTTATTTTCAATTTTGTGCTACTGGCACCCTGAGCTTCAGAGATTACTTGACACTAACCTCTTCACTATAGCCTATCTTCATCGTGTCAAGTTACCTCTGACGAAAATTGTTTGACCTAGTTTATATAAGCCAATCGAATCCATGTTTCAAAATTTTTCATCAAATTTTGTTGAAAACGCTGGTTGGTTGAAAGTCCAGAATTATATCCAATGAGCCAACTAGCAGGACTATATATATATATATATATATATATATATATATATATATATATATATATATATATATATATAGTCCTGCTTCCAGCAATAGGTAGACCATTCGCACTTAAACGCCAGCATTACGCAGACCAGAATTTTAGGCAGACCGCAGCCGGTCTGCCTAACATTCCCCCCTCTACAAAAATGTAGATAAAAGCAGATTGAAAAAGTAATCTGCTGTCAGTCACTTAAGGGTACACCGATTTTATTGTTTACATCGATTATATATTGTTTGCGAAGCCCAGTTTAACATAAATCAAATGCGTTTTTACAACCGTGTATATTTACGATGTATACCAAAAACTTATGAGACACGCTACGGCAGACCGTTGGAAAATCGACGATAATTTTCAAGATACGCTATATATCGAAATTATCTCTTGGCATCTGTGTTATTTAGCCACATAGCTATCCCTTCGCACAATCAGTTTCTTACAACGCGGATTTTTTACAGGATCGATATTTGACATGCCACCTTTTTCTCCTTCTGAGAGAGAAAGACAGCAATGACCTTGACCTTTATGATATAGGTCACTGGCGCGCAATGCATTTGATGGCATGGCTACCGGTACGTGACTGCCGCACAAGATGTCACTTCTGAGAGGAAAACAGTTGGTAAGTTCACGTTTTCATCGTATCTTTATAATTAGAGAATGCTGTGAGGAGATTTACTGCGTGTTAATGATCGACTTCTGTGAAAAAATCGTAATATAAGATATGAAATTATAATATTCCTTGATGCACATGTAACTAAGTTTTATTGCCATTTCACGCGTTTTTTTTTTTTTTAATTTGGTCATGCAATTTATGCAAATTTACAGATCTTCAGCTTATTTTGTGGCTCAGTTAAACAGAATATTGTAGGGTTTGTCAGCTTTATATACATTTTTATTATTTATTTATTATCCTTAAACAAATTTTGAGACTTTGTTTTGAGAGTGCCCAGAATTTCCAACACTTCAGAATTGCCACTAATTGTTTCAACCAATTTTAATTCGGTAAAAAGACCTACTGGATACAGTGTACAGAATGAAGCAAAATATGATGTATTTAAAGCCAATAAGCATATATACTGTCCATTGGAACTTCTACTTCAGCATCCTCTGTATTAGGTTCTCAAAATACTAGTATACTCCCACCTGCTAATTTATCATGTGTATTAGATTTCTGATCTTCATCCAGCACTGATCTAGTCTCTAACACAGTTTGTTTCAGGATAATAGTTATAACTTTAATTTATTCCTTCTTTAATATTTCTCTTTAAAGCCAATAGCCTATGCATAATGATAAATAATCTTTTATATAACATGTTTCAACTGACTCAGAAATTTCGGTACTTATCCACCTCCACCCGCAACTCTCTAATTTCCGATGATTATCAAAATTAAGTTATGTGGTGACTTTTATCAATGTCTCAGCTATTCAAAAAAAAAAAAAAAAAATTAGTTTGTAAATTTGCTAACTTATTTTTATACTTTTTTTACTAACCCTGAAAATTAATTGACCAATGAGATCGCGGCAAATTTTCAGCCCAGTGATAATGCCGGTCCTCATTTTATGTGGAAGACTTAATAGTTTCACGCAAAATCATCTTAAAATTATTTAATGAATTGTCAAACTAATTTATTTGAGCAGCAGACACATAGCTCAAAGTCACCACACAAGTTAATGTAAAAATTTTAATTAATATCACAGAGTTATAGAGTGGTGGGGTAAACTGCAAAAGTGCCGAAATTCCCCATGTGAGATTGTAGCGTAGGGTGGGAGGGGGGTCTCTGTTGCCCAGAATACTGGACTAAGATGATTCTTACATACAGTATTGAATTTCCTTTCAGTTAAGACTTGCTATGCGCAGGGTGCAGGTGAGCATTAATTTATTATGTGATATTTATCAATTGTGTCTTAATGACTTTTTATTATGGAAGATTATTGTATAGTTTTAAAAATATAGATATTATATTAAAGTCAAAGGGATTATTTATATTTTTCAATAATATAGTGAAATAGTGTTCCTGTTGAACTGCATGAAGTATGCAGGGATGTACAGGGTAAAGCATGCTGTCTCAGTCTGTTTCTCCTTGAACGTTTTGCTTATAATAATAATAATAATAATAATAATAATAATAATTTATTAAGCCAATAAAATACAAATGTATAAAATCGGGAATCTTTTGCCCTGTAGTAGCGCCATTGAAATATAAAAAATGAAAATGAAAATTACATGTTAGAGTTAAAAATAGTTACTGCCGAAGGATAAAAGCTATTTAAAAATCGCTTACTACCCTTAAAAGCTAAGAGTCTCGAATTGCTAGGTAAAAAGTTAAAAAGGGTATGGGCTGGATGGGAACTGTCTGTCATTATTGATAATGTTTTCTTTTTAGTCCTGTCTAGATATATAGTATGGACGGGAGTTAGATCTGTTCCAATTACAATCCCTGCAGTTTCGACGATCTTTTCCAACTTGTTCCTCTCCTCCACAGTTGCACGTCCATACCAAACAGTTACTGAATAAGTTAAAATACTCTCTAAAACACACCTGTAAAAGTTCGATAAAATAAACACATTTCTGGTAAAAGCTTTCAATTTCCTTAAGAAATACATTCGTTGACGTGCCTTTTTCAATAGCTTCGTGATGTTATCGCCCCAGGTTAACCTATTATTCAGCTGAACCCCTAGTAATTTATAATTAGAAACCTGTTCGACCGCTTTACCGTTAACTCCCAAGGGATTTTTACTTATCTGATTTCTTCTGAAGTCTATGATCATTTCTTTTGTTTTGCTCACATTTAATATCAAGTCATTGTCTGTGCACCAATTTACTAAACTTGTAACCGACTGCCTGTATGACATCTCATCATTATGGTGTATCAAGCCGACTAAAGTTGTGTCATCGGCATCATTAAAAATGTATTTTCCTCCCTCGCCACACAGTCGTGGGTGAATAACGTATATAAACAAGGTGATAAGATGCAGCCCTGGGGAGTGCCAGTGTTTAAAACTATAGTGTCCGAGAAGTTAAAACCGACTTTTACTGACTGTTTTCTGTTTAAAAGAAATTATTGTACAAAGCTTCAGCTGTAGTCTTGGCGGTCTGATTTTTAGTTGGTATAGCGAGAGCATATCGGGTAAAATGATCGGTAATGACAAGAACATTGCCCACACCACCTTTGTAATCCTTAATAGACAAGTAATCAATGCAGACCAACTGCAATGGATAAGATGAAGATATAGAAGTGAGGTAAGTGTCTTGTTTGGTAGGGGACTTACGTACAACACACCGCCCACATTGTGACACATGCTGTATGACGTCACGAGTCATACCAGGCCAATGAAATCTAACCCTCATCAAATCCAGAGTGCGCTCACGACCCGGATGTCCCATGCTTTCATGACAACCAGTGATTGCCTTGGACCTGTAGCTTTGTGGAAGAACCAACTGGAAATTTCCATCATCATCAATCTTTCTTGTTCTGTAAAGGACATTTTCTCTAAGAACAAGTTTGGGGAATTCACGTTTGAAAACATTCCCTTCAAATCCAAGTTTGGCATAATCTACTGGTTTTCCCTGCACTGCTGCTACTATGTGTTTCAATACAGGATCTTCACCTTGAATCACACTCCAATGCTGCATTTGCTCAGAATTTTGTTCACCTGAAACACTATGCGCATCTATCAAGGACGTATCTTCCACAAGACCCATCTGAAAAATGGCATGAACACTTTGAGACATGATTTCTTTGCTAGCTTCAGGCCACTCGATCCTAGAAAGAGAATCAGCATCAACATTAGATTTGCCAGATCTATACATGATAGAAAAAATTGTAATTGGACAACTGAGAAACCCAACGATGCCCCGTTGCGTCTAATTTTGCACTTGTCAAGAGGTAAGTGAGAGGGTTATTGTCTGTATAGACAGTGAACTCGTTCCCATAGAGGTAATCATGAAATTTGTCTGTGATAGACCACTTGAGAGCCAGAAATTCGAGTTTGTGTGCCGAATAGCGAGATTCAGCTCCATTTAGTAATCTGCTAGCAAAGGCAATAGGTTTTCTGACGCCATCTTGGACTTGATATAAAACGGCACCTAGTCCAATTGCACTAGCATCAGTGTGTAAAATGAAAGGTTTTGAAAAATCAGCAAAAGCTAAGGTGGGGGAAGATATAATGCATTCTATAAGACAGGAAAAAGCAGAATGTTCTTCCTCGCCCCATGTGAAGGAAGCAGATGAAGAAGAAGACTGACCGTGACGTCTTCCCTTTTTCACATTCACATTGCCTTTGGTTAGATTATGAAGGGGTTTAGCTATTTTTGAGAAGTCCTTGATGAACCTTCTATAGAAACCCACAAAACCCAAGAAACGCTGAACCTCTTTGACATTTTTGGGAATTGGCCAATTCTTGATAACTTCAATTTTTTCTGGGTCAGTTTCCACCCCCTTTTCTGACACCACATGTCCCAGATATTTAATGGATTTCTGAAATAATTTGCATTTTTTTGGTTTGAATTTTAAACCTGCCTCATGCAACCTTTGGAATATTTTTTCACGTTTTTTTCAAATGTTCCTCTATCGAATTGCTGAAGACAATTATGTCATCTAGGTAAATGAGACAATCTGTCAAATACAAATCTCCCATACACGTTTCTATTAACCGTTGGAAAGTAGCTGGAGCATTGGTGCACCCATATGACATGCGTGTACACTCAAATAAACCAAGATTCCCAACAGAAAAAGCCGTCTTGGGAATATCTGATTCCTCTATTTCAACTTGCCAGTAAGCAGATTTTAAGTCTAACACACTGAACCAAGAAGCACCATGAAGAATGTCCAAAGTCTCATCAATTCGAGGCAAAGCATAAGAATCTTTGATGGTTTTTGAATTGAGTTTTCTCAGGTCAATACAACACCGTAGAGCTAGATCTTTTTTTCTTACTAGCACCACACCTGATGAATATGGACTTTCAGACCTTCTAATTACCCCCAGTTTCAGCATGTCCTGCAAATGTTCTCTTACTTCATTTATCATGGATGGAGGTATTCGACTGTGTCTTTCGGTAAAAGGCAGGTTATCCGTAAGATTTATGTGATGCTTTGTGATGTTAGTGTGACCTAAATCTAAGTCATTTTTGCTAAACACAAACTGCCATTTTTTTAACATGCAAGTGACTTTTTCCACTTCACTGGGTTTTAGAGTTTCTGAAAGGTCAGTTTGAAATAGCTTTGGAATTTCAAGGTCTCTCTCAGAAGAACAATGATTGAGACTCTCTGGAGAAAGGATATCCACAGGATACAGTTCAGACAAGGCAAATTTGGCAGGGATTGTAACTGGTTTGTCTGAGTAGTTAGTAACCTCTATTGGAACACGCTGAGATTTGACTCCAGGTTTTAAATCAATCAGACCTGGGGAGATAACTAATGTACCAGGTAAATGTGAAGAGCTGTTCTCATCAGCTAATACCCGGATATGCATACAAGAGAATGCTGCTCTAGTTTGTCCATGAATTACCGTACGACAAGAAGGTTTTACGGTAATGTTCTTTGTGGAAGTGACAACTCCCAATGACCCTTGTTTCTGAAAGAGAGTATTTAAAGAGACAATGGCTTTAAACGCATTTTGCCACACCACGTCTACGTCCCTTGGAACTGTCTTGCCTTCTAAAATAACTTTCAAAACGTTGGTGCCTATGAGTAATGGAACTTTTATGTGATATTTGATGGTGGGTACCACTAACATCAACACAGGAATGGGCGGTTCCTGTAATCCGGGAACTGAAAGATTCACTTCTGTATAGCCAAGATACTGCAAAGTAGTTCCACCAGCTGCTTCCACCTGAATAATATGATCTAATTCAAGCACGTCTAGCTTGAGGTCATCACACAATTGCTTAAAAATAGTACTGACCATGGAACCTGTATCAAGTAAGGCCAAAACAGATTTGTTATTGGCACTAACAGATGTCTCATTAGCTTTACCAACCAATCGCTGAAGTATAGGTTTATTGGCAACCTCAGGTTGGTATATCTTGTTTTCAGTCTCAGGTTTGTGAAGCATGGCATTAACACAATCTACAACCTGCCCCCGTTTGTATACTGTCTTGAGTTTTCCGGACACTCGGTTTGTTTGTGTCCTATTTTTTTACAAGCAAAACACCTACCTGTGAACTGTCTACGTGCAGATGCCTTATCTCTATCCAATTTATCCAATCTGTTTTTTAGAGTCTCCAACTGAAAAACAAGATCATTCAATTTTGAAGTCATGTCACTTGTAACCGTGTTTTGTTGAACACTAGCAGAACTTACCTGTTCTTGCTCTGCTATCCTGGCTGCCCTGAGTAGTTCATGTTAACTTGCACCAGAATCATATTTGTGTTTTATGCTAAATTTGATGTTTGTTGAGGACAACCCACTATATAATTTATTGCGCAACTTCCTCCTTACCTCCTCAGAAGTAATAGGATCTGCCCTGCGTACTTCCCCAAGTAAATCCTCCAACCTACAAGCCCATTTCGCGACAGTCTCAGAACTCACCTGGTTGGCATTGTAGAATTTCTGCAAAGCAGCTTCTATTGGCAAAATTTTTCCGAAGACCATATCCAACTTCTCAATTAAGAGGTCAATTGTCATCTCTTCGTCGAGCGACATATCCATGTTGAGCAATATTTCAGCAGCAGTTCCTTTTAGGGATCTGCGTATAGCTAAAAAGATCATTGCAGAAGGATAGACACCCTCTTTAACCAGACTCATGACTTCGTATCGCCACTATTGATATGATGACTCACCCTTTCCATCATCACCTGAGAAATAAGAAATTTTGGGTGGAACACCAGAAGTAGTAGAAAAAGTAGTGCCACCAGGTGTACTTGACACATTCTGAATAGGAGCAGAGGCCACTGCTGGACTAAGAGCTGAGACCGTTTGTCTGGGATCATATAATACTGTTGGTGAATAAGCTGGAATATCAGGCTCAAAAAGGCGATGGACAGGTCTTTTAGTTGAATGAGTTTCCTGAAATTCATTTTTTAAAATCTGAAACATCTAACGCTTGTTATCAAGGGACATTATACTCAACATATCCTCCATGTATTGTGCAGGTGTTTTAGCTGAGATGTCAGAAGCATCACCAGCCGCTTCAGTAATTGTCTTTTTTCTTGGAGTAGGTTTTGGTTTTTTTACCCCTAGAACCTCAAGACAGTTAGATATCCCCTCTAATTCAAGGATCTCCTGTTCCTGAACCGGTAAGACTCTTAACCTGTAACCACCAAACTGGTGATTATGAATTGAATCAATAGCTTCAACCACTGTTTCAGGTAACTCAAAAACAACAAACGCCCTATTCCCTTCCAGTGTGTATAATTTTTCTACCTTGCCTATCACCAATCGTTTTTCAATGTATTGCTGTAGTGAATCTGGATCATAAGAATCAGGCAAATTATGAAAACAAACAGACCGATCACTGAAAAGAGCCATGTTTGAGATAGAAGTCTGAAATGCACAAGGTAGAGAAAAAGTTAAAAATCTCAGGGCTGAAATTGCACAAATAATA
>NW_019773603.1:403261-473185 GCF_001039355.2 Lingula anatina | reverse complement strand
TAAATGGTCTGCTTATTGCTGTTTAGTTACATGTATGCCAAATAAATTGTGGTTTGAGCTCAAAACTTAATGTTGATTTGCTAAAATTATCCTGGCTTTTTGGCTGTGAAGACATTGCTTTTTAAAACAATCCCATTAATTATAAAAGCACAAATGTATACAACATATTGTCTCCCAAATTACACAGAATAGCAAGATTGCATGAACAAGAATAATTACTCTGCTAAACTGTTGGTTGCTGTGAGTGGCAACCTTATGCAATAATTAAGATTGCATGAACAAGAATAAATACTCTGCTAAACTGTTGGTTGCTGTGAGTGGCAACATTATGCAATAATTAATAGCAAACAAATGTATACTTTATTATAGTCTGCATAATGCTGGACTTTGATATATTTATACAAGTACATGTGGTCTACTTACTGCTGGTAATATATATATATATATATATATATATATATATATATATATATATATATATATATATATATATATATATATATATATATATATATATATATATATTTCTGGTCTGCCTAATGCTGGTTCTGTCCTTACAGAAACTTAGGCAGACCAATTTTTTTTTGTATATTTTTTGTTTTTTATTTCTGTGCCTCAATAATCATTGCATGTGCATAATATTCATTAAGTGTTAAAATAAAGTTATTTTTTCAATTACAAATGATCAAATGATCTAATACCTATATACACGATGGTCTACCTAACACTGCTTTTACGGGTAGTGTCTGCATAAGTCTGGAACTAAACATATATATATAAGCCTGTAATCACTCTTTTCTTTCATTCTTGCTTAACACTATTAAGAATTAAGCATAATTTGTCGTTCTTATATAAATTAAAGGCTAGTGAAAACCCCATCTGTGAGGCACAAAAATGGATAAAAGCTGACCAAGATCCAGATGGAACTGAAGTAAAATTTATCAATAAAGAAATAGGTAATTTTTACTGCAAGCCATAAATTGGTTCTTCAGTTTTGTTTGTTGGAGAAATAAACTCAAATGTATTCAGGTGAAGATGAAAACTTGTTCTAATTCCAGGGCCTGGTGTTTTTGCAACAAAGAAATTTGAAGAAGGAAAATTCCTGCTAGAGTATTGTGGAGAGCTGATTTCTCAGAAGGAAGCTAAACAGAGAGAGAAATCACTCAAGTATCAACAGTCTAGTCGACACTGTTATTTGTTTGTTTTTTTGTTTTTTCACACATGAAGATAGAAAATTATGGTAAATGTTTTATTTTTTTACACAGGGTTACTACATAATGTTCCCATATATTTGAAATTAAAATGGTTAAGATGTAAATGTTCAAATAATTTATTATCATTATTTTAGTTATCATTTTCACTTTTCTGTTAGTATTTGATTTTTTTTTTCAGTCTTGATGCAACAGAAACTTATTCAAGGGCTGGAAGAATGGTTAACAATAGCCCAAAACCAAACGCAGTAGTACGTAAAATTACACTGACAAAAAAAGACCAGCTGCTCCACATTTAGTGCTTTTTGCTCTTAAAGAGATCAACATAGGGGATGAAATTGTGTATGATTATGGCTACTCAAACAATTTATATTGGAGAAAAAAAGGTATCTATTTTTCTGTTGTGTATAGTCTAGAAACATGATTAAAGGTATCTAGGATTTTGCAGCAAAAAACGATTTTTCTGGGGTGAAATGTTTTTCTCTTACTAACTTCTATTTTATCCTTCTTGCCTGACAGTCAACATAACTCTTTTTAAAATTTTGAAAATGTTTGTTAATCTGAGTGCTACACTAGTAGTTCAGAACTTTCAAACATGCCATATCACTTTCGGCTTGTGTTACTGTAAGACTGACCCAGAGACTTAGTTTACAGAAACAGTTTGTCATTATAGATACATTCAATAGGAACTTGAGTAGATGATTTAAGTACTTCACGTGGGCTTAAAACCTGCAAAAAATCCTAGATTATATACCTTTAATATGCATATGTCTGCATTGTATATTAATTTGATTTCTAATCAGTATGGCTCATTACCATTTATTTTTGTGGCATTCCTTTGAAAAATGTTTTTTCACAGAGTGTTACACCTGTATAAACCTGTTACTTAGGGCTACCGTCTTAAGTCCTTAGATATATCAAAAATCATAGTGCTGCTGTAGAGATGATGTCTGACACCAGTTTTGAATTAAATAAGTAGTGCGCATCTTTATAAATGTGTATTTGTTTTAGGCATGGGAGGATATGGATGATGATGTGAGCGACAGTGGTAAGTTTTTTTTCCTACTTTTACTGAAGCCAGGGGCTTGTGTGGGGGGGGGGGCTTGCATCACAGCATCACTCCCCACACACCCCATTTTAACACCTACTACTAATTATTGTAATAAAGTATGCATTTGTACAAGGTGAGAAGCAATGCTTAATTAGTTCAGTCGTATACACTGATAAGGTAATTTTCTTTCAGAGTATGATCCTTATCTCTTTGATTCTGATGAAGAACATGTTGACAAAAGAATCAAGGTAATGGATACATGAAATCGAAATACTTTAAAGTTATTGCTTTTTTAATACAATATATATAAAAACTATCCAAAAGATAACATAAGCAACTGAATCAGTTAAAAGCTTGGTACTCGAGGGATTTATTGTACAAGCATGAATTGTTGTTTGGAGCATCTTGTAACTACAAGCCTTTTGCTTGATTAGGTGTGCTTTACTTTCAGAAAACAGAAGAGCCTGAGGAGATTGTAGAAAACAATTATGGTAAGCCTATTATAAATTCCCTAAAAAATTCTGGCTGTAAAATGCTTAACATGAGGTTACATGAGGATAACAGTGAGTTTGCTAGGTGTAAATACAGTGGGTATACATACTCAAAGGTATATCAAGTGCATCTTTATTTTCTTAATTACTTTACACAAGTGGGATTTATGTTTATTCAGTCATTTATATATGTATTTATTTATTTATTAAGGTGATGGCAGTAGCAGTTTTGTAGATCAATTTCCGTCCTTACAAAAGTACATAAGGTAAGCAGATCTGCAAATTTTCATTTTGCTAATAGTTTTAAGGCTGCATGGTATATTCATTTTGTCTCCCACTGCAGTTTGTGAGAAAAAATGATGCATTGTCCTGTAATCTGTAAATACCCAACATTTCTTGGTCTCTGATAATATTATCATTGTTATCATTATATATGCACGCAAGGTAAAGTTACACTTCTGTATGGGATAATAAAAAGTAGAGGGAATAGTTGATTTTAATGAAGCCTTACATAATTTATTAAAGAAATGAGCCATGCATTGATTCAACATAAGAGAGAGACGTGTACTAGTACATTTATATATATAAATGTATATAGTTGTGCAAAACCTCCTGTTGGTAGGAAGCAATGCAATATGTTCATTTGCTTGTTCTTTCGGGTGGTATTTAGTGTTGCGCACAGCTGTCGGGGTTGAAATTTTCTGGTCATTGGCACACGCACATTTTACGATAAACAGACAAACACAACCGTTTGCAATATTGTATTTATTATTTGTATGTGTGGTGGCCTAAAAAAAAAAGAAAACATAACAATGTAAGCCACTTTAATATAAAGATACATTAATAAATTTACACTTATAAAGAAATGATTACATAAATAATTACGTTACTTAAGTTGTACATTATAAAGAAAAAATATGTAACTTACTCAATATTGACCCATCCCCAAGCTATACACAAATTCAAGAACGTATGCCCGATACGCCCTTGCACAACTAAGAAAGACTGTCCAAAGAAATACGCTGCATACAGTATAAGTAGTAAAGTGGAGTGAATAGTTCTCAATAGAATGGCCAATGGAGATCCCATGCTCTCCATCACATGATCATTGGACAACTAGTAAAGCAAAAGCATGTGATACAAACTTGAGCACCGCTGCGTGCGTAACACTCCCAGAATAAAAAAAAAATAATTAAATAATATAACAGTATTATACATGTCAAACTTGATAACTTACACTAGTTATTTCTTAATTACTTAGTTTGCTAAATAATCTTAACTAGATTATTTACAGTAAAGAAACTAGGGCTGTTAACATCGAGGTCTTGGAGAGTTTAGAAAGTGATGCCTTTATAAATGGGTTTATCCGGTTTACAGCAAGACGTGGATGCCCGATGAAGGTGTATAGTGATAATGGAACAAATGTGGTTGGTGCAGTGAATGAATTGAGTGCTAGTTTCAAACGGCTGAACAAAAGCAATGTGATAGATCACATAAAGTGCAAGGGTGTATAGTGGGTTTTTAACCCTCCCCACTCGTCCCATTTTGGTGGAGCATGGGAGAGAACGACCAGAATCATCCGGAAAACACCCGTTGCACTTCTGGTTGACAACAGGCCACCAACCGACTGGGCTCTTGTTCTGAAAGCCAGTTTGATTTGTAGTCTGACAAAAACTTGGGCCCCAAGACCCATGAAGGGGGAATACGATTTGAATAACAACCTCGAGAAATAACGTCAGCGGGATTCATATCACCTGAGATATGCTCCCACTGCCAGCAGTGTGAACCGTTTCGGATCTGTGAGACTCTATTTGATACAAATGTTTTGAATCGTCTACATTCATTTTTGATGTATCCCAATGCAACCTTGCTATCAGTCCAAAAAGTTGAGTCTAAAAGATCATTGTCATTCCTTTCAAAGGAACCAGACGTCCTTTGGCTGCAATGAGCGATACATTCACTTCACCGTCAACACTAATTGATCTCAAGTATGCACATGCACCATATGCAACATTGCTTGCGTCGCAGAACACGTGCATCTCACTGACACCATCAAAATCACGGGGCATGATACATCTTTTAAATTGAACGTTATCAAGTTCCATCAAAAATGCATTCCATACACTCCATGCATTACTCAATTCATCAGGAATTCGATCATTCCAGGACAGACCCAACCTAACAGCATTCTAAAACAATAATCTTCCATGCAATATGACAGGAGCAATAAAACCCAAAGGGTCATACATTGATGACACTACACTCAGCATTTTACGCTTTGTCATAAAGGTTTCGCCACAAGGTTGTATGTTATTTATGAATGAGTCTGACTTTACATTCCACCTCAACCCCAATACTTTTGCATTCGTTCCTGTATCAATCGTTCGCTCACTGACTTCTTTCGCACGCTCATTCATAGGGATTTCATTCATCAAATCCAAATTGTTGACTATGTATTTCGTAAGATTGAAACCACCACTCTTTAGCACAGTCTTCGTGTCATTTACGACCTCTCTCACTTCTGATTTAGATCTCACAGATTTCAACATATCATCAACATAGAAATTGTTGAAAACAGTATCATGTACAAGGTCGGATACCTCTGAATCGTGAACGGTGCGCTTGAGGGCGTATGCACTAGCGCTGCCAGACCACCTACCTCCAAATAGGTGAGTACGCATTCTAAGATGCACAATGGAATCATTCTCTCGCCACAAGAATCTCAATGCATTCCTATCTTTCTCTGCTACCACAACCTCATGATACACACACTCAATATCAGCAGTTATTGCATATTCATATTGGCGGAAACGGAGAAGAACTCCGATCAACTTGTTCACTAGATCAGGTCCTTGAAGACACTGATCATTCAAACTCACGCCTCTGTAAGAAAATGCACAATCATACACAACTCTCAGCTTATCTGGCTTTGCCGGATTGATGACATGATGATGGAGTAAGTACCATACCTTTCCGTCGCGTAGCTGTATCTCGTCCGGAGGCACCCTTTCCGCGTGATTGTCTGAAAGAAGTTTTCTTATAAATTCGTCTTATCTGTTATAGAAACATTGTTTAATCAACTGATTTTCCAATGATTTGAGTCTTTGCAATACCGGAATGTAATTGTCAGGAAAATTCACGCCGTTATTTCTCCACGGAATGGGCATAACATAATGACTGTCCACTTTGACAGTTTCTTTATCCCATAAATCTAGCACTTCCCGATCATCAATCGAGAATGAAACATAATCCACGTCATTTTCGATATTCCACAGATTCCGTACCGCGTCATCCACTAACACGAAATTCGAAGTCACCAATCGTGACATTGAATCAGAATTGTTAGGACCGCATAGGCACCATCCGAGCCTAGTCCTAATAGCAAATATCGGAAAATGACCAGTTGGATCAACGCGCGTTTCAATTGGCAAAATCAAGTCTGCGTTATCCATGCCAATAATGATCTCTACTTTCTCCAAATCAACACAAGAAGAAAACTGAATGTCAGTAAAATGCTCTGTATTTACAGGTTTATTTGCACAAATAGACAATTTCGGCACCACTATCGCGTTTGAGATGAAAAACTGCGCATTGAGATCTTCGCAAGGCGATATTACGAATTCTATTGTGCACGACTCGGTCACCTTTGAGTCAGTGTTCAACCTGTATTTAGATGATGAAACAGTTTTGATGTCCAAATCTGACACCAAATCATGTGAAATAAATGAAGATGAAGAACCAGTATCTAACAAAGCGAGGGCCATTTTCTTATCATTGACCTTCACCATCACAATGGGCAAATTCACACTACATGAATGAACACACGTATTTGAATTGACCTGATTTTCAGTTCTCGCACTCTGAGATGATTTCAAACCAATCTGACATTGCCTCGCTGGGTGTAAGAAATTAGAATGTTTAGATTTTCTCTCACACTCTGGTTTACTGCAAAAATATGGTTTTCCACACTCAGATGCTCGATGACCACGCTCAAAACAATTGAAACACAAATTGAATTTTCTCAGCGCTGACAACCGCTCAGGCACTTTCATACTCCTAAATGTATCACAACGAGGAATGGAATGACTCTTGCCGCAAATAACACATGGGTTTGAATAGGGAGTAGATAACATACTACGTGTGTTATCTACATGTTGATCTGGGTTTGGTTGGTAATCACTCTTAAATTCGCAAGCGCATGCTGACACGGATGTCTTACCTGAGTAAACTGACTTTTCACCATAAACAGGATCGTTTGCTTTCTCGGCCATCTCTTTTATGAAATCTACGAACTGACTAAATGACGGATATTTGTTTTTCTCAGTCTTGATTTTAAAAGCCTTCTGACGCCATTTTTGTGATACACTTGATTTGCATCTTTTTAGAATATATATGATAGATCTTTGATTGTTAATTTCGGAACTCATTCCCAGATTGCAGAGAATAGTATTGGCCAAATTTAACTCGTCAGAAAGTTTCATTAAATCTTCTGGGCTGGACACGCTACGTCCTGATTTGAGATTATTCAAGATACTGCAAGTGACCAAATGGTCATTTCCAAATCTCGACTTTAATATCTCCCTAGTCATAACGTATCCTTGCCCTCCCATTAGCACACAATTTTGAATTGAATCTTTTGCTACACCAGATGTAAACTGAACTAACCGAGTGAGTTTCATGACAGGATCAGATATTCTACTCTCTACCATCTCATCAAACATTGTAATGAATGGATGATAGAACGCAGGATCTCCATCGAACGTCATGATTTCCACCTTAGGTATGTCAATTGTACTCAGCAATGTTTCACTGATATTAAAAGCTGTGGAATCAGCGGATTCGCCCTTCAATAAAGATCTAGCATTTTTTACAACAGTTAGATATCTGTGTTGTATTTCATCAAACCATTTCTTACTGTCAGTAATATCTACTTCATTTTCTAGTGTATCATGATAGTTAAAATGAGCAGTTTCTAACTGAATAAATACATCGTCCAGATCTGACAGTGCTTTCGAGATCAACTTACAGTTTCCTGATACTGTTCCTCGTTCTATAGCATTCAAAACGCGAGTAACTTGACCTTTGCACGAACTTCTGACACGTTTGGGTCCTTCATTGGACTTGACCGTTGATTCTTCCTTGGACGCCATACTAAACGATTGAAATGTAGTAAATGAGGATCTGTCACTCCTCTGTCATCGACCGACGTACTCAGGCGCTGACCCGTACCAATTTCGCTATTGTTGTTGCTGACTCGTTGCTACCAAAAACAGACAGACGATACGTACGCAGGCGTTGACCCGTACTACTTGTGCTGTTGTCGTTCACAGGTTATTGAGCCACTGTTGCGCACAGCTGTCGGGGTTGAAATTTTCTGGTCATTGGCACACGCACATTTTACAATAAACAGACAAACACAACCGTTTGCAATATTGTATTTATAATTTGTATGTGTGGTGGCCTAAAAAAAAGAAAACATAACAATGTAAGCCACTTTAATATAAAGATACATTATTAAATTTACACTTATAAAGGAATGATTACATAAATAATTACGTTACTTAAGTTGTACATTATAAAGAAAAAATATGTAACTTACTCAATATTAACACACCCCCTGCTATACACAAATTCAAGAACGTATGCCCGATACGCCCTTGCACAACTAAGAAAGACTGTCCAAAGAAATACGCTGCATACAGTATAAGTAGTAAAGTGGAGTGAATAGTTCTCAATAGACTGGCCAATGGAGATCCCATGCTCTCCATCACATGATCATTGGACAACTAGTAAAGCAAAAGCATCTGATACAAACTTACGCACCGCTGCGTGCGTATCATTTAGGTATAAATTACTATTTTGATTACTTTCCATGTGCATGAAACAATCTATTAGAATGTGCTCTACTTCCAATTACAAACCTTCATTGGACAAGGGTGCTGAGTTAATTACTAGTGATGAACTTGTCTCTAGTGGCATCGAATGGGAACCCCAGGGTGAGTTATATTGTTAAATAAAAAGAAAGTTAAATTGACACTTGGTTATTTCCATTTTTAATTTTTTTTAACAGAGTCAAATTACTACTGGATATAACTGCTCAGAGCCAGTTCTTGTAAACCTGTGCCGGAGAATACAAATATACAATAGTGTTTTTCTGAATGCTGTTTTAATGTAAGGTCTGCTTATTACTGGTGCAATATCCAATTCTAAATTGCTATATTTTTTTTTCCTGTGGAATATTGCACAGTTCAAATTATGTTTTCAAATTCAAATTATTTACTCATGTATATATATATATATATATATATATATATATATATATATATATATATATATATATATATATATATATATATATATATACACCAATTTTCACCAGCATGTATGACTATTTTTTTTTTTTTTTTTTTTTTTTGCTGTGGGAATTGAGGCCCAATTTTTTATATAAATGCATATAGCAAGCAAAACTAGACAAAACCAAGATTTTTTCCATCCTTGTGCCATTATTGTCCTTATCTACTGGCACTATTTTATATTTGCTGAGGGAATCAAGGCCCAATTTTNTAAAAGCAAATATTTCCACTTATATATATATATATATATATATATATATATATATATATATATATATATATATATATATATATATATATATATATATATATATATATATATATATGAATATCTTATAATTAACTTCTACATTTCACAACATTATTAATATAAATGCTTTGTAACTCACTAATCTAAACTGAAATATACATATTTATTCTTGTATCTGAGGAAAAGAGTCCTATGAACCTGCAATTGTGTGTGAGGTTCAGTCTTTGGCTACTTTTACAGAGAGTGACCTTCAAGAATCTGCAGAGCTTTCACCAGAAGATGTTATTAGATTTGGCAATAAGGTATTTGTTATAAGTGGAAATATTTGCTTTTAGATGGCAAGATGTATGTACATACCGGTACATTCCCCTTCCTCTTCAAAAAAAAAAAAAAAAAAAAAAAAAAAAAAATTAGTCATACATGCTGGTGAAAATTTATCACTTAGTCAAGAATGATTTGTTGAGTCTATTGTTTGATAACCCTCTTTGAAGTAACTTGCATAGATACTGGAACTCTGTTACTTTATCTGTTATAGCATAAGCTCCAGGCTTTGGAAGAAACTGTGATTGGAAATGTATGGTGTCAAGAAACCAGGTACATCTTTTTAATTCCCTTACTCTTTAAATTCTGCAGTTAATTCACAACCATGGGATAAGTAACTAATTCAAATATCAAACGTGAAGTATTATCTTTCTACTTCTATGCAAGGTATTTAAGTGATGATCCTCATAATGTGGCCTGATTTGCCTTGTGCCATAAATACTCAATATGTTCAAAATGTTCAATAACCCCTCCCCTTTTAAAGGAATGACTCACAAGAAAGAACTCGGCCAAAAGAGTCTGTTGTTGAAGAAGTAGAGCAAATAACTTCCAGTCATTGTTGTGGAGTCTCCAGAAAGGTATGTTAATTTTTTCATTTATTAATTTTTATTTTTTTTCCAAAGGTGTTTGAATTCATAATGTTAATATTAGTATTTATATATTCTGTATATACAATAATGTTTATATACTGTTAGCATTTTTTCTTTGACTAAGTTTGTTTGTGATCATTAGTTGTCAGCAGATTAATCTTGAGCCATCTGGATTGACAGTTCCTCAATGAAGACATGATCAAAAAAGGGTATGGCTGCATGAAAACACGTTGAAAACATGACGAGACCTGGCTAAAATATCTACTTTCCATCTTTTTGTTATAGCATGAGGTTCCCATCCAGGCTTTGGAAGAAATGGAGAGTGAAAACATAAATGGTTTGGAGACACCAGGTATCACTCTTTTCTCCCCTTCCTGTTTATATTTTCCATTAAATTGACAACCTTAGCAAGGATAATTTACTTATTCAAATGTCAAATGTTATATGTTTTCTCTCTTCATCTATGCTTATCTGTAGTACTTGTATGCATGTGGAAATAACCAAATGTCAACAAAATGTGAATTTAAGTGCCATATACTTGCCATAATTGTGTCTTAGATATATACTGCTTATACGGGTGTCTTATACCCCATCTCTTTTTTAAGGGAGTGAAATTCAAGAAAATACACCGCCAGAGAAGCATACAGTTGAAGAAGAAACAGAGCAGTTAACTTCCAATTCTGGCGTTGGGGTCTCCAGTAAGGTATGTTGAAAGCTATATGTATTACTGCCAAACTTTGTTGTCTTGAGTATTTTCACCTTCTTTTTGAGGTATGTGTATGTAATCAAGATTGAATATTTTTTTTAATGTTTCGATGTTAGATTGTGATAGATACATTTTTTTTAAATTTCAGTAGAGACCTGTAAGGTATTGCCCTTACTGTGACATACTGATTAATGGTGGCAAATTAAAACGCCATATTCAAAGAAAACACCGGGATATAGTTGAAGTCAAAGAAGCCCTTAAACTTCCTGTACATCCTCAGAATAAGTTTTTCAACCAGAAGAGGTGTGATGGGATGTATAAATACAATTTGAACATCATAGCAAAATCTACAGGTGCTGAACTTGATTCAAATGTGATGATGAGAGAACGCATTGCTACAAGACCAGATGAAGTTACTATGTGTTCAGGTTGTAGAAGGTTTTTTAGCAAAAGATCTTACTACAAACACCGTGCAGGTTGTACTGGGACTTATCCTGAACCTCTTAAGGCTACACACTTAAAAACCATTGATGTTCATAAAGACAAAGATTTCTGTATGAATATATTGTGGAAATTCAGAGACAGTGAGGTTGGACAGTTGTGCACCACAGATGACTTGAATATGCAAGTTGGATATCGCCATTATTCAATGCGTCGCGAGGACAAGAGCAAAAGAAACGAAACAAGAAAGTCTGTCATGGGGGAAATGCGTGAGCTAGCAAGGGTCTTCCTCATATTCAGAGATTTGTGTGAGGAGAATGTTACCACTGAAGACATGTTCACAAGAAAGCACTTAACAACACTGAGGGAGGCCATAAAAAATTGGTTAGCATGAATAACGGTGATGAAAAACATGGATTGAAACTAAACGGCCATGCAATTCTACAAAGATGCATAAAATTTTTAAAAGGACTTTACACAGAAACAATGCAAGACTTGAAGTATGAAGAACTTGGTAAATTTCAGCAGGCTTATTTATTTAGGTCTCACGAAATGTATTCTAGCTCTCGATACAAGGCATTGTCTAACTCATTTACCAAAGCAAGGCATCCTGAAAAGCAAGTTGTGCCTGAAGACATTACCAAATTGAAGAACTTTATAACAAAAAAAAATGGCTGAGCCAGACAACTTTGAATTAGGCAGATATGCTTGGTTGCGATCTTTAGTTGTCTGCTGATTAACCTTATTCAATGGGCTCAGAGGAGAAGAGCCATCCAGGTTGACAATATCTCAGTGGGAAGACGCCCAGAAAGGGGTGTGGCTACCAGATACAGAGGTGGAAAAAAGAGATCCTGCAGAACAATTTCTCTTTGGAAAATACCTTCTAGCTTACTTAAATGGGAAGGGAAAGAGGTTTGTCCCTGTCCTAGTGCCTAAGGACGTGGTAAAAGCTGGCAATCATTTGGTTAAACACAGAAAGGAGTTTGGGGTTCCTGAAGAAAATCCCTACTTATTTGCAACCAAGTCCCCAAATGCACATGCTTCTGGTTGGCACGCAGTTAATGATATTTGCTCTGCAGAAGGTGTCACAGTCAATGCCACAAAGAACAGACATTATTTGTCAACTGTATATGCAAGTCTGGACATGAGCCCAACAGATCAGCAGGTCTTTTTAGATCATATGGGTCATGAAAAAAACATCAACAGAGATAATTACCAATGTCCAATTGGACTCAGGGAGGTCAAAGTAACAGGCCGCATGTTGGGAGATCTTGAAAATGGTAACTGTGTTCATTTCATAATTACGTTTACTTAAAATATGCTTAATTTCTTCATGACTATTTAAACTATTTTTTTGGTATATGAAAACATATCATTTAATCCAAACAGATATTTCTATGCATTAGATATCCATGATCTGTAAAAGACAAGATGCAGTCACTAAAATGAGTAAACATTGATTTGTTTTTGTTTTCAGTACCAGAACCAGAAACGGATTTAACCACTATACAAACAGTTGAGGCAAGTGCAACTGAAACTAAAGAGATTGGTAAAAATGAAGAACTTCAGTCAGGTAATAACATGCATACCTTTACCAAATAATCATATTATTTGCAAAACATTTGTAAGTGGTTAAAACACAGTGACAGTTTTACAACTACGCTGAATTTGGGAAAATGATCAATTGAATAAAGTATATATTCCCTTTTATGTTTTTAACATTGTTTTGCAGAAATTATTAATATAAAATCAAAAAATAAAGTATAATATTTAGGACATAACAGCATGTGCATGGTCCACCTCCCAATAAAATTAATGTTATTATGTGGTTTATTTGCTTTGCAGAGAGCTTCAATCAATAAAAGGTGTGTACATATATTTTCTTTTCAGAATCAAATCTGACATGTAATCCTGTTACATTGATTGTAGAGGACAAGAAATCTGTATCAGGTAATAACATATAAGAAAAGTAAACAATTGCTATCTTTTATTTGATAAAATGAAATGTAAGCTATATAAAGTCAGAACTGCTATTTCTTTTTATAAGCTTCTAAAGTCCTATAGGCAAAACTAATGTCATCGGAGAAGGAAATTGTATCCATCACTTTGAAAGAGAGGATTCAAATATGTTATAGATATATGTGCTTTTATTCTTTCAGTGGCCTGGTCTGCTGAAGACACAAATATGTTGAGAGACCATTTTTCGCCATATTTAAGTACTCACCTAGAGGCTGCACATAACAAAGGAAGGCTTCCAAGTAAGCATATTTTATTGACTCGATATTGTCATTTTCATGCATAGTACCTCTTAGATATAATATGGTTCAAGGTGAACTTGTAACAGAGTGCAGCCAACTTTTTTCGTTTGAAATCATACGTGCAATTTTATTGAATAGCCAATTAGTACATTACATTGTTACACTGTAGTTGTGTACATTTAGAACTACAGGCATCATCAAATTTTTGTCCAAACTGTATATCTGTAGAGTTTCATTTACAAATATCCAATGGCATTTTTTAATAATTATTGAAAAGATGACTCTTTTTTTTTTCTTTAAACTGGAGGAGAAAATTAAAACTATGTTGCCACGAAAATGCAATTTTTGTGAAAATTTGTATTGCTTTTGGCAGAAGTCGTGTAAACAATATCAGATGGACAAAAAACATTGTGTACTTAAGGAAAATGAATATCTGTATCTAAGTGGAAATAACTTACTTTTAAAATCCAGGCCCACAAACTAAAAATAGTAAATTGCACATAATTTTTCTAACATCTTATTTTCCAAAACTGTAATGGGGACGTAAGGAAGTCAACCAATGACATCATTCAGCCTAACAAAACTGAATTTTGTGATTCATGGAGGCTTTGCTAATGACATTAATATATTTTTTATTTACTTTGAAGGTAAAAAAGAAATAATGACATTTCTTGAGGGCCACATGCCACACTGCCTCAAGAGTTTGGAGTTACAAGAGGCCTACAAAAAGACCAGGATAAAGATATTCAATGAGAGAAAAACAATGAGGGAAAATGTTAATAAAAAAACTTCAAAGAATATAATGCAACTGTTGGAGGATGACTGTTCTTGAAATGGAACACCAATGTTTCTTCAAACAACAGCAAAGTATATAAATATTACCTCTAATATTTCAGTTGATGAAATTCTTCTCAAAGATTGTTCTCCAAAAGATTGAAGATAATATTTCACATACCTAACTGTTGCTTGGAGAAACAGTGTGTTCCATTTCAAGTTCATTTTACAGTTGTCTAAGTTTTTCACAAAGATTGCTCTCCAAAATAGTGGAAGTAATATTTCACACATTTAACTGTTTGAAGTAACAGTGAAGGTCCATCTCTTGAAGATTGTTCAATGATGTAATGTGCTTGGTGGCAGACAAGTTACACTTAAATTGTGTCCATTGTCTGTTTTTTTTTTTTTTTTTTTTTTTTTTTTTTTTTGTGTTCTATGCTTATGTAGATTGGTGCATGTTATTCATCCAGACTGTTCAATGATTTGACCTCAATAAATATGTTAAGACCTTACATATTGTTTATGTTAGTTGTCTTTGGTTGAAAAGGTATGGTATGTTACAGCACTCATAAATTATACTCATAAATTGTAAAAGTAAAAATATACAACATACTGTCCCACAAATGACAAAAATAGATAACATGAATAATTAAAATATGCCAATTTAAAGTGTTGATTGTTCTGAGTGGTAAGCACTCTGTGTTGCAACATAGTGCAAAAATGAGTAAAAATGTAGTTTGATATAAAGTCTGCCTAATGCTGGTTTTATATATATATATATATATATATATATATATATATATATATATATATATATATATATATAGTCTAAATGGTCTGCTTATTGCTGTTTAGTTACATGTATGCCAACTAAATTGTGGTTTGTGCTCAAAACTTAATGTTGATTTGCTAAAATTATCCTGGCTTTTTGGCTGTGAAGACATTGCTTTTTAAAACAATCCCATTAATTATAAAAGCACAAATATATACAACATATTGTCTCCCAAATCGCACATAATAGCAAGATTGCATGAACAAGAATAATTACTCTGCTAAACTGTTGGTTGCTGTGAGTGGCAACATTATACATGCCCTGAGTGTCAGAGCAACGTGAAAGTTAGTTTGTTTAATATCTAATATACCTTGGAGTCACTTTCACTAGCTCTGACGAACAGCGACAATCTGAGGGCGTACATCTTCAAAAATTTGCCTGGGGCCCTTCCATATTTGGAAGTCACACGTCACAGCTGTGTCCGCCTGGATCCATATTTGGAAGTCATAAGTCTCGTATGTCACAGGTTTGGCCGCCCGGAGCTGCTTTTCCCGCCTTGCTTTGACATAATCTCGTGCAGACGAGACAAGAATCATAGTGTCTGACGCGGATTTAGAAGTTTGAATTGAAATTATCTTGCAGTCGAAGGTCAGTGCCACAATAAAAGCAACATTCTGCTATAAAATTGATTTTGGTGTAGCCATTGCGCAGCCCTTATAGTGGTATCGGGCATCCAGTGTAGCTGTCAAACTTGGCACACGGCAAGCACGTGTCTATTATCTCAGGACTAAATGTTCTTTGATAAGCAAAAAATACAAAAAACATTGGATATACCTTTTTCTTTTAGAAACATATTATTTATTTCTCACTTAATATATCTTAAATACAGCAAAAAAAATTAAATAAAGCAGAATTAAATCTGTTTTACGTTTCATTTTGGTCTGATGACATTCAACTGCAGATTCACTGCAGAGCCATTCTATTTGATTGACGGGAGCCTAACATGGCCGCTGTGCACTAGAGCCTGGTATTGCGACATGGGTTATATAGGAAATCAAGATCGAGCTGGCAATACCGGAATCTAGAACCTAGGGTACATTATACAATAATTAATAGCAAAAAAATGTATACTTTAATATAGTCTGCCTAATGCTGGACTTTGATATATTTATACAAGTACATGTGGTCTACTTACTGCTGCTAAAATATGCATATGTATATATATATATATATATATATATGTACATGTATATTTCTGGTCTGCATAATGCTTGCCTGCCTAATGCTGGTTCTGTCCTTACAGAAACTTAGGCAGACCAATTTTTTTTTGTATATTTTTTGTTGTTTATTTCTGTGCATCTATAATCATAGCATGTGCATAATATTCATTAAGTGTTAAAATAAAGTTATTTTTTCAATTAGAAATGTATACACGATGGTCTACCTAACACTGCTTTTACGGGTAGTGTCTGCATCAGTCTGGAACTAGACTTATATATATATATAAGTCTAGTTCCAGACTGATGCAGACACTACCCGTAAAAGCCCGTAATATATAATACGTAAATAAAAGTAGACCTATGCAAATGATTTCCCTATGTTATTCACTGGTGGTGTAAAAAGCAGGATTAATTGGCCAATTCTCAAACAATAATTCCTCAACATATTTTTTAAATTAATTTTTGTGGTTGGTGAAGTAAACACTTTTGGTAAATTGTCACGGAGGAGGCATAGATAACCTTCGCTATATCAAAGTTATTTTTCCTTTGTTTGCCATGAATCATGGGTATACATACCGGTTACTGGACTGTCGAACAGAAACAATGTGATGATGTAGAATTGCAGTGACCACATCGTAGATGAAATCAATTCTGCAACACAAAATAGAACAGTGGTAGTAATTCATAAATCTGGATTTACAGTTAGATTCGTTCTTCAAAATAAATAATAAAAAATCGACCAATGGTGACTTATTTTCAAATCTGAACGGGTATTGTAAAAGAATATAATAAAATAAATAAAAATAAAAATAATAAAAAACATGATAGCTAAAGTTATCTATATGCAGTGCCATGTAAATACCGTGATGTAGATAGGAACTTTCCTGGACATACATCCTTAAAACAACCGTTGTCAAAACATATAAAACATCCAAAGAAAGTATCTGAGTTTGTATAATACCAGCTCCTTTTTCAACCTACACGTGTTTCATCCGGGGCTTTGTTATTGTTGAAGCGGTTTGTAAATGAGTGTGTTTTTCCTAATTCAAGATGGACATTTTAATGCTTTTAATGCTGAAATGCTTATATTTATTATGCGAAACAACCAAATACAATTCTATACAGCGAGAAAAGTACACACAATGTTGTGGAAAAAAGGCAAAGCTAATGACAAAGAGAGCGTTTGAAAAGTTTTATATATGATGTCCTTTTTATGTGTTTAATTGATAAGTTATAATTAAAAAATATATGAATTTTAAATGTAGTATCACAGGTTCTAGACTCTCATAACCCTTGGTAGGGTGGGTTTTATTTTATTTTATTTTTTTACATGAGACTTTAATAAAATAATATATTTATTATTATTATAAGTAATAATAGTAGTATTACTCTATCAATATCCATTTTGGAGTTCATTAAAAAAGCACTACCTTCTATGTTATCTTTTGTCACCAAAACAACACCAGAAAAAATTATTAATCTTCACCCCCTCTCTCCCAAAAGGCAACAATTGATGTTGGCGTCTATTACTCCGAATATGATAAATTATTCTTTATTCAAAAAATAGTGTCAAGTGGTCAACTTTATCAACAGAATGGGAAGCAGTTGTTTAAAACCATTTCCAATTTCATGGGTTATATTTCTTGATCGGTTTTGGTCAACTTTATCAACAGAATGGGAAGCAGTTGTTTAAAAACCATTTCCAATTTCATGGGTTAAATTTCTTGATCGGTTTTGATTAAGGAAGTATATGTTAAGGCTCAGCTTATGGACTAATTGGCACCTTGCAGATTAGATGCGCAAAAACATAATGGCGCTTAGTACCCAAATTCAACATAGAGGTGCAATTGAAGTCACAGGCATGCTCTTGAAAATATTTAATGCCCAGATTGCAAACAAAGTTTAATTATTTTAGGGTCCCACATGAAGAAATCTGTATCAAAGTATCACTCTGTTGGAAGCATGAATAATAAAACAAATAATAATAATAATAATAATAATAATAATAATTCATCGTCTATCCCCAAAAAGAACCATACGTTACTGTCACAACTGACAAATGTCCAGCTGTGAAACGTTTTATTCACTTTAAAATGCAATCATCACTGGTTTTGTTCTTTGATTCAACTCCCTCAAGTATTACGTTGTAAAAGTTTATAATAACATTCCATATAGAGCAGTAAATTGCCTTTGAGAGACTTTAGTTTGATTGTCACTGAATGTTAAAAAAAAGGAAGATGCACTCTACCGACTGTATAATATGAAATACCTATTTTCCCCTCATGATCCAACTATAATACCAGAAATGCCAACCAATCATGGAATCACAATTTTTTTTTTTTCAATCAGCAACAGCAAGCAATGTTTTCTATTGCACCAAGTAACTGAACAAAATTAACTTTTTTGACATTTTTTTTCTGGGGAACTTACAATATCTAGTATTAGCCACGACACAAAGCCCCCTGAGTGATAGTTTAAATGTTTATATAAAAAAGCCTTTTTACGTCACTTGTTTAATTAACCATGACTGAATCATAGAAAATATATCGCAGAATGCTATAAAAATAAATAAATGACCCGGAACATACATTACCATATGTTTCCGGAACAAACATTACCATTTAGGGCTCTTTTCGCAATGTAAAGATGTGGAAAAAAAGTTAAAATTGAATTTAAATTGAGACATATGTGGATTTTTGTTCTATACACACGTATGTCTTAAAATTGATAAACTTTGAATTCTTTCAACTTTTTTGGATACTTCAACATGTGAAAAGCACCTCTATATTGGGTTTGGGTGTTACATCAAGGAACACAAATCCACCGATTGTAACAAGGACATATCAACGAAATTAATTTTGCGTGAAGATGAAGAAAAAATGCCCTTCCATTTACATAGATTGTCTAAAGTACATACAAGTGGTCCAGGGTACCCAGAATATGTCCAGGAGCTATTAATTCTTAACACTTAACTGTTAAACCTTAAAACAAGGGTTATTTAGATTTCTATTTCACAAGAAAAAAACAAGCACTAACTCTGGGCAAACTGAGGTGACATCAATTGCTCAACTAAAAAAAAGAAGAAAGAAAATATTTCCATTGTATTAGAAAGGCATATATCTTTGAAAACTTTCATTTACTGTAGTAAAAACCCTATAAGTCAGACTGTCCGTATTCAAATGCAAAGAAAATCCTAAAAACAAATGTATAGTTCCACAAATACCACTATGCTTTAGCATCAAAGCTAGGCTTCGTTTTCATTTTCTGGATAAAAAATTGCACATCCATTTTCAAAGCATTATATTAAGCGATAGAGATCGCTCATGGGCTTAGTGCATATATTAAATTTGATTGTCATCATTTGCCAAAGGAGCTCAAACCATGCCTCTATAGAAAGATTTTATAACTGTGTGTCCCGGCTGATGTTCTGGAGCGCTGTGTTGCCCAAGTGTTATTTGAGTTTCAAGCAGTACTGATTTTTTAAAATATTATACTAGTAAGAAGAGAAACGAAGACAAAGAAACGAAGGAAAATAGGCAACAACATTCAAGAATAAAATTGACAACTTACAATTTAAATGCATATTCCCATTTGGACGCTTACATAAAGGAAACCAAATGCATTGTAATAAGTAAATATGAACGCTTTTAGTTCAACGGTGGTGTTAAAGAGGACACGCCCTGCCTTTTAAATTAATTTATTGAAGTAAATAAGATTTGGCCAGTAGTTCCCAAACTTTACTTAGAACCAAATAATATTTAACTTTTAAACCTAGAACACTGTTACACTATGTGTGAAGGTTTTTGTTAACACCCCTATTCTCTGTCATCAAAGCCATTATCTTATATGTGTGAAGACCATTGCGCTTCCGTCTTTAACTCAATAAAACAAATTTCTTAACACTATTTAAATTTATTACTAACTGCAGCTTGCGCTCGTTACCATTTGCCAAACAAGTATTGATATCAAAGTGTGCCCCGCCCCTGTGCCGGAGCGGCATGTTGCCTTGAGCAGCCTTTACCTGAGGTCCATGCACAAGGGATTGTTTAAAATCCTTCTTCTAAGAAAACACACGATGACACCCAGACAACAACAGTCATGAAGAACATGATATTAATTAGTTTCGAATTCTACTGGAGAGACTGGACTGCAATTAAAGCGAAAACGTGTGGACTGAGATTGGACACCAACTCCGTTAATTGAATTCAATTGAATGGCTGGTATTTGAATTGACGAAGGAAAGAACTGAAATAATTGTAGAATTACTGGACTACACTGGACTACATTATAATGTAGTTTATAAACATAAAATGTTCTTAATGTAGTAGGCGGAGTGAAGCGAGATTCAAAATTCAATAGTCTCAGTTATCATTAATCTTATCACCAGGTGTTTTAGTCCATATATGATTCAAACTTTAGGGTCATCACAAACCCTCTTTAAGCTTGTTTTCTCTTTTATGTTAGCATGAAAACCATTTAGCCTGGAAGAATATTCAGTTTTATACTGTGTTTGGGCACCAATTTGGGCTACTTATTTGAGACGTAGCGTACCGTAGTCTTTAACATTGAGTCCCGTAAACAGCTGAGGATGGTCGATGTTTGGTGCGTGGTACTCGTCAAAATGTTCGAGTAAAATGTTACGTAATGTTATAGGGAGCCCGAGAGAACACTAACAGTCCTGCTACTGCAGATCAAGGTAACTCAGAGTCAATCATGATCTTTGAGTTGCCTGCTGTTTTTCGAATTAAGAGCACCCGTATAAAATACCAATCAACCATTATAAAGTTGTGTGCTTCCATTAGTCGTTGTTTTAATGGTAAACAATAATAGCCACACTTTATTTCACAGTATAATATACTCTAAAGCACAGAACGTGGTTTTGTAGGTTTTTCATAGAATATGAATATTATATAAATTCCGTTCTGATATTTTATAACGCTTGGATGTAACGTCAGGGTCATTTTGGTTTCGCAACTCTTGACCGAACTTCACGTGTAAGGTGCACATTCTACATTCTCATCATGGTTGCGTGCAGATAAACTGTGCGCCTAAGCTACCATGCATGCTACCTTTGTCTTATTTACACTACATGATGCAACATACATTTCTGACATCTGTTTTTTTTTTTTTACATTTTTTATTCATCTCTTTAAAATTACGTAGTGCACTTACACAAACTATATGCTTTTGATGTTACGTTTAAGCTCACTACACATAACTTACATGAATTGAACTCAATTAGAGGAAATGCACTAAATGAATTGATGGTATAATGGGTAATGTTTGATGCACTATGCTACATTTTGTTCAAAATATGCTCTATCTTGCTGCATAAAATGATTGGTTGTTTTCAATATGAGCACCTTTAATTTTTTTCCCCAGTCCGTAAGTTTTATTTTGTATCCACAAATTCATTTATCTGAATATACAGGTAAACCACACTTTGCTAATTATCCTTTCGATCGAGTAAATTGACACATGTAGTTATGTTTATCCCTTAGTACCAAAATATATATATATATATATATATATATATATATATATATATATATATATATATATATATGTGTGTGTGTGTGTGTGTGTGTGTGTGTGTGTGTGTATCAAGAGAGTTGAACTCATTGCCAGAGGTAGATAATTCTGTCATTTCCAACATAACAGTAACAATATACGTGTACTGGGTAACTTCTTTTCTATTTTTTCGTTCTTAATGTTTCAAAATATAGTGAAAGTGTATGCTGCTGATCGAGCTTTTAGTTACCGGTATTCCCCTATCTTAAGGTGCTCGACAGTTGTCACTTAAAACGACAGCAGGACTTAGCGTTGGCACAGAAAGAAAAAAATATGAAATATTTCTAAAGTCATATCCAGGAGACCAAAAAATCCAAGTAGGTGCTTACCGCAATGAAAGAACAAGAACCATCAAAACATTATGGTCTGTATTCCAGAATCTCCCTTTAGCGTTAACCCTTAATTAAGAGACCAAGCTATTTTACTGACGCAAATGACCAAGTGGAGTCATCAATGACCCCATTGTGCTCTGTACAGGGATCCTTATTATAAAATGTTGTTGAGGGTTTATCATACCTATACTACTCCCAGGATTTAAGACAAGTATTTTATAATGATCTAATGTAATACTTATCTGGCAATAATACTTTTATTGCATGAAATAACCAAGCACAGAATTTAAGAACATTACACCGGTATTTAGACAGTCCTTGTCAGTTTCCATTGGCAGAAATATTTCTCTTTTTATTTGCCACACTAAATGAAATAAGTACATTACAAAATTACTTTGAGTAAAAAGATTTTGACTTATGTTGAGATAGCATCCTACTAACTTCAATAAGAATAATTAGCTGACTTGCTGAGTAGGGAATACCCTAATGCTGGTAAGGAAGTCATACTACTTAGAACACATTCAATCAACCTACACGTGTGTTACTATCACATCTGTGTATGAAACAAAATCCACAAAAACAATTTGTTAATATATGCATGATATATGATATTGACAGAATTCTTTAGATTTCCAAAATACCCGAAAAATGTAACCGTCAAAATGAGAGACCCAGTTATGAGAACAAAGCTACTGAAATTAGATTCAGCGATGCACTAGTGACACTTCAAGCATAATCTACACAAACTACTTATTTGTGCCTATGTTTTGGGCACACTAGCTGTTTGCATGAAGTACATGCATGTGACATTTTCCTGTCAGTGTTGCGTGGGCAAAAAAATTGAATAAAATTTAAAAACTAATATCTAAAAACTAATGCTTCTCTTTTGGGTCATAAATGACCCCACAAGAGTTTGTGATGTATACAGTCCTAATATTATGTATGTGTGCATTTTTTCCATCTACCATAAGAAGATAAGATACAATTATAACGTCAGAAAATACAATAGAGGGAGTGTGATAATGATAGGGTTGCTAAACGATTTTGACGGAATATAGTTACTAGCCTAATCCCCTGTCGCCTGGGTAGGCACGCCCCCTTAGAGTACTTATGTAAACAAAAGGTCTTCCATAGAAAACTATCCTTTTGTTCAACAGCTTCGCGCGTGCAGCGGATTATGTATACATGTATAGTGACACTATACAGCTAACTGCAGTTAAATCTGTGAAAGCTGTTATTTGATTTATTCCATTCTGAAGATTGGTGATGCATATTTTGAGTGCTTAATTATTTACCCTCCTTCTTACAAGAGAAAGGAAAAAGGGAGAGGAACAGAGACAGTGTCAAATAAAAAGGGTAAAGAGTAATATAATACATTAATTAAAGGGACTCACGGTGGAAGACGATAGGCTGTTTTGCATCAGGGTATGCAATTATAATCCTAAATGGCCCATTGCATATACAGCCGTACTTTAAATACATTACTCATAGTTGGATCACCACTTTTTTGTTATCTGACAAATTAGGGCAGATTAACGTTTTAGCTATTAATTCTAAATTCACTAATATTTCGGACTAAAGTCCATGTCAAATTCGCACCATGACGCTGTGCCACCAGAGTGACAGTTTAAATTTCTAAACAAATTACGTTTTTAGCCTGATGTTTTTTATTATTAGTTGAAAATGTTTCCATGTTCAACTACGTAAACGTGTACATACACTATTCTAGACTTTTTTTATTTTCGCCAACTACACAAACAAATACCACTAACTGCCCCCTCCCCCCCCCATAAACAAACACACCCTTCCTTGCTTACATTTTGCCGTTTTTGCGTCTCTCGTTATTGCACACACTGAATATCTAAGGCACGTATGATACCATTAATTGTATGATAATCTATGCTAGCCTTTACATTTTACAGACTAAATTCCTCAGATCTTACAACACTACTGGTCTCCTCGAAAATCTCCCCATCTAGGGACATATCTCCTGATTTCCTGATTCACAATAAAAATCCCCTGATTTATCAGACTTGAACGCGTGGCGATAAAATGTTTCGCTAGATCTTGTTAACACTCAGCGAAATGCACCTAGTGATTATATTCAATGTGCCATTACTTAATTGCTTTCTCGGTTTCATTCATTGACGAGAATAACTGCAGTAAGCAAGAAGGAGGAAATGCTGAAGACAAAACAACGCCGGGGGGGGGGGGGGGTATGTGTGACTTTCTCCCTTAACATTTTCTATGATGCTGTCAAAGAAAAAGGAACAGAGATAGCGATCATGTAAACCGCTGCTGCTTTCCAGGTGGACTTCCTAGTTTATCATTTAAATGCCCCCCTCCCCCAGCAGACCCAACTTGAGGAATGGCATAGTAGCTACAGTACAGTGTATATCAAACCTCGGTCCAAGTTATGAAAGGTTTAAGCACAAAACGATAATTTGAGAGTATTTTTTCATTCAAGACAAAATTCAATAACTAAGATGAGTGACAATAGAGACTTTACAAAGCTTTACCTGTACTTAGACATAATCCAGTAACCTAGCGACGTAATTGTAACCTCAACAGGCAGTGTCCCCGATTAAAGCTCCACAATAAACACTGAAATGCGGAGTACAAAAATTAACTTTTTTAAATATCGATTACAACTTGCTGTACAATGACTGAGTCGTGAAAGGGGTATTGGACTTCCTTTTGAAAACAAATTCATTTTGAAATCAAAAGAGCATTTTTTTGGGGGGGGAGGGACGCGTGTGGGGGCATAGTAATCGTCGGGTGATTCGTTCAAGCCGAGAAATGTCTCACTATTTAATATGTAAATCATATGTCATAAAAACTCTACAATAAAGTATTTTTTTACGATCTGCCACTTTTTTTTTTTTTTTTTTTTTTTTTTTTTTTTTTTATGTAGCAGTTCGAAGTTGGCGCCAGAGGTAAATAGTAACTCATTCCGTAATCCTTCTTGCACATTTATTTAATCGTATCAAAACGTTTGATACACAATGTTCACTAGTGTCATAATTTTGGCTTTATTAAAACCATATTTGTACAAAGTAGGTTAGCAAAAGTTATGCAACAACCAGTATGAAGAACAACTCCCTTTTTATGTGAAGCAAGACAACCTATTCAAACTGATTATAACCTTGATAAAGACACAAGGCAAAGGAGTTATGTAAACTCACGTGTGAAAACACATTCTTAGTCACTTTTACAAGACAATGGAGGCGACCAAGTGGAGTAATTACAATATACCCCTGTACAGTCAAGGAGAAATTAGTTTTGAAAGCTTACTTCGGGTCAGCCCTTTGCTTAATTGTTCGAAGAATAGAGATAGATGTCGCGACGCGAATCCTTTTATTAACCCTTTATGAGTTTGTGTAAAAGTGTGAAAGGCAGGCAACGATTTTGAGTAGCTGTTGATATTTTTCGCAATTAATATTGGAATATACCTCCTTCACCTACATGTAAACATCAGACAAGGCGTTGAAATCGATAAAAGTGAAGGTTAATCTGACAAATTAGATGCGATTTTTGTGAAATGACTTATTAAGTGATGTGCATGTACCTAACATGTTTAAATTCTTGATTTTTATTATTTGAAACGTCTTTCGTACACGTCCTCATATTCATATTTCTCTCAGGCCATACTCATTTTGTTGCATTACATGGGACTCTAAAGCACAGGGCAATGTGAAAGTTAATTGGCTACAGAGACTTGTTATCCTTCATGCAGTTTTATAGCTTGTCAGAACTAGAAACAGGCTTTACTTAGCTTTACTTATTTTATAACAATTTAAACAAAGTCAGTCTGCAAGGCTTGCTTTGACTTGGTGTTAACCTGACACTGGTTTTAAAATAATAAATATCAACATGTTGGATGGATTAAATCACCGACATCGTTCTATTTTAACTTAACGTGGTCATTTACACAGATAATATTTTTAAGTTGTCTGTCGTTCAGCACGCATTATAGGCGAGTAGCCAACAGTGACGATGATCAATCCAAGTAAAATATAGGCAAGTATTGTTTACAAAATAGATCATGATGAATAAACCTACGCTTTAATAAATAATCACCACACGGTTCGGTTTTTGCTACTTGAAAGATTTCGTTTAAAGACGCTAAATGATATCAAAAATGATTTGACGCTTTAAAAAATGGACAGGTTCAAGGGGCAGTTTTTGTTTCAGCTAGGGGAACTTCAGGTAGAGGATTCAGTGTAGGTGTTTCCTCGGATGATAGCAGCATCACACCCTAGGTCTAAGCGAGTTGACTAGAAGCTTTTTGTCCAAGCATCCTATTCCTACTACTTAAACTAATAACCCTAAACCACACAGGTTTATGCGGTAAAAAACTATTTAAACTAAATGAGGTGCATTGACAGAGGCACAAGTACAATCCAACGCCAACGTGCAACAGGGGAAAGTCTGACAGTGTATTACATAATATATGAAAGTACGGTCAATATTAACAGTGTAAGACATCAATTAAAAAGGCGGGGGTCATACTATCTATTGTTAAACACGACTGTTATTTTCTCTCGAACAAGCTTAAACCATGCCTATACAATATTACTGTGTCTCCGGCTGTCGTGCAGAAACTGCAAGTCGAACATATTTTGCTACAGTTACAAACATGGTAAACTGGCGGCTTGTTCTAGATCGCTCTAGTAAGAAAGCATAAGTGCGGCACCCAGGCACAAACAATCAACTATCACATTCATATCTTAGCGTTTACATATGACGCGCAAAGAGCTAAGCAATTAGCCTTGACAAAGTGGTCCGTTCTTAAACAACAATGAGAAAAAAGAACGCCTTATCATAGTTATGAGACAAATCACTTGCAACGTGCAACAAGGGGGATGTCTGACAGTGTGGTCACACTACATGTTTATGAAAGTACGGTGAATTAACAGTATTAGACATCGCTCAAAGAGGAGGGGGTTTACTATAGCCTGCAATCTATTGTTAAACGCGATCATTATCTTTTCTCAAACAACCATAAACCAAACCTATACAATAACATTGTTAAATCAGATAAGTGATGTAAGATCATATTGGAAATTTACGTTGACGACGGAGACTGTTTCATTCGCAAAGTTAATGAAACAAGACTGGTCCCAGTTAACTGCCCATACTGAATAAATCTTAGACTGTTAAACCTAAGGCCCTGCTTTACGTACTTTGGTAATCGTTATTTAGTAAGCTAGGTTTATTCACATATATCACAAAGCATAAGGGCCTTATGCTGCAAACAACCCATTTTGAACGCAATCGTCATCGCTCCAGAACAATCTGAAATCATGCCTATACAATAGTAGGAGATGCACGTCGAGTAAAAGATTCAACACCTGGGTGCCCAGCACTATTATAAAAAAGAAAAGGACTTGACGTTTCATGCATAATCATCATCGAAAGCCTAATATTATTATGCTCCATGCGCAATCGATTTTTATCAAAATAAAAAGTGTGTTTCATACAAGCAAAATCTAACTTTCCTTTATAACTGTTACAGAACAGCGAAGGAAACACACTACCGGTTATAAAATTACAAATGTAATGTAATTACAAATGTGGAATGAAAGAAATTTGTTGGCTTTCAAATGATAGGACAGTCACTATCATCTTAAAGGTAGTTTATGTGCACGTTCCCCTATAGCGCGTGCAAAAAAGTCCCACCAAATAACCAGATACATAACTGTCTATACTGGTAACTAGTGAAAAGCTATCTGTGGCCCTGATGATGGGTAGACACTCACCGTGTTAGCTGCGACAATGATTATTTCTTCACAGCGATTTATTCATTTAATTATAAAATTTATAATTTATTTATTAAATTATTTCAAATGATTTATCTTTTATTTGATGATTTATATCTAATTTTTATCTTATTTGATTCTTAATGTCATCTAATTATTTACTTAATTATTTAAATAATTTATTTATCTATTGAATATTTATTTATTTATTTATTTATTTATTTATTTATTTATTTATTTATTTATTTATTTATTTATTAAGACTTTCTATTATTTATCCTGTTACGGATTCCCTCTACTATTTTATATAAAATGTGACTTAATGTAGTAGTTGAGGCAACACGTCAGCTTGTTATGTGAATAAATTGTTTTAATAATGTTTCTTTATTATTTCTAAACAATAATCTATTTTTACACAAGCCTCTTAAAGCTATAATCCTATCGCCGCAACAAACAATGGGTACCTTCTGGCTGATGTATCCTGCTGTTAATTACACCTAGTTACAGCGGATTGTCGCGCTCGCGCTGGACCACAGAAAAAGGCGTCATGGGGTTCACTCGCCTAAGGTATTGTGTGTTATTACGCCTAAACTATTGTGTTTTTGCGTTCGAATTTTGAAGGGATTAGACGGTTCTCCATTGTTTGTCGTGTGTAGGATTAGTAAACTGACAAAATCATGCAAGGAAAGAAAATTCGAATAAAAAATAAAGAGATGGCATATTAAATCATATGGCTGGGGTCGTAAATGACCCAACTCGATCACTTGAGGGTAAAGGGAGACTTAAAATCGACCTTATACGAAATTTGTATTCCAAGACCTTTCTTTATTTCATTTGAAAGGAATCACTTATCAATCATCCTTATCAAAGGAATTGGTCATTTCTAGAATCTGCCTTTGCTTAAAGATTTCCTTGATTTTCGGTTAAGGAGTCATTTAAATGTCCTTTAAATGTCCATATGTACTGTTGCATGATTGAAGTTGACCAGTTGACCCAAATTATCCAACATAACTAAGTCGTTTATAAGGAGGAGGGTGTCACAAAGGCCTACTTTAACCAATGAGGAGCTCCTTTAAGCCTGGGTCACACTGCGCTTGCAACCTTCTGGCAACCTCTTAGCAACCTTATTTTTGGAATACCGGCCTATATTTATAGCGTCTTTAGAAATATAGAAAAGAGTGCAGAGTATATATTTGATAGTGCGTGTCACCAAGAAGTAATATCTTGCTCTACTTGAGTAACTTGAGTAACTGAGTATTCTTCTAAAGATTGTCTTCTTGAGTGGCTAATGGACCCAAGGCAACTTGCGAATAAGTGAGCAGCGATAAAACATATGTATAAATAACATTGGTTCACTGCCAGTTTATTATAACGTGACTTGGCAAAGATAGTAATTTCAGATTGTTTTATATTCCTCCGACCCAAGATTGTATGGTAGATAGTTATGAAGACTCTAGGCACAAAGGTTTATTTATTTATTTAATTATCTATTACATACTAGATACATACAATCGCGGGAAACCCTAGCAAACCCACTCACGCAGGTCAAGGCAATTAAGGCAAAATGATGTTTCCATCTGTTTTTTCAGGGTTACTGCAGCGTGCAATCTAATGTTATTATTTCCCAAACAGGATGAAACCATCCTTTAAACCCAAATTACGTTCAGCTTAAAAAACACATGACATTTAATTTAATAAATATTACAAAAAATATTGATAGTAACAGTTATATATCAACGAAATAAATTTAACAGTGATAATGAAAAAAAAAATGCTTTGCCAAGTAAATAAGATTGGTCCGGTGGTACCCAAAACAATCTGAGGGCAAATCAACATTTGGTTGTAAAACCTATTAAAAAAAGACGCTTTATATTAAATTCACTATGCTCTGTCATCAACGCCATTTCCCCTTATGTTCGGAAATCATTGCGTATCCATTTTCAACACACACATATAGCAAATGACAGACATCGCGTATAGGGGTGGGGGGCTTACTGCAGCTTGCCATCATATCTTAAATGCAATTGTCACCATTTACCATAAGAGCTGAAATAATACTCCAATAGAAGGGTTTTATTATTGTGTGTCCTGGCTGATGTACCGGCTCTTTATGTTACCCAACTTTTATTACAGTTACGTGCACTGCTGGACCTTTTTAGATTCTGCTAGTAAGAAAACAAACCAAGACAATCGAAGAAACAAAAGTCAAGTAAAAAATTGACAGCTTATAATTTAGTGTCATATTCACATAATGGCGCTCAGGTAAAGAAAACCAAATGCATTGTAAAAAATATATATATGAAAGTATTTTATTTAACGGTGGTAAAGAGAAATAAACGTGCTGCCTTTTAAATCAAACTCTGTTAAGTACAATGCTAGGTGCCTGGGACACGGCAGAATTTTCGAGTAATGAGTATAAAACCGCTATACAAAGGCGGAATATAAGCAATGTCAGAATATCGATACAATTGAATTGTTCAGTCAGAACCGTGCAGAGGGTCTGGTCTCGGTATAGAAACACTGGATTAAGAGACAAATTGCCTCTGATGGGTCGTCCAAGAAAAAATACTGGCCGTGAAGACCGACGACTGATTTTGATGTCCAGGTTGTCAAAGTTCGACACTGCTTGTCAGTTGACAACACAGTGGAACAATTTCACACATAAGAATGTCTCTGTGAAAATTGCTAGTCGTCGGTTACATGCTCAGAGAGTGTACAGCAGGGTAGCAATACTGAAACCTCTTATATTGTTACAAAACAGGCAATGTAGAGTAAACTGGGGTCAACAGGATCTGGAACTGGACAGTTCATGACAATTGGTCCTATATATTTTTTTCTGATGAGTGTCGCTTTGGTCTGACCTCTGATGACAGACGGGTACTATGCTGGCAAACTGCTGCTAAAGCATTTGAACCACATGCACTGAATTTTCGAACCCGGAGCAGCATATTCATCATGGTGTGGGGCTGCATCAGCATCCATGGCTTGGGCGAATTGATTAATGGCGAATTGATTAATTGGTTAATGGAAACATGATTCACTAGAAATATATCGATGTTTTAGAGTCAGGATTGCTACCATCTATTACTAACGTGTTTGGTGACAGGAATTATCCATTTGTTCACCAGGATGACAATGCTCCTTGTCACAGGCCCAGAGCAGTTGATGATTGGTTTAACCAACAGGACATTCGCAGGGTGATGTGGCCTGCCCAGAGTCCGGATGCAAACATAATAAAAAATGTGTGGAATGATATGTCAAAACTTTTTACAAATGCCCGTCTAACCAGCAGAGAAACTCTGTTATATTCAGTATTTCATGCTTGGGCCAGCATAAGCCCTGAACGCATCAGACAATTATATGAAACCTTGCTTCGTAGACTGGCACCTATTATTAGGTCACGTGGCTATGCCACTAAGTACTAATTTTGGACTTGAAACGGCATATTTTGGTAGAATGTATATTTTGTTCTCATTTTGTGATTTTTTGTGAAATTTGATGTTAATAAAATGATACCAGGAACATATCATTCCACAGTCATTTATCTCCCCCATAGTATTGGCTCAGTAGGGGTGACACTTCTTTTGTCCAGTGTGTGTACAATATCATCATGAATACTTGCGCTGAAGCTACTATGTATACATTTCTCACTTAATTTTTTTTTAATTAATCATCACAAAATTACGCAGTACACATACACAAACTACAGGTTCTTAGTTTTAGCTTTAAGCACGCTCCATATAACTAATGTACATTGAACTAAAGTATAGGAAATGCATTAAATGAAATAATGGTTTAATTCTCCTCCAGTCCAAAACTTTAATTTTGTATTCACAAATTAATTTAGCCGAATTCACAGATAACCTACACTTTGCAAATTATCATTTCATTCGAGCAAAATGTACATATGTAGCTCTATTTATCTCTTTTCATCAAAAGCTACCATCTCCAACTACCTTTATATTTCTCTGTTCTGCAGGCAAATGTTCAGAAATATAGCACAGGGTACATAGTGAATGTAGCTGGACGAGCCCAAAGCTATTCCCCTATTTTAAGGTGCTCATCAGTTGTCACTTAAAACGACAGTACCACTTCGTGTAGCACAGACTAGGTTAAATCTTTCTAAAGTCACACCCAGAAATACAAAGTAAGCCCAGTAAGACAAGTGTTTACCTCATTGGGCCCGATCTGGATGAAAGAATTGCGAAACCATTATCTTTATAGTTTCTATAGCAATACAGAAAGCTGAGCAGAGTTAGGCATCGATTTGCTATTGCATGCGGCAAAATTAAAAAATTCCACACTTACCAAGAAGAATCTTGCTGTACTTGGATAACTTGAATAACTGTGTATTCTTCTGTAGATTGTCTTTACGCTATCTGTCTTCTTGGATGGCTAATGGACCCACGGCAACTTGCGAATAAGTACCAAGCGATAAAATATATGTTTTTATATAACAGTGATTGGCAACCAGCTTATTTATCACGCAGCACTATCAAATATACTTCTAGATTAATTCATTTGCTACCGAGGCTGTATACTTAAAGCTGTGTGCTAGTTGTTTATGATGGCTTCAGATACAAAGGTCATAAGGCTTTTTTTATTTATTTATTTATTTATTTATTTATTTATTTATTTATTTCCATTTTAACCTTTTATATGTGTATATATTACCATATTTACTAACATTTTATTACCATCTCTTCATTATTACTAGGGTGAAAGACATATACTGTAGTACATACACACACTGGACAAAAGAAGTGTCACCCCCTAACTCAGAGTAATAAAAGTAGGCAGATCTTAGGTACTTATAATGCCCGGTCTACTTATAATGTGACTAATGAGTATAAAACCGCTATACCATGGAATTGTATTGTTGGTCTTGTACATGTACAGCAAATGTTATTCCTGTCCTCCTCCAATATGGCAAGATACAGGCAATTATCTAACGGTTATAGGTGCAAGTTATTAACCTGAAGAGGCGGAATATAAGCAATGTCAGAATATCGATACAATTGAATTGTTCAGTCAGAACCGTGCAGAGGGTCTGGTCTCGGTATAGAAACACTGGATTAAGAGACAAATTGCCTCTGATGGGTCGTCCAAGAAAAAATACTGGCCGTGAAGACCGACGACTGATTTTGATGTCCAGGTTGTCAAAGTTCGACACTGCTTGTCAGTTGACAACACAGTGGAACAATTTCACACATAAGAATGTGTCTGTGAAAATTGCTAGTCGTCGGTTACATGCTCAGAGAGTGTACAGCAGGGTAGCAATACTGAAACCTCTTATATTGTTACAAAACAGGCAATGTAGAGTAAACTGGGGTCAACAGGATCTGGAACTGGACAGTTCATGACAATTGGTCCTATATATTCTTTTCTGATGAGTGTCGCTTTGGTCTGACCTCTGATGACAGACGGGTACTATGCTGGCAAACTGCTGCTAAAGCATTTGAACCACATGCACTGAATTTTCGAACCCGGAGCAGCATATTCATCATGTTGTGGGGCTGCATCAGCATCCATGGCTTGGGCGAATATTACATAAATTGATAGTGGTTAATGGAAACATGAATCACTAGAAATATATCGATGTTTTAGAGTCAGGCTTGCTACCATCTATTACTTACGTGTTTGGTGACAGGAATTATCCATCTGTTCACCAGGATGACAATGCTCCTTGTCACAGGCCCAGAGCAGTTGATGATTGGTTTAACCAACAGGACATTCGCAGGGTGAGGTGGCCTGCCCAGAGTCCGGATGCAAACATAATAAAAAATGTGTGGAATGATATGTCAAAACTCTTTACAAATGCCCGTCTAACCAGCAGAGAAACTCTGTTATATTCAGTATTTCATGCTTGGGCCAGCATAAGCCCTGAACGCATCAGACAATTATATGAAACCTTGCTTCGTAGACTGGCACCTATTATTAGGTCACGTGGCTATGCCACTAAGTACTAATTTTGGACTTGAAACTGCATATTTTGGTAGAATGTATATTTTGTTCTCATTTTGTGATTTTTTGTGAAATTTGATGTTAATAAAATGATACCAGGAGCATATCATTCCACAGTCATTTATCTCCCCCATAGTATTGGCTCAGTAGGGGTGACACTTCTTTTGTCCAGTGTGTGTACATACAATCGCACAAATAATTCACATATTAAAATCACGTAATAAAACCGTTAGAATATACATTGTAAAATGATTCTCAAAAGAACAAATGAAACAATGACTGACTTTACTGTATGAATAGCTTAAGCTTGTAAAAGGTGAGAGGTTTGAAATATAGAGCTAAGGCCCATAAAACGTATGATTTGCTTTTTTTTGCAGTTTATTGATAGAGTTAATCTGCTTGGATAAAGTGCATAAGACATCACTGGGGACTTTGGTTTTGTAACTAAAGCCCCCATCACACTTATTCGGAATCAGCAAGAATCAAACAGAACCAAGCAGAATGACTAAATTTGAAAATTCGTACTACATTCGGGAAGACATTTCAAATTGACCTAAATTATTGTAAGCATGCCGTTGGAATATATAGAATGCGCTTGAATCAGCCTGGAATGATTCGTGCACATTTCGGCTGTATTGGCTCTCAAATGCAGCTCGAATGCAAGGGGAAAATTAAGAATATCAATAATGCTGTCAGAATGTAATCAGAATATATAGAATACACTTTGAATGGCGTACGATTGCAGTTCGATTGCTGGCTGAAATAGGATCGAGGTGCATTCGAGTTGCATTCTGGCTCGGCTCATTCTAGCAGGATTTGAAGTGTCTTGCCATTTCGGTTCTCCCTCGAACGTGATCAGAATGTTTCGAATCTGTCGGAATGCCATGATAGTATGTTGAATGCAGTCATAGTGCAGTTAGAATACTATTCAAATGCCTCTCAAATGCATTTTCCACTTGGAATGCACGTCGATTTTTTTAACATGAGCAAAATATTCGGGCCGGCCACAAGAATGGGCAAAAATATTTTGAATGCACCCGGAACTTTTAGAATGCTCTTCAAATATCCAGGAACGTGCAAAGAGTTGTGTTTCCGACGGCATTCTTGTTCATTCCGCCTCTAGTGTGACGGGGGTATTAGCTTCGGAAATTGACACAGTATATATTGACAAGGGCTGTGCTTTTATCCCTCCCACCCTCACCCATTGCCCTTCCACCTATTTTAGAGGCGCCCTCTGCACGCTCCCTTAGTTCCGTGTTGTTGGTATTATTGATTTTTGATAATTTCATTTTAAAAGGGAAACATACAATTGAACCGCTTGGATTCTGCAGATCAAGGGCATCTACTAACACTAGTGGGCTGGATTTGGTCTTAAAGTGCAATTTAAGTTCACAAGTGATCTTACACGGTCTTAATCATTGCAGCAGTGGTCTTAAAAAGGACTGAATCTGCTTTTAAGATAAAATATGATCTAATAACTACTTATATGGTCAAGCAGTTTCCTCTCCTCACAATGGAGGATGCCTTCCCTCACAATAGAGGACACCTCTGCTCACAATAGGAGAATGTGTAAGGGGAGACAACTTAATTGGCTGTCAGACCAGAAATGGCCTTACTCATGGTTTAAGATCATGTACCGTACTTGGATTAAGAATGTGTACATTTACCCCGTGGACCATTTGAAGATTACACTGCGATTAATGCGGTGGAAAATACAATAGAGAGAGTGTATAATGATAGGGTCGCTAAACGATTGTTGACGGCATATAGTAACTAGCCTAAGCCCCTGGTCNAGACTATTTGTGAACTCAAATTGCACTTTAAGACCAAAATCAAGCCCACTACTGTAAAGAACGTAACAGTGTATTTATGAGCAGTTCGGAACAGTCCTCGTCTAGCATTTAGAAGGACCAATTCAGGACACATTTTACGAAATTCAGACGAAACTGGTTATAGGGTTTGGATTGCCTGCTTAAATACCACGCTTTTTCGTAATGCTGGCTGTTGACACTGATTAAAATGTGAACCACACTAATTATGCTGACAAGACTGTTGAAAGAACGAGAACAACTTTTCTTATTTCTGCCACGCCTACCTAAACGGCTAGGGGTAAAAAATAATTACTCCCGAACAGTTTACTAGATGTGACAAGCATTTAAGCCCGTTAAGTTGATAACAATTTAGTGAGACTCCCCAGGGAGATAGATCGATCCAAATTTCTGTGGGAATGGTCCCTTTGTTTTTTAATTTAGACCTAAACGATAACTGGTAAGTAAAGAAAGAAAATTATTATATTCATAGGCGAATATAGGATTTTGGAAAGGGTGAAGTCCAACCACCAGGAAGTAGATTAACAACCTGAAAAAGGCCTTCACTTCCAAAATTTGGATAAATTTGAATATGTGATCACCAAAAGCCATCTGTTTTGAAGCTTTAGAGTGACCGCCTACAAATAAGGGAACATTGATTCGTGAAGGTCATGGGTTCGTCTCCCTCTCGGGACATACTTGTTTCCAAGGATAAACAACAGCATAACGCATCATGATATACTTTAAAACAATTAGCGAGATGGCCAAACAATAACAATATAAGTACATTCTAATACTTTTACTGCTTGTATATTGTAATTTATATTTATACATTTATTTTAACATATTTAATTACGCTAGCTACTTATGTATTTTTGGTCATACATCTTTGTTTAATGTTTTAGAGCTTATAAAGATTTTCATTTTCTTATTATAAACGGTACCTGCTGTGCTTGGCACTTTGGGGTTCAAGCAATGATAAAGTTCCTGGTCTGGCAGAGAAAGATATTTTTGTTTGCTAGCTTTCAACGCCTCTTACGGCATGTTGGGATATATACTCTTCAGGAAGATAGTAGTGTCAACAACCAGATTGTATCAGGGCCAAAAAAGGCCAGACGTCGGTAAATTGTGCTGTGATGTATCAGTAGTGCGATATATACACTGTAAGAAGTGAACTCTCCTTTTTGTATTCATTTTATTGTATTAATGATATGTACTGGCCCGATTCAATAAATTCCATGTATCCCCGAAACGCGTCATAGGTTTAATGCGTGTAGCATACTTAAAGCAATAATAACACTTCCTTTGAGATTCAAAATTCCGCAAGAAATACATTCTAAGCAACGCATGGAAATATATTATATTGCATTTCACCACTAAAACGGCTGTTATTATAGTAAAACTAAAAACTGTGCTTGTCACTAGGGCTTGGTGCCTTTCTCCCCGGTTGACAAGGCATCCGTTGCCAAGGTCTTTGGCGTGTCACGCGGATTCTCGTGTTCATTCGAGACCAAATAACATTTCGCAGTATAAGATACAACAGGCGCATGATGCAATCCTCAGACGTAAGTTGTGAGTTTTTGTACAGTGCGTCGGATAACAAAAGGCCCAGAACTGAACACATTGTAGATATAAATGCATTTTGAGCAATAAGACAATTATATCGTTTGAATCTTATTTTATTGTAATAAAGTGTTATTGTTGTCTGCTTTTCCCGCTGTTTTAAGTAGGTCACCAGAAAACCCCGCTCGATATCGCGTGACTATGCAGTGTCAGAGAGCGCCCCGTCAGTTAAAATCTCTTAAGAGAGATTTTAACAAAAAAAAAACAAGCGTTTAGGAAAAAAACTAGACTAACTTTGAATGCAGGAATGGGGTCGCTGACCTTTGGTAAGTACGGGGAAATTGCCGTTTACTCCAGGAAAATCCAATTTTTGACTAAACGATGAGTTAGTATAACTTTAACAGCTCTACGTGTTTAGCAGCTAAACCCGTTGAAAAACATAAGACAAATCTGAGACAAATCAGGCGCTTAGAACTTGTTTAGGACCTTTGCACCGCCTTAACAGTGAATAGAGAAACTAGAGGTAAAACAATAAGTTATGAAGTTTTAAACCTGTCTTCTTTTTAATGAATGGATTTCTCTATATTGTGATGCGAATAAACAGTAATCTTATTCACAAAACAAATGCTTCGGTAATGTAATTCTCTGATTAAAGACATCAAACCATTAATAATGCATATTTAGTCGATTTTTCTAATTACTATTCAGCGTTTAAATCATAAATATAATTTTGAAATTAAAAACTCGCTCACATTCTGGTAAACTTTCATATGGTTTTCCTCCTATGTATTATGCGCCGTAAAACAGGGAGTCCTCATTTCTTTTGAGAAAATAATCAACAAATGCTTTGGTGAACTCTTCCTTTTCAATGAGACCGTTTTGGTTTTTATCAATGATGATGAATTGATGCTCTCCTGAACATTGAATACTGCAAGGAAGTCTGTGTTCCTGAATACTAAGCTCTCCGTTGTCGTCATAATCGGTTACACGTAATAACCCTTTGCCTAAATATGTGAGCGACTTTGCAGCAAAATCGAACTTGTATAGATCAATAAGCACGTGTATCGAAATGAAGTCATCCAGGTCGAAAACACTTTCGTATTCATCCTCTGGAATAGACCAAAAGGTTGACCAGCCTTTGGAAAGAATATTGTTGATATCACTGATTTTGTCTGCCCGAAAATATACTTTGGCTCTTTCAACTGGAATATCAACATACTTATGGCGGTTCACAATCCCGTCATTGTCAGCTTCCAATATTGCGAAAAAGTGTTCCATTTTAGCACGCCATTCAGCCGGGAGGTGCTGAAAGTCATTGGCTAATGTTAACAATTTGATATGCAAGAAACACGGCTTCTACCCCGATTTCTCACCGACTACGAATTCCACGAACCGCCAAGACATGAAAAATCACAGGTTTCTTAAATAATTAACCCTGATAATTATTTCGAATGCCTCACTGATTCTTTTTTATTGTTTGTCAATTATTGCAGTTCTTGGGAGATAGTGAAATCTGGACACAGAATTTTAAGCTGTTCAAATTTTGTTTAGAATATAAAATATGAATACAATTATAAATACCCTGTCTACCACGAAAACAATGCCCCAAACATGAATGCCTACTCAACCCAGAAACTTTAATGAGCTCATTCTCCAAAATATTTAGAAACCAATATTCGGCCTGGACATACTTTAAATGCATCAGTCAGTTGAGTGGGTACCTTATTGTGTCAACTAAATACCCAACTGCAGTTTATATGTGTGACTTGAGCATAAAACAAACCGAACGCATTACATTCTGATCCTTCTGAGCTCCAGAAGTAAGGTGTCCTTTTATATGAACAACCACCAAGATCAACCAAAGCACATGTGCAAGAAACTTTTTACTCATAGACCGAACAAGTGAAATGCTTTTAGATCGGCGTTCCCGAATAAGTAAAATACTTGGAAATGCTGTAATTCGTGGAGGGAACAAAAGAATGCTGCATCCAATCAGCTTTGTGCACGTGATGGAAGGGGGCCGTTTCAGGAAAAAACACCCGCTTAAATATACAATGCTAAATGTTTATGATTTATTTCTTCAATGATCTTTCTTCATACATCATTTTGGTTGTTTGGTTGTTTTTTGTCTTGATTTTTTTTATTAACATACCTATTTTATAAATACATTCATCGACCACGAAGGTGATTTCTAACTAATAAAGGGGTAATAATACTACTTCTTCTAGATCGCAGTGAACCGACTAAGTGACAAGTGCAGACAGGCTTACCATAGACAAATAACAATGTACTAACACTGCTAATACCAGTCAGCACAATGCAATACAACTGACAAGCGGGTATCGCAACATTTTGATGCTGGCTGGTACTTGTTAAAATACGCGTTTCAACACTTAACAGAGACCTGTTTTAGTAGATTAAGAGTCAATGTGCATGATGCATGTCCCCAATTTTAGGCAAATACACTCTTGGTCAAAAAGGTTATCCCACCTGTACTTCCATTTTTTTTCCATTTTTATTTGTGCTAACTCTTTGCTTAAATAGCAATTGTTGTTTCACATATTTTTCAAAGTTAATATCGGTTGCACTCGTAAACCTACTTTATTAATCGTGTATTATGGCAGTTTGGGGGATGTAAGATTACCCCTACCCCCATTTTTGTAACTATTATATCATTATTTTGTCATTAATATATATATACTTAATGAAATGGACTTCTTCCTATTTGCCCTTAAGCAAAAGCAGAGCTTTGTTGTGCTTGTGAACAGTTGACTAATGGCCTATACTCCTGGCTTCTTAAGGAGCGCTATGAAAGTTAATTTTAATAAATCTGATGGTATGTGCCTTTTATCATAAATGTTGGTAATGAAGGTGGTAATCATGCCTATACCATACTCTTCCAGGGCATCGAACACTTCTATGGTTACCTTGTCTGGCACTGGCTCAATTTTCTTAAAGGCGCACCGCACCTCCTTCGTCATGATAAATGGCCCTTCAAAATTATTCCTGAAGGTGTAATTCTCATTTCTCTCAGAGTTGTACAGTTCCTTTACATTCCTTTACATTCCATCAACAGTTGTTGATAGCAATGAAATACAATGATGCCTTAAAACATCCGCAATGAGCGGTCAGTTACCGGGGATCATAAAAAAAAGTTTAATAACATGTTATATGTTCAACACGAAGATCATTCAAGCACAGATAAACGATTGGTTCATTACAAAATGAATTTGTAACCAATGCCAAATGACGAACCGATTCCTTCCTGAACGTTGAATACTACGAGGAAGTATTTGTGTTCCTGAATGCCAAGCTCTCCGTTGTCGTCATGATCTGCAAGCCAAAATAATATCCCCAAAATATGTGAGCAATTTTGTAACAGAATCGGACTTTAATAGCATGGTACGCGCGTGCATCGAGGTGAAGTCATCCAGGTCAAATTCATTTTGTAATGAACCAATCGTTTAAGATACAATAATGTGATGAACGTTATAGGTACTGTATTGTACCGACTGATTGTTTTCAAACTTTCAAAGTATATATTTTTACTGTCACAATGATATTGGTTAAGTAATAATTAATAAGCCCGTTAAATGTGAACCGACTGAGTGACAAGTGAAGGCGGGCTGGTTACAATGAACTGACATTGCAATGATGCTGATGATGATGCTAGTTAACATGTGGGTATTGCAACACGATGTTGCTTCATACTTGTTAAAGCACAGATTTGAACACTTTTCAGGGACCTGTTAACTTGAATAATAAACAGAGGGAAATCATTTTAAATAGTGATTTTTATTCCAGATAACATATCTGACATGGTTCATAGTACAGAAAATGCAAAACACCCTTGAAGATACCCATAATTCATAAAATGTGAAAAAAGTGCATTCTTCCCTTCAAACCTGAGGTTCCACGGTGGTTATCACAGGGGTAAAATGTACATAGAATTTAAACTTTAAAATACACCATCAATGTCACCAAATTTTCAGACAATTAGCATCTACAACGGGACTGTTCTCGTTTAATGTCGCGTGTTTGTATGTGGCGAGTACTACGTTAATTTCCTAATATCAGAACTCAAATACGGTTGTTCCTTGTCTCCAGAACATTGTGTTTCTGCAATTACTCACTATTTTATATTTGTGATTTTAATACTTTTGATTTTTAATGCTGGGTATTATAATAATGCACAGCGATCGCACCTACATGTAACTTATAGAACAAACAAAAAAATAAAATAAATAAACATTCAACCCGCAATTCATACATGCACTAGTGTCATGTTTTGTTATATATAGGTTTCACCTACATTTTACAGGCCGAAAAAAGGAGAGTTTTCATTTCTGTTGAGGAAATAATCAACGAATGCCCTGGCAAACTCTTCATTTTCAATGAGACCGTTTTGGTTTTTATCAATAAAAACAAATGAGGAATAGATGCCCTCATGAACGTTGAATACTACAAGGAAGTCTTTGTGTTCCTGAATACTAAGCTCTTCGTTGTCGTTATGATCTGCAAGCCAAAATAATATGTCCCCAAAGTATGTGAGCAATTTTGTAGCAGAATCGGACTTGAATAGCATGGTACGCGCGTGCATCGAAGTGAAGTCATCCAGGTTGAATTCATTTTGGTAATCATCCTCTGGAACTGACCAAAAGGTAGACCAGCCTTGAGAGAGGGTATCTTTGAAATGGCTAATTTTGTCTGCCCGAAAATATACTTTTGCTTTATCAAGTGGAATATCAACATACTCATGGCGGTTCACAATTCCGTCATTGTCATCATCCAACATGCTAAAAATGCGGCCCATTTTAACACGCCATTTAGCCGACAGGCCCTGAAAGGTATAAGTTATTATGAACAATTTGATATGCATATAACTAATAATCAAATGTGAAACAAGTAGAATAGCAACATATCATAGCGTATTCTCACATCCGTCATAAATGGTGAGGTAAACGCCCCAGTGCGTCATTTAAAACGCTCCATCAACTTTCCACAAAGTAAGCAGGACGTGGTCCCTTGTGCCCGTCCTGATTGCCAAGGACGTCCTCCAGTTTAAACCACGGTCGCCACACTTAGAAGTAACATCTTTCTAAGAGACCAATCAAGTTTATAGGTATCGAATCTGTATATTGTTTCAACTGGCTGAATTTTGTAGAAGCCCCAGATCAATAACATCCAACCATATGTAAAGTCGAGGTGCAGAGAAGAAGTTCAGGGAAAAAACGTGATATTTGTGCCCGGATAAATACATTATGATCGACCTGTAAGCTATAGAACTGGGTTCTTTACGGGCAATGGCATATTTGTGCTCAAGGACTCATTCTTTCTAAAATTATGTTTGTACACCAATAAATATACATATAATGTTTGATAAATAGGTTTCCCCTGAAATGTTGGTAAAACTTGAACAAAATTCCAATAACTGTAGTGAACAGTCCAGGTAACACGCCTATATATAGGTTTCCACAGACTGATGACAGTGAAATACAAAAAAAAAATGGTTTTACATTCAAAACAAGCACAGCAACTAGGAAGCGGGTATCATAACATGATAAAGCTGCCTTTTAACATGCTGGATAGTTTTGTAGATTTCCAAACCATTTTTATGCACACTAAAACTGCAAATTCATAGCAAAATGCTTAATGATCAATTTGTTTACTTGGTGGTGGCGGTGGAGTTTACACATTCCAAATCAACCTATTTTATGTCATAGATGTTATTTTTATTTTTGTTTTTAATCTAAAGGGCCACATATAACGGTCTGGATCTTGTCTGACAAGAACTCGCGGGTCTGTTGTCATAAATGTGAATGAACGAAATGTTACCTTGTTCAGTGTTATATCTATGATTAAAGGGTCTTCAGACTGCAGCCATTTATAAAAACAAAATAGTCCAAGAAAATCCCATATCCTCAAGTCTATCTTAACAGTAACATAACAGAATCGTGTAGGACTTAAGTTTCTACCAAAAGTGTGCAAATTTCTAGGATTCTTCACGATGTCTTTATACGCAGAGTAGGTGATTTTCTAGTTCATGCGGAGAATATGAGAAACATGGTTTTAGAGGTTAAAAAATGAAAACAAGATTACATTACAAGAGTTTAAGGTATTAACCCTGATGTTAAAATATTGCTTAATGACGTATATGTGTGCATGATACCCTAGTGTTTGTCTCATTACATATTAATTGTTGGCTTATGTTTCTATTATACCATTGCACCATATTCTTATTTTGTATTACTAGCAGTAATGAGATGTTTGTTACACTTGAATAATAATTTTGTTTTTGTCAAACTACATTATGTTGCTACATGTGGTTATCTTAGTACAAATTGTAAAATGTTATATGGGCCGTTTGCCTAAAATTACTGGAGTGAATTATTATTATTATTATTATTATTATTATTATTATTATTATTATTATTGCATGTGTGAACTGAGCATAAAACAAACAGGACGACTTACCGTCTGACCATTCTGATCTCCCGAAGAATAGCTTCCCATTACATGAACAACCACCAACAGCAACCAAAACACACGTGGAAGAAACATTTTACTAATAGACTGAACAGGCCAATCGCATTAAGAACGGCTGTCTGTGAGTTCTGTGGCGTCTCGAATAGGTAATTGGTTTAAATAGGCTGTAACTCGTGGAGGGCGCTAAGGTATACTACATCCAATCAGATTTGTGCACGTGATAAAAGGGAGCAGTTTCAGAAATCTATGTCACCTTAAACACATACATGTAGTGATAAATGGAAAGGACGTATTTCTTCCTAGATTAAAACACATCCTTTCAGCTGTGCAATTAGTGTTTTCCTTACTTGAAACTTTAATAATATACCATATTTACAGATCTTTACGACGGCGCTAATTTTCGTGCTATTACATGGGTTCTCATGCTCGTTTCCCTCGGTCAATACCAATCGTTGGTGCTTTCTTTCTCTCACCACTGGTGTAATTGTGTAAGTCTCTTTTGACTTTTTTTGTCATTTAGCTATACAGTTATCATTTCTGCAATGATTTAAGCACGTATCCACGCCTGAATCTAAAAAAAAGTAAAATATATTTAGTATGTTCTCATATTTGGATAGTTTTCAAAGTTCAGATTCTAGCTGTAATCAACGTCATAGAAATTATCGTGTGATGGCGAAATCAACAAAGCAATAAGTACATCACCTTGCTTCTACTTAAAATTTTTCGAATTTATTAAATAAAACTTCATTCAAATCCGCCCATGTCATTTTTGATAGTCATTAAACATTTGGTATGGCTTTACTGTGTCTTCTTCCCCGACATATTGCTATTGAATAAGTCATAGTTACAGAGACGGCAGTGAACAGACCAGGTAACACGTGCAGGCGGTCTTTCCAAATACTGATAACAATGTAGGCCTACTAACATTGACAGCACCAGTCAGCATCATGTTATACAGCTGACAAGCGGGTATTGCAACATCTTGATGCTGGTTTATTCTTGTTAAAATACACATTTGAACACTTTACAGGAACATATTATTGGAATAAGAATCAGGATGTCTGTTTACAATTCCATGCATAATAACATTATTGTTTAAAAAGGTTGTCCCACTCACTCTAAAGTTTTTACGCTACGTATATATGAGAATGCACAATAACCATACCTAAGTCACAGAAAAATATTAGAGCCTTCAGCCCGAAAGTCATGTATGCACTAGTGACATATATCCTTATTCATTGGTTTCCCTACATTTTATGGGCCGAAAAATGGAGATGTCTTATTTTTGTTGAGGAAATAATCAACGCCTGCTTTGGCGAACTCCTCCTTTTCAATGTAGTTATTATGGTTTTTATCAGTAAAAAGATGAATTGATGCCCTGATAAACATTATATACTGCAAGGTGGTCCATTTGTTCATCAATACTAAGCTTCCCATTGTCGTCATAATCTGCTATGTCAAATATTTTTCTGGCCAGAGTATTGATCGATTTTGCCGCGATAGCGGGCTTTAAAAGATCGATGCCCATGTGTATAGAAATGAAGTCATCCAGGTCGAAATCACTTTCGTATTCATCCCTTGGAACTGACCAAAAGGTTGACCAGCCTCTGGAAAGGTTGTCGTTGAAATCAGTAATTTTGTCTGCCCGAAAATATAATTTGGCTCTTTCAACGGGAATATCAACATACTCATGGCGGTTCACAGTTCCGTCATTGTCAGCATCCAATATGGCGAAAAAGCGTTCCATTTAAGCACGCCATTCAACCGACAGGCCCTGAAAGTTATTGGCTAATATTAAACAGTTGGAATGGAAATAACTACTGCTTAGATGTGAAACAACGGTTACGATAGCGACCTATCATAGCGTATTCTGCCAGAGACCGTTTCAGGAACACGTAACTCAAGTCCGCCCGGACAGCAAGTCCTAGGTCCTGGGATTGCAAGTCCTAGGACTTGCTTTGCTCGGAATGGAAGTCCTAGGACATACGTTAATAGGTTTCAATGTCCGTAGGACGAATGCTCCCAAGTAACGGAAGTCCCACGTGTAGTAATGCACGCCCTAATGGGACGGGCGTTCCTAACATTTTAGTTACGCATGTCATATATAGTCTACACCGACATGAATAAATAGATATAGAGATATACTAGATTTAAAGATATAATAAAGTTTTGTTTATTTCAATTTATTTAAATATTTTACGATTTTTTTTATTTTGCGATAGGCAGTTTATATACATATTAATTAAGTAACAAAAACAACACGGTTCCCATGTTTTTTTTTCTTCGTTTATTTCATTTTGTGTATTTTTCTTGTAGTAAACGCATAATTTTGCATGTGTCATTGAACGTCTTAGACCTTAAAATTAGGGGCATATCACTTTACACTGGATCTCCATTCTTAGATTAACTTTTCGGTTTACACTAACATAAATGGAAAAATAAACCCAATGTCCTCTTGGATTTAAGGCAAATCAAGACAGTTAAGAATTTGGAATTATATATTCTGTTATTTTCCTTTGGTATTTTGGCGCTTTGTGGGTTAAAAACAAAGCAAAAAAGTAGTTGTAAGTGTAATAATCACAGAGTTTAGAATATTATACATTAAAAACAGCAATATACTGTCACCTGTAACAAGTCATACAAGGTGGGGGTTGGATGTGGGTTACGTCATGTCAAAGGTAGGTCTCTAAACCAAGGAGGGAGCAGGGCATGAACACTTACCTTATGGTCTTGCACGTTTACCACTACACAGAAGAGGTGAATTTGCAAACCCTCCATTTTTGTCTTATATATGGCTCCCCGCAAGAAAATGCAGTAGTATCGATGTAGCAAAGAAGCATTAACGCAGTAGTGGTGTGGAGCATATTTGCAGTAGAAATGCAGTATAGCCTACTGCAATTCTACTTCAAAAACTACATAGGGTTGTACAGATGAGGAGCATTAATGCAGTAGATTAGCAGCATGATAGAAGCATGTTTCAAATATGCTAATTAGCTCCCACATCGAAGCAGATTTGAAGCATGTTTGCAGTATGATTGCAGTATGATTGCAGTAGTCTACTGCGCTGGAGTATCTACTTCGTTTTCGTGCGGGTCACCAGAAGGATTTTCATATGCATTTATAATTGTATAATTTAACTGTATTATTGCATAGGGATAGGACTTTCGAATGGCCGGATTTCCATTACTGTCATAGGTGTTACAGGAATAAAATCCCCCAGTAAAACAAGTCCTACCTACTATATTTATTAGCCAAGTCCCCGTAGGACTACCATTCCCAAGTAATGGGGGACTTGGATTACTGTTACAGCGGGCTGCCTACTGGGGATAATTACAGTAAGCGGTAAACACACACGCTAATGGACACGTGACCATTACGAACATATACTTATGCTAAATTTGTGTAAATTTGGTGACATTTGGTGGTGTATTTTCATTTTAATGGGCACTTTTTTACCTCTGTGGAAATGACAGTGGAACGATGCATCTTATGCAATAAACCTTCTCAAGTTTTGGTTGAACTCTTTCACTTTCATATATTCACTTTTATTCCTTGCTCTTCACAAACTGTTAATACTTCATTAGTTCCATATTTGTAGAATAATCCAACATACATCTGTTGAGAATGTCCTTCTCAAATTATTTTTTAAGATTCCGGCATTAGAAATTTACTTGGAAACTGATTTGCTGGCCTCAGCTTAAGACAGATTTTTTCCGGCTTCTTATTGAAACATTTGAAAATTCTAAAACTATTACAATATGATGAATGGAACAAAGGTGTGTCATCCATCATATTGTAATAGTTTTAGAATTTTCAAATGTTCGTAGTTATCATGGATTTAATATAATTCACATCCAACAGGAATTGAGAAATCTTATCAGTTTTTATTTTGATTGATCACGATGACTGAGGTGGTACATCGTCTTCATAATCAAAGAGTCTGGTTTTTTTAGTGTAACTTGAGAGATTAATGTCAGCTCCCGTGATAACTGAACTCACTGTAAAATGAACTAATCGCAGTTTTAACATAAAGGGATCCATCAACCCTAAAACATAATAAAATACACAGTCTTGTGCAGAGAAAGTGACATTACGGATACGCTTACGATAAAAACGATTAAGTTGTCTTGCGTACGCCCCTTTAGAGGACAATGAATTGTGTGAAAATTCGTAAGGGACAATGTCGACTTACGTATATTTTACGTACATCTTACACACATGCAGCGATGAGTAAGAAGGAGGTGGGTTTATGCAAATCAGGTGACGGCGGGGTGTTTCTCGCCTAACGCAAACACAACCATGTGTGAAAAGAGGCGTGATATATAATCCCTCTTAATTGTGGGTTATTAAATTGGCCTCTATTACGCTGCAACGCGACCCATACATTAATTTGCCCTGGTTAGAATGTGACGTTTAAGAGTAATTTACATTGATTTATTGATTTCTTGTAAATGATACGTTTGTCAACGAGTCGGTGAAGTCACGGCTGGTAATACGTCTGGTATTGTGGTCTATAATAGTGCAGGTACAGTTCCCCGCTTACTGTGATGCAACCCAAGCACAACTTTGATTATATGAGTGCTTTTAAAAAAGGCTACCTTTACGATTATTGACATTCAACCGTATGTCATGAAAGCAACTATTTAGCCAAAAGAAAGTCAAATAACTGTGTATCCTGGAGGAGGCTTGAACTGAGGGGATTCGACCGTTTCCTTTCAAACCGCACTACATCAAACCACTAAAACATTTTAATTGTGATTTTTAGAATTGAAGACAAACCATCTTGAATTATATACACACACCCAGATAAAACATTTGCAGTTCAAATATTTAAAATAAATTGTTCAGTAATCGACACCCCCTTCAATGTCCTCATAGGTGAATATTTAAGAGCAGCGTCAGTCTCTGTCTATCAGTGAAATCCCGCCGTTGATGTTTTCAGTTTATTTGCATTCCAGCTGGTACTTAACTAAATGTTACTTCCACTTTAAAACCTTTTGAATACATTAAATAAAATTTCATTCAAATCCGTTCATGTTATTTTTGATAGTCATTAAACATTTGATATAAATTTACTATGTCTTCTTCCCCGCCATATTGATATTGATTAAGTCATAGTAACAGGGACGGCAGTTAACAGACTAGGTAACACGTGCAGGCGGGCTTCTCATAGACTGATAACAATGTACTGACATTGATAATACCACTCAGCATTATGTTATACAACTGACAAGCGGGTATTGCAACATCTTGATGCTGGTTTATTCTTGTTAAAATACACATTTGAATACTTTTCAGGGACCAATCATTGGAATAAGAATCATGGCGTCTGTTTACAATTCCATGCATAATACATTCTTGGTCAAAAGGTTCTCCCATTTACTCTTATATTTTAACGCTAGGTATATATGAGAATGCATAATAACCATACCTAAGTCATAGAAAAAAATTAGAGCCTTCAACCCGAAATTCATGCATGCACTAGAAGCATATATCGTTTTTTATTGGTTTCCTTACATTTCACGGGCCGAAAAATGGAGATTTCTTATTTTTGTTGAGGAAATAATCAACGCCTGCTTTGGCGAACTCCTCATTTTCAATGTAGTTATTATGGTTTTCATCAGCAAAACCAAACGATGAATTGATGCCTTGGTGAACGTTATACACTGCAAGGTAGTCTCTGTGTTCATCAATACTAAGCTTTCCATTGTCGTCATAATCTGCTATATAAAATAGCTTTCTGGCCGCAGTTTTTAACGATTTCGCCGCGACAGCGGGCTTTAAAAGATCGATGCGCATGTGTATCGCTATGAAAGCATTCAGATCTAATTCATTTTCATATTGGTCCTCTGGAACTGACCAAAAGGTTGACCAGGCTTTGGAGAGAGTATCGTTGAAATCGTTGATTTTGTCTGCCCGAATATATACTTTGGCTCTTTCAACTGGAACATCAACATACTCGTGGCGGTTTACAATTCCGTCATTGTCAGCATCCAATATGGCGAAAAAGCGTTCCATTTTAGCACGCCATTCATCCGGCAGGTCCTGAAAGTTATTGGCTAATATTAAACAGTTGGAATGGAAATAACTACTGCTCAGATGTAAGACAAAAGAAACGATAGTGACATATCATAGCGCGCATTCCCAAAGATTTTAAATCGATCTATCCCCATGGGGAATCTCACTAGATTACTGTCAGATAATCCGGCTTAAATGTTTGCCCATCCAACTACAAGCTGTTAGCGGGTAATGAACTTTCGTGCCCGCTCGGCTGGCAGCTATTTAGCGTAAACCCCCAGGGAGTTAGGTCGAGCTAATTGGATCGATCTAATCTCTGGGAATGAGGTCTTAGTGTATTCTTTCAGAGACCGTTAAAGGAATACGTTTCATATCCCTTTTCAACATCAGCTACGAATTGCACGAACCGCCAGATATTAATAATGGCAGAGTTTTACTTTAATCGGGATAATTATTTTAAGATTCTAATTGATTCTTATGTCAGTCAATTATTGCAATACTTGAGAGGACGTGAAATTTGTTCAAAATTTTGTTTAAAAATATTTAAAATCAATCCAATTATAAATAAGTCTATCGCGACAGCAATGGCCCAAACCAGTTAAACGCCTCCTCAACCGAGATGCAAAACAAATATTAATGTGACTCACATTATATTATTTACCTTCTTGTGTATATTAATAATATACACTAACTAGAATGCTTCATTATGCACTTACTGTGATGCATGTTCATTAAAAAAAGCACCGCATTCTCCATAGTATGTAGGTGGTTATCATTCTTTGGTCTCGACATGTTTTGAATGTACCAGTCAGTTGGGTGGGTGCTTTATTGTGTCAACCCAATACTCAGTTTCAGTATCTGTGAGCAAGGCATAAAACAAACGGAAAGTGAGCCTTACCTTCAGACGATCCTGAGCTCCAGAAGAGTGGCTCCCAAGTACATTAGCAACCGCCAACATCAAGCAAAACACACGCGGAAAAAACATTTTAGTCATATACTGAGCAAGAATGTCGCCTTTAGATAAATGTTCTATGCGTTCTGTGCGGCCTTGAATAAGTGAATGATTTAAAAAGACTGTTACTCGTGGAAGGTGCAAAGGTAAAATGTACCCAATCATTTTTATGAACGTGATAGATGGGGGCAGTTTAAGGAAACAGTGCCCGCTTAAATACGTAATGATGAGGTATATGGTTTATTTCTTTATAGTAAAAAACGCGCCTTTTTGTTTGTGTGATTGCCTTTTGTCGAAAAACTTAAATAAAATACCTACTTTACAAATACATATGTATACGACGACGCTTATTTTCTTACTAAAACAAAATCTTTTTTAGATCAGGGCTCTATGCGTTTTGTGTCGTCTCGTATATGTTAATAGTTTAAAAAGGCTGTTATAAGTGGAGGGTGCAAAGGTAAAATGTATCCAATCAGTTTTGTGATCGTGAGGGAAGGGAGCAGTTTGAGGAAACGCTCGTTGAAATGCATAATGATACATGTAATTGGTTGATTTCTTCATAGATGAAAATACGTCCTTTAGTTGTGAAAAGTTTTTTTTCTTTCAAACTTTAATAATATACCAACTTTCAGTACCAGTCGAGAGTACTTTCTTTCTCCCACTTGTGTAATTGTATAAATCTCCTTTGATAACTTGTTTTTTTTTTTTTTTTATCAATTAGCAATAGAATAGTCACTTAGGTAATAATTCAAACACGTGCCCACACCTCATGAATCTAAAATTAATTGAAATATATTTAGTATGTTGTTAAACTTGGGCAGTTTTCACAGTTCAGATTGTAGCTGTAATCAGTGTCATAGAATTTATTGTTTGATGGCGAAATCAGCAAATTAATAAAAAAAAAAACATCAAGTGACGTTGATGTTTTCAGTTTATTTGCATTTCAGCTGGTATTTCACTAAATGTCACTTACTAAATATCACTCTTATCTAATTTATTAGATAAAATATCATTCAAATCCGTTCTTGTGTCTTCTTCCCCGCCATATTGATTAAGTCATAGTTACAGAGACTGCAGTGAACAGACCATGTAACACGTGCAGGCGGGCTTCCCATAGACTGATAACAATGTACTTCCATTGATAGCACCAGTCAGCATCATGTTATACAACTGACAAGCGGGTAACATCTTAATGCTGGTTTATTCTTGTTAAAATACACTTTGAACACTTTTCAGATAGCTATCTGACTCTTTTTCTGTCAAAAACACACGCACCTGTCTACGACTGGTAACAGCATACATCATAATACATGGATAAAGAAAAGTTTGGCGTAGTCAAACGAGATTTTATGGCGACAACAATTTCCAGAGCTTATTTACGCACATACGCATTCTGCACATACTCAATTTTACCCTAGAGGGGTGTTCCCTATTGAGGCACATGTTGATAATTATATCATGGGACGTCAATGCCTGACCCATTTCCGCTCGATTCATTCTGTTGACGCACACGATACATTTAAGCTACAGGTTATCTCCAACCTTCAACTTAAACCTTCAGTTCAAAAAAAAAAAAAAAAAAAAAAAAAAAAAAAAAAAAAAAAAAAAAAAAAAAAAAAAAAAAAAAAAAAAAAAAAAAAAAAAAAAAAAAAAAAAAAAAAAAAAAAAAAAAAAAAAAAAAAAAAAAAAAAAAAAAAAAAAAAAAAAAAAAAAAAAAAAAAAAAAAAAAAAAAAAAAAAAAAAAAAAAAAAAAAAAAAAAAAAAAAAAAAAAAAAAAAAAAAAAAAAAAAAAAAAAAAAAAAAAAAAAAAAAAAAAAAAAAAAAAAAAAAAAAAAAAAAAAAAAAAAAAAAAAAAAAAAAAAAAAAAAAAAAAAAAAAAAAAAAAAAAAAAAAAAAAAAAAAAAAAAAAAAAAAAAAAAAAAAAAAAAAAAAAAAAAAAAAAAAAAAAAAAAAAAAAAAAAAAAAAAAAAAAAAAAAAAAAAAAAAAAAAAAAAAAAAAAAAAAAAAAAAAAAAAAAAAAAAAAAAAAAAAAAAAAAAAAAAAAAAAAAAAAAAAAAAAAAAAAAAAAAAAAAAAAAAAAAAAAAAAAAAAAAAAAAAAAAAAAAAAAAAAAAAAAAAAAAAAAAAAAAAAAAAAAAAAAAAAAAAAAAAAAAAAAAAAAAAAAAAAAAAAAAAAAAAAAAAAAAAAAAAAAAAAAAAAAAAAAAAAAAAAAAAAAAAAAAAAAAAAAAAAAAAAAAAAAAAAAAAAAAAAAAAAAAAAAAAAAAAAAAAAAAAAAAAAAAAAAAAAAAAAAAAAAAAAAAAAAAAAAAAAAAAAAAAAAAAAAAAAAAAAAAAAAAAAAAAAAAAAAAAAAAAAAAAAAAAAAAAAAAAAAAAAAAAAAAAAAAAAAAAAAAAAAAAAAAAAAAAAAAAAAAAAAAAAAAAAAATCACCCACCGCTTTCCCCGTCTCCTGAAACATACCACAATTGTTTCCTATGCTGGCTGAAATTCGCTTGCATTATATTTTACCATCATACTGCGTGCGTTTTTACTTTGATTTTTCCGTTTTGTATAGGCCTACCTGTCAGGAGCACCACTGACCCGTGAAAGTGCCAGTACACAGTCGTCTACAGACCACGCCCCAGCGAAATCTTTGGATATATTCTTATCGATTGTTTGTGATTTGGCCAAACAATGCTGCTTTTATTATATAATCTCACTATCCTAATAATTTTAACAATAATAATCGTAGCATTCAATTTTATGTATGGTCGAAATTAAGGGGAACAGTAAGGGGAAAAAGCGTTGAGTATGTCATGATTAAATAATTCTCTTTTTCACAGGTAGTGTCTTATACATCCATTTCTGTTAAAGGCCTGTGTAAAATTAAATAATGCTGTTTCAACACAAATTAAATGAAAAATTATGAGTGTCTTTTTCTTTTTTAACTGCAATGTTGGTATAGGCTTGAACTTTATTTCAACGATAATACACCACGGAGAGCAGTTCTGCAGGCTCGTAGCTAGGAGACCAAAAGAACCACTTTTTTGCTATAAAATAGAAAAAGGTCCATTCTGCGGAAATTGATATATGTACTCGAAAGTTACATCGTAAAAAATCTCATAAATGCCTCTTTGAAACTGCTGGCTTCGGGCCTAGCGAGTATAAACAATTGCCAATAGAAAAATGACAATTGCATGCAATGATGTCTCAAAAATGGCTCAGTAAGCGGTTAGTTACCGAAGTGGCGTGATAGACCCGTGCCGTGACGAAACCGTTCTGCACATGCGCATTGACGATAGTTTGAAAGACGTAACTTCCGGTATGATGATGTCGTCCTAAGTAGGCGCTATGTTTGCACTGAACTATGATCTTTCAATTCATAATTCAGTGGTTTTCGACATGAGAGAGTATATATTTGATAATCTTATTACTACAGTATACGGGGGAATGTTGGAAGTGAGCTTTTGATCGTGACTGAACTGTTTTACTCTGAAAAACGTGAAAAACGTGGTAGATCTAAGACTCGTAGTATAAATGTTTTCACTCTACAATGTTCTTTCAATTCAGAGTTCAGTCATTTTCATTAAAAACAAATTGTGTGTTTGCTAATACTACAACTTTCTCTACGGGGAAATGTTGGAAATGCATGTGCAGCTACGTACTGTAAGTCAACAGACTGCTAACCCCGCGTGAATAATCCGCCAGAACGGTTTATTCACGTGACACCAGGCATCATAAACATTTTGAACAACATGCTATAAGTAAAACACAGTCATTTAGGCATGGGTAAACGATTGGTTCTTTATTCCTGCGTGTTTTATCCACGCGATTCGTTGTCATTTAAATGTGTGTAAAATTCAAACCAGATCTGTTCATTAGGGCACAGGGTCATATTTAGGGGTGGTCTTCCTACCAGTCTTAAAAGGAATGTGTCCAATGCATGTGTATTGCCAGCTGCCACATAGGGCCAATGAATTAATAAGAATACGCAGTAACAATACCTTAAGGCTGGGTCACACTGCCCTTGCAACCTTTTGGCAACCTTTTTGCAACCACAAAATCTGGCGGTCGCATGCAATCACTTTGCAAGCTAGTTAAGAAGCTATGGCCAATTTTGATCGGCAAGCAGGAGCAAACCTATTAGGCCATCTTCAAGTTATAGGTTACCAGTCGCACACCGTTTGCCGAGCGGTTAACAACCTGTTTGCAACCACTTGGTGCTTGAAAACCGGTTGCAGGACTGTAGTAATCGCTTGTCAACTGGTATCAGAAAGGTCGTAAAGAATATATATATTGTCAACTTGTGACATTGCATGTAGCTACTTTATCATAAATTCCCCTCTCAAAAACACAAAAAAAAAAAAGATCTAGTAAAACGGCTTCTTTTCAAAAGGACGGGACTGCTATAATCATTGTCTTAATTTGCTTACCTAAGAAGTAAAAAGAATAAAATATAGGAAATATTGGGTGAGACCGTGTATTGCAAGACCCCTTGTAAGGCGATTACAAACATTTGATGAAATAACTTGGACTTGAAAATCAGGAAGTTTTCATTTCCTCCCTAAAAATAGAGTTAGCAAGGTTTTGTGAACTTTTGACAAGACTATACCCTCTCCAAACGAAATTTGCATACGCTTTAATCCTTATTAATCTTATAATACTCTTTAACATTTTCTTGTTGAAGTACTTGGTCTCTTTGAGGTCGCAAGGCCTGTGCAGTTACGATCACACTGAACAAATAACCTCTTTGCGACTTGCAACTCTCTCCGGTTGCAAAAAGGTCGGCGACTGGTTGCAACAACTCGCAAAGTGGTATCCAAATGCACGCTGGGTTGATATCCGGTTGCGCCGGTTTTCGGTGCAGCACCGATAACCTCCTTGCGACCGAAAACCTACTTGTGGTGTCCAACCGGTTGCTAACAAGTCGGCAACTGCTTTGCAACCGATCTGCAACCGAATGTGTGGTTTCCCCGTTGTCTTTTTAACCCCTGGCGTTTGCCTCTTACAATACAACCTTATTTAATCGTGACAGGTCATGCGAATCGTTCACTTTTTACACTGCCATCCTTGTAGTGAGGATACCAAACACTGGAAAGATGTTAAATTGTTTGTGTTAAAATTATTTTTATTTATGATGATTTAACGATCTGTTCAATTATTTGTGGATGATTTTGATGGTTGAAATTATGATATTCAATATCAATTATACATTTTTTTTTATTATATTGCTTTTATTTTCCTTTTTCTCTGCATTCGTGTATTTGTTTTATTGTTTACTTTGATGATAAGGGTTTGCAAATTTTAAATGACATACAGCGATATATAATTCAGGTTTTCGGCATTTCACCTATGATTTCCGTAAAATGATAAATAAACCCGGCGTCAAAAAATTGTACATTGCTGTTAGCTTCACATTTTTTTTTTTTTTTTTTTTTTTTTTTTTTTTTTTTTTTTTTTTTTTTTTTTTTTTTTGTTTCGTAAGTTTGAAATACGTGGTGTATTAAACCTTGGCAATTACTATAAAATCTTGCCAACAAACGCAATTATGCCCACGGACGTACGTAATTATGTTTCCTTTTTCTAAATTATTATTATTTATGATATTGATATTTAGAAGGCATACATGACAAATTATGAAAACATGTCTTTGCCCAAATAGACCACCACCCTTACGTCCATTTAATTGCAGTCGCTTGCAACCTTCCTGCGACATATTTTCGTATGCCTGCGATCGGTAAAAAAGACCGTCAATCGACCATGCAGTTACAACTGCAACCATCTAGCCTTTAACCGAAAGTCATGCATGCACTAATGGGATATGGTTGTTTATGGGTTTCCCTACATTTTACGGGCCGAAAAATGGAGATTTCTTTTTTTGTTGAGGAAATAATCAACCTTTGCTTTGGCGAACTCTTCCTTTTCAATGAGACCATTATGGTTTTCATCAGTAAAACCAAACGATGAATTGATGCCCTGGTGAACGTTTAATATTGCAAGGTAGTCCCTGTGTTCATCAGTAGTAAGCTTCCCATTGTCGTCATAATCTGCTTGATCAAATAAATTTCTGGCCATAGTATTTATCAATTTTGCCGCAAAAGCGGGCTTTAAAAGATCGATGTGCATGTGTATCGAAATGAAGTCATCCAGGTCGAATTCACCTTTGTATCCATTCTCTGGAACTGACCAAAATGTTGACCAGCCTCTGGAAAGAGTGTCGTTGAAATCATTGATTTTGTCTGCCCGAAAATATAATTTGGCTCTTTCAACTGGAACATCAACAAACTCGTGGCGGTTCACAGTTCCGTCATTGTCAACATCCAATATGGCGAAAAAGCGTTCCATTTTAACACGCCATTCAACCGGCAGGTCCTGAAAGTAATCAACTAATATTAAAAACATTGGTATGAAAATAAAAAATAGTGAAATGTAAAACAACTGCAACGACAGGGACGTATCATAGCGTATTCTTCCAGACACCGTTAAAGGAACACGTTTCATACCCCTTTTGAACACCGGCTACGAATTCCACGAACTGCCAGATATTGATAAATCACAGGGTTTTACTTTAACCGTGATACATTTTTAAGTTCCTTACTGATTCTTATTTATTGTCAGTCAGTTTTTTCTGCAATTCTTGAGAGAACTCGAAATCGGGACAAAAGTCTTGACCTGTTCAAATTTTTGTTTAAAAATATTTAATATTAATTAAATTCATCACGACAGATATTTCATTACGACAGCAATGGTCCAAACTTAAACGCTTCCTCAACCCAGATGCAAAACAGATGTTAATGTGACTCACGTTATATTAAATGCCTTGATGTGTATATTCAATACTATACCCTAAGTATGCTAACGTTATAGGAGGTCATCCACGTACGTCTCCAAACTTTAAAAATGCTTTAAATTAGAAATGTTAATAATGCACTGACTGTGATACATGGACATCCATAACAAGATCTGCAGAAAAAAAAAAAAAAAAAAAAACTTATGGAAATCATTCTCCAAGGTATGTAGGTAGATATCATTATTTGGCCCCGACATATTTTGAATTAATCAGGCGGTTGAGCGGGTGCCTTATTATGTCAACTCAATACTCAGGTTCAGCAATATGTGTGAGCCAGGCATAAAACAAACGGAACGGAGGTCTTACCTTCAGACGATTTTGAGCTCTAGAAGAGTGGTTCCCAAGTACATAAGCAACCACCATATAGCAACCAAAACGCGCGTGAAAAAAAAAAAAAAAAAAAAAAAAAAAAAAAAACATTTAAGCCCTATACTGAGCAAGGTTGTCGCTTTTAAATCAGGGTTCTATGCGTTCTGTGTCGACTTCCATTAGTAAATAGTTTAAAAGGCTGTCATACGTGGAGGGTGCAGAGGTAAAATGTATCCAATCAGATTTGTGAACGGGATGGAAGGGAGCAGTTTGAGAAAACGCTAACTCAGTGCATCATGATAAATATAATTGGTTGTTTTCTTCTTAAATAAAAAATACACCCTTTCATTGTGGAATCACTTTATTATTTTCTTTATAATATAATGTGCTAACTTTACAAGTTCATATTTTCTAATACAGGTTTTCTCATGCTTATTTTCCTCGATCAGTACCAGTCGTGAGTACTTTTTTTGCAAATTGCATCAATCTCCTTTGATAACATGTTTTTTTTTTCAATAAGCAATAAAATATACATTTATGTAATTATTTAAGCACGTTTCCACACCTACTTTATCTAAAATAATAAATAATGTCACTCCCACATAAAATCTTTCGACTTCATTAAATAAAATTTCATTCAAATCCGCTCATGTTATTTATTACAGTCATTAAACATTTGATATAAATTTACCGTGTCTTCTTCCACGCCATATTGATATTGAATAAGTCATAGTTACAGAGACAGCAGTTAACAGACTAGGTGACACGTACAGGCGGGCTTCCCATAGACTGAGAACAATGTACTAACATTGATAGCACCAGTCAGCATCATGTTATACAACTGACAAGCGGGCATTGCTCCATTTTGATGCTGGTTTATTCTTGTTAAAATACACATTTAAACACTTTCAGGGACCTATCATTGGAATAAGAATCATGGTGTCTGTTTACAATTCCATGCACAATACATTCTTGGTCAAAAGGGTTGCCCCATTTACTTTTAAATCTAAACGCTAGGTATATATGAGAATGCACAGTAACTTTACCTAATCCACAGAAAAAGATAGAGCCTTCAAACCGAAAGTCATGTATGCACTTGTGGCATTTATTGTTATTTATTGGTTTCCCTACATTTTACTGGCCGAAAAATGGTGATTTCTTATTTTTGTTGAGGAAATAATCAACGATTGCTTTGGCGAATTCTTCCTTTTCAATAAGGTTATTAAGGTTTTCATCAGTAAAGATAAACGAGGATTTGATGCCATGGTGAACGTTATATACTGCAAGGTAGTCTCTGTGTTCATCAATACTAAGCTTTCCATTGTCGTCATAATCTGCTATATCAAATAACTGTGCAGCCACAGTTCTTAACGATTTCGCCGCGAAAGCGGACTTTAAAAGATCGATGCGCATGTGTATCGAAATGAAGTCATCCAGGTCGAATTCATTTTTAAATTGGTTTTCTGGAACTGACCAAAAGGTTGACCAGGCTCTGGAGAAAGTATCGTTAAAATCATTGATTTTGTCTGCCCGGAAATATATTTTGGCTCTTTCGACTGGAATATCAACGTACTCATGGCGGTTCACAATTCCGTCATTGTCAGCATCCAATATTGCGAAGAAACGATCCATTTTAGCAAGCCATTCAACAGGCAGGTTCTGAAAGTTATTGGCTAATATTAACAGGTTTTTTTTTTTTTTTTTTTTTTGCAAATAACGAATACTCAAATGTAAAACAACGGAAACGATAACGATGCATAACGTATTCTTCCAGAAACCGTTAAAGGAACATGTTTCATACCCCTTTTCAACAACGGCTACGAATTCTACGCACCGCCAGATATTGATAAAACGTAGGGTTTTTACTTTAACTTTCAGAATTATTTTACGTTTCTTACTGAGTATTGTCAGTCAATTTTTGCCTATCTTGAGAGAACGTGAAATCGGGACAAACTACATAATGCACTGACTGTGATGCATGTACATTAAAAAAAAGGAACAACGGAATAAACCTTACAGACCTCATTCTCCATAGTATGTAGGTGGTTATCAATATTTGGCCCCGACATATTTAGAATGCACCAGTCAGTTGGGTGGATGCTTTATTGTGTCAACTCAATACTCAAGTTCAGTATTTTTGAGCAAGGCATAAAACAAACGGAACGTGAGCCTTACCTTCAGGCGTTTCTGAGTTCCAGAAGAGTGACTCCCAAGTATATTAACAGCCGCCAGCATCAAGCAAAACAAACGTGGGGAAAACATTTTAGTCATATATGCCCTACAGAGCAAGATACTCTTACTCGTGGAAGGTTTGCTTCTTTTCTCGTCTGTACGAGATAACGTCAACGCAAGGCGGGAAAGGCAGCTCCAGGCAGCCAAACCTGTGACGTACGAGACTTATGACTTCTAAATATGGATCCAGGCGGACACAGCTGTGACGTGTGACTTCCAAATATGGAAGCGGCCCAAGCAAAATTTTGAAGAAAAACTCCCTCAGATTGTCGGTGTGCGTCAGATTATGGTAAAAGTGACTCCATCCCAAGGTTTATTTAACAAGCTAGCTTTTACGTTGCTCTGACACTCAGGGTAGTGCTTGCATGGGGTAAAGACATACAGGTACAGTATATTTTTCAGTCGAAAGAGAGGGACGTATTTTGTTTGGTGTGTACAGGTGTAGCGGAGAGAGAGAGAGAGAGAGAGAGAGAGAGAGAGAGAGAGAGAAAGTAAAACGTTTCGATGTGTATCAATGAAATAAATCAACGCACATACATTCAGGTGATGCCAGCATTACATAAAAAACAAAGCGATAGACACAAACAATTCAATTTGAAAAACATGATGTTTCATTGCATTGTATAGCATTAACGTAGGTCGCGTGACAACCCATTCAACCGGAGGATGCTTTTATATATCATCACTTTGATGATTCAGTCACTTCAGAGGTGCTGGCCACTTCGCTCATCATTAGTAAGCACGACGATGTTGCGAATGAAGATTTTGCTATGCGCAGTTGTAGTAATGATTTGCCTTCATGTCGATGGTGAGTGAACATTTATTTATTTATTTATTTATTTATTTATTTATTTGTCTTTTAAGACCTGGATATCGAGCTTGGTGCCTGTTTTGTATTTCATATAGTTGCAATCATAAGGTCGAACGAACGTTAACGCTTTCTGTGAGACTGTTTGTTTATTCTAAATGTAGCAACTTGTTGTATTGATTCGTTAGCAATTAGAATATATATATATATATATATATATATATATATATATATATATATATATATATATATATACTAAAATACGAGTCAAATACAGTATTTCGGTAAACCATGTGTGGATCTAAGAAAATGATAGTTATGATGAATATGCGATCAAGAGACCATGGGAAACCTCTTTCGTAATGAGCCAAGAATGTTATTGCTCTTTCATTTATTTGTTAGCAGTTTGGGACTTATAATCACGACTGAATATGACATCCTGCATAGTGAATGGAATTGCCCTTGTAAATATATTTTAAATGTACACTGTGTATTTTAGAAAAACTGGCCCTTTATGAAATGCATATGATATGTTGCTTTTTCGGGTTTATAGAGCGCGTTTGTTTAACGCCAACGAGTGTTTGGCATATTATCTATTGTCTGTTGACCTTATAGAAAAGTTCTTGAGAAGAACATGAAAACGTCTACTCATTACGTGTATACTTAGATTATGTGTAGTGAATATACTATATATTGTATTTGCATTTTTAAAAATCGACGTGAAAATTTTTAGAAAATTAATGCTAAGTCGATATTAGTCTAAGAGAATAATAAATGGTTTATGCACATTTGGTTTAAATAATTGAATAAATAAATAAATAAATACATGTATAAAATATTTAAAAAACGAGATTTTGGATGAATTCATTGTATATCTGGTTAATTACATTTTTATCTAGTTTTAGGGGCGCCGTCTCATTCAGTTAATGTTTTTGAACGAAGAACCCCATGTACAGTTAACGCAGACTGCTCGTGTTACGCGGAACCGAAGACGGGTTTTTCCTGTTTTGGATATTGTCACCATCCTACTTCGACATGCTTTGCATATACCTACCTAATTGACTAGATGATTTAAACAATACGCGATTAAGATAAATACTATGGGACTCATATACATTTACGTCATCGCTCGCATTTATACAGAAATGTTTATGAGACCTTAGTGAATTCAGTAGGAAAAAGCGATTTTCCCATGTTATTCAGCTGAGAGTACCGTAAGTAGTATGTTATGCACTGTTCAACCAACTTTTTCTGAAAATTTCAATGCAACTATATGGCACAGGAAAGAGGTACAAAATGAGGTGTATTCAGGTGTAAGCAGCCACGCACTCAAGCTGACCTCTAGGGTGTCTGCGTTCTTATCAGAATAGGGGATTTGCATGCGCGAGCTGACCTAGTTGCCCGCACAGATTGTCTGCGTTCTTATCAGAATAGGGGATTTGCAAGCGCGAGACCTAGCATGTGTTAAGTATTATCAAATATTTGACAAGCACTGTATATCAGTTAGGCATGGGGAAACATTACCCTGGTTATCAAAGGTTTGTGTATGTTATGCACCGTTCAACCAACTTTTTCTGAAAATTTCAATGCAACTATATGGCACAGGAAAGAGGTACAAAATGAGGTGTATTCAGGTGTAAGCAGCCACGCACTCAAGCTGACCTCTAGGGTGTCTGCTGACTTATTCGCAGAAGCGGGGGGTGACATTAGAATACGCGATTTGTTTACCAAAGGCTCTCACCATTTGAACGTCAGCGTAATATTTATAATGCAAACATTATTTCCAAAGGAAAAGCAAGCCAGAACAATCTCTTTGAATAGCCACTATATCGTGCTTTTTAAAAACCCAAGAGATATTCTCCAAGTACGAACCTTAGCCACACAAATGTACGGGGAAGCAAGCGGCTTTCTTGGCGCGTTCAAACAGGCAACAGAAAAACCAAACGGTTATCTGCTGATCGATTTAACCCAAGATTGCCCAGACGAGATTCGTTTGAGAAGTAGTGTATTTCCGGGAGAGACGCAAGTTGCCTTCGTGCGTGCTTGACACAAATATGTGTATATCTTTTTACTTTTCATGTATGCACAGTTAATTGTTGATTGACACTGGAATAGTCATATACTTTATAAATATTTTTTTAAAACATACACAGCTATTTTGTTGATGGACCTCGAAGTAGTCACAATACATATATCTGGAAGTTAAGTCATTGACTATAAATGCTTGTGCAGCCTTTATCTTGACTTAATTGTAACATGAAAGCCGGGACCGAAAAGTTATTTCATTTTCATGTCAAATTGCTCTCAGTAGCCGATAAGAAATTGATACATGGTATAATACTAAACTCTCCCTATGATCTGATTCGAATCCTGTGCAACTTTGCTGCTAATATACTGTATAACAAGGATATCAAGCTGAATTTAACAGAAAAATCGACACTACGCAGAGTTAAACGCGTCGTTGTACAACTGGCTGATAAAAAAGTCTCCATACAGTCCAAGAAAAAAACTTTTGTTACGACACCCTCCTGTGGTCAAAGCAATTTTAAAGCCGATATCAAGAAATGTCAAGCTTTCAGAAAATGGTCTTGATAAGTGAATCTGAACTGAACGCCTTGAAACAACAAGTCAACAGACATTACTCTCCCTTACAAGAAGAGACGCTACGATTGCAAAATGAAATGACAAAGACTATGCAAAGAACAGATATATCTTTTGACGAAAAAATGAAAATGTACAACGATTTGCAAGTTCAATATTTGAAGATTGCCCGAAAAAAGGAGCCGGTTGCTGTAGTTATTCAGAATACACCAGCCCCTGCCCTACAAACCGCATCAGCAACAATGGACAGTCCACCCATTAAAACAGAAGACCTCCCTAAAAAAACATATTTCATCCAAGAAATATTGGATTCCATCCCACAAAGGATGCAAAAAAAGGCTAGGATAGTGCTTAGATACATGTCTAACAACCCTAATGTATTGTCCTATAATGAACAAGGGTTATTAAAATACGATGGGAATGTTATAGAAGGCACCAACATTGTAGATTTGATGAATGATCTTTTCGTGTCACGTAAAAAGTATACGCCAGCGGGGCTTTCTGTCTTTCTTCAGGGTTTGAAACGTCTAAATGTACCTTTAAATACTATTGCGAACATAAAGCGACGGCACCAGATTGCGGATGGAGACACTTCCTCTGCCAAAAGTCAGACAGGTTCTGGGAATTTTCTAAAGTTGGCACCATTCAAAATATATTGAAGCAACACACACTGTTGTACATGTAAACCATTCTTTATTTTAATTGAATAAACGTATCTAATACATGAATCCTAAATATTTTTTTTGATTTACAAGTTTGACAATTCGTATTTACAAATCTGGGTATAATGCAACGCGTATTAACATAATCATGCACTAACATATCATTAAATTGTTTATCAGTTGTAAAACTTTTAAGTATTTGTGCTAAAGGTTTCCCACGAGAACGGTTCATTAAATAATATATACAGTATTGACCACACACTTTAGTGTAAATGCTCTGTAGTGCTCTAGAATTACACGTCCATGCAGTTGTAGAGTTTTCATCTAGAAAACGTTCGAACATTTCATCATAATAATCAGGGGGTTGCCCGTAAGAGTAAAAAAATTCTCCAACCCCATTTTCGTTGAAGTGAAAAGCGACCCAATGTCTGCCAGGACCCGTATGTTTATCTGTATTTGACACAAAACAGGCAGGAAATATCTGAATTTTCTTAGGCAACGTGTCAGATGCGTATACTCCTTGAAAACAGGCACTCGTAAAAGGATCAGAGTTTAGTATGCAGTCCAATTGTCGAGTATCCATCATCAATACTCAATGTAAACACTGCGACGTTGATCAATCTTTATAACAGAATCAAATTCTGCCAAAACAACCAAGACGCTGTTGTTGGTGGCTTTATCAAATTCTAGATTAATGTTGAGTGTTCCTTGTCTTGTTGGTGAAATATAGTTTTCAAAGTTTTTGTCTGCTGTCAGATCGAAGCCAAAAAGCGTGTTTCCGTACAGGTAATCAAGTCTAGACACATCTATATCACTCTCGCCACCAGCAGCGCCAACTGACAAAAGAAGGTCGTAATAAGGTCTTATATAGTTCAAACCTTCGTTGACGGAAAAATCAAAATTATAAGGCTTGAATGGAATTTGCTCCCCTGCCACCGTTAATCGCAAATGCTTTAAATCATTATGGTTAAATAAGAAAGGGCTTTTGTCATAGACTCCCGAAAAGGCATCATCGTCAACAATTCCAAAAATGATACGTTTCGGCATAGTCCCGATGTAAATATTATCAAGATTAGCATTTCTGACTCCGTTAGGCAAATTTATAACCTTTACTTCTTTTCTTGTAAGAGGATAGCAGGCTACATGTTTGGTCAATATACTGTCATGGGCCGATTTCAGCCGATCGGATACTTTGACTCTCCTCACAAAAAGAGAGATGTTGTTGATCAAAAATTTTTCATTTTTGTCTTTAGTTTCTGACATCAAACAGAATGCATCGGGTGTTCTTCTTAGCCTGATTTGCACGTCCACGTTGTTCAAAAGTAGTTTTTCTTGATTTGCCAAATCGATTTTCAGTCGACCATACATCTCCACTTTCCTACTACGCTGAAACCAAAAGTCGCGATCTTGTTACCCCTTGTTTCCAGGGTCGCCACTAACATTTGTACTGTTCATTTGACCGGCAGTGTCTTTATACCACATTTCGCTAGTAAGCCATGTACCCTTTGCACTTTTTCCGTAGTACAATAGGTTTTCAAGGTAGGCTCGGTAAGCATAATTTTGACCAAGGGTTATCAAATTGTCGTTAAGCTCAATGTCCACTGATGCAAATAATGAGTGAAGCGTGTTGTTCACTACCGATGTGTTTTGACCAATGTCTAAACTGCTCAAGTCAGCCTTACTGAGCTGTCCCTCTACATACAAGTTAATTTGAGTGGGGTCGATATATTCGTCAGGTGTGCCTTTGATGACAAACTCAAAGACACTGCTGACCTGTGACACAGCAGTCGTCGGTCGAATTTCCTCATCTACAGTGCTTTCAATATCCGTTTGATAATGATCCCTAATATTGGTAAATAAATCAAGTTTTGTTTTTACAATTGGGTCGTTCATGTCTAAAAATTTGTATCTCGTGTCTTGACTGCAGGTGACCGATGTGTCTTGCGAACTTTTGGACTTTTGACCACTTGAGGTGATCTTTTCTTCTTTATAGTCATGGAGTTTAAAGCTTTTCTTATGACGTCACCATCCAGGTACAGGTCAGGTGCACCTCTCTTTTTAGGTTTTCTTTTCACAGCCATGTTCTTTTTTGAAGCAACAGTTTTATGCACTTGCAATATTTCAGCACGTCGAGGTGGATGTAACCTACCACCACCCCGTTGAATCCTTGTACCATGGAACTTGTGTATAGAGCCACCACCCGCCTGTGTCTCGTATCTTTTAACTAGGGCTTGATAAACAGGATCCATTGTTACAGTAAACTTTTTCGGCGAAAATGTAACGTCGCAATCGTCTTCCCACTATCGAAATGCACAAGTTCACCCGTGTCGCGACATATATCTATTCGAATGGTATCGATGTGATGTTGATTCAAAGGGATGTAAATAGGTGAATCAAATGTTTTGGTAACAACTTCCTCACGTTTACCATTGACACCAACGATCTTCAGTAAATTTGCAGACGTATCCCCCACCAACTGATTTTGTATGATATCCGCGTATACATATAGCGAATTAAAGCCTAGAGTCATAATGGGAGGGTTAGGAGCTATCACGTCTGAAGTTACCCTCGTGTCCGTTACCCAACCTAACATCTTTCCTACATCACCGGTAAAATTGATACTTGCACCGGAACGTAAATGAACTGTAACTCGTCTCGATATAATATTATATCCTAGTGTGATGTTTGTTTTTCCAACAGTTGATAGGTCATCGTGGATTGTAGTTATGAGGTCATTGATGGTTCGATAGTATCCAGCAGGGATAGACAATGTATTTGTCGTCAGTCCATCATAATACATCAGAGCACTATCTTTTAGATTTTTCCATGTTTTTGGATATTGAAGTTCCACTAAGGCAACTTCGTAGTCACCATCTAAATATAAGGTTGACGACAACTTTGTTTGAAATGACTAGCTTTATTCTTTGGAAAATACTTAAAGCTGCTGTTAGAAGGTAAGATAACATGAAAAGACGAGGCCATCGCTTCAACTGGAGCTCCGGGGAAAACGAAATATCATTTATACCGTTTTAACATCTGCTGCCTTGATCCAACTGTTAAATTTTTCTGGATAACCTCGCCATTTTACAAAATGTTCCCTCGATTTACCCTTGCCTCTTGATTTTAAAAGTTTTTCGACTATGTACACATCGTCTTTCTTCACAACACGAATCATTTCAGGTTCGTAGAAGACACCCTCTATCTCTTCTCCTTCGTAATCTTCCACCTTGTAGACGGGCGGTGACCTGTTTAAACGCTGCGTTATTGTAAACAACTCCTGTGTCCAACCCTGCTCGTAGCCTTTGACAAATGGAGTTCTATACTTGCTCAACCTAACAGTGTCTCCAGTGTTGAATTTAAACTTTGCTTTTTTGAATATTGTATCCCCGTAAAGGTTTTTTCCACACCAAGTCTGAGTTGTTTTCTTTCGACGCTTCTGTTGGTGACATACCAATGCTCCTGTGTTTAGCTGCGTTGTATCCCTTCAAAAGTTGGTCAAGTGCGTATAAATATGTAAGTGTATTGTTGGCGGTGAAATATTTGTACATGCGAGATTTTAACGTTCTGTTAAACCTTTCGACTATCGAACTTTTTCGTTCCGACTTTGTTGTGAAAAAGGCTATTTCTTGTTCCTTCAGGTATGCCTGAAATTTTTTATTTGTAAATTCTGTTCCTGCATCGGTTTGTAAAATTGCCGGTTTTCGGCCTTCTGCTAAAATATTATTAAACGCTTCCAACACACTATCAGCAGTTTTTGATTTGATGGCCACAGCCCATGCGTACTTTGAAAAAACATCAATCACAGTTAACAAAAATTTCATTCCTTTATTGTATTTTGATAATTTGCTGAGGTCAGCTAAATCTGCTTGCCATTGCTGATCTGTACGACCAACAACAACACGATTGGTATGGAATCTTTTTCTGACGTTTGCTTGTTTTGTCAAGAACTCTTCGATTTGCATACGGGTAATCTTCTTTTTAGCTTTTCTCGCCGCTTCATATAATTTCAATGCACTGCCAAAACTAGCAGGGTTGGAAGGGTCGTAATATAATGTCCTTAAATATTCATCTATCTGTTTCTTACTATTACGGCTTGTTTGTTTTCTCTTCATCTTACTTTTTACAACTGTTTCCAAGAAGGCTAAAGTATGTGTTTAAATAAATATCTTTAAAAGAATCTGTACGTTTTTTGAGAAGTTATCCCAGAATTTCTGTCCACTTCATCAAAGTTTATGTTCAACAGTGTTTTCACCGTACTGCCTGTGTAGTTAGATTTTTTTTCGTTGGTGACAAACAGCTGCACAAATTCGTGGCGCTTTTCGGGTTTGAGAGGGACGTTTATTGGATTCGTAAGTCTCCTTTCAACGGTATTCATAGTACACTGCGGACTGTGGTCTTCATGCTCTTTATCAGCAGCATCCCTCAGTGGATCCCAATTCTTTAGACTGACCCGACAGTTGAAACAATTGACAGTGTCGTCTGTACTTGATGCATTGGGGTCCCTATAAAACCCGCTTATGGCTAAAGGTATAGGGTTGATGAGAAGTTTACCAGGCCAGTTAAGAAAACTAAGAATCCTCTCTTCGTCCTTACAAAAAGGTACTTGAAAAAAGAAAGGCTTGTCATCGGGAGCACAGTCCTCGAATACTTCACTGTCGTCCATCACTTATGAAACACTTGCTTTTACCGACAGTATTTATCAAGGACAAAAACCAATCAGAAACCGCTTTGTTGGACAAGATCCAATCACATACAAAGAGTCATTTTAATCAACTGTGTTGTTTTGCGGTGTTGTGGTGCGTCTTTTAATGGGGCCCTTGACCTAAAACACCATCGGCTCAGCCACACGACGAAAAAAGAGGTGGCGTGCCCCGAATGCGGAAAGACCTTTACTCGTCGGGATAACATGAATAGGCATAGACGCCTCCACCAAACGCGAGATCAGGGGACCTCGGTGAACAAAAAACGCTCGACGCCCGAGTCTTCTAACCAATATGCAACCGCCGCCAAAGTCCCTAAGACCCAAACGGGATCTGGAGCTGCCTTTTCATCTGACCACGTCGTCATGCCTGACGATCTTCTACCCTCGGACGTCGACCCATCAGTCGCTGAAGCGTACAAAAGTCACTGGAACAGCATACGGACCAGATCATCGAGGGGTAACAAACTGCAAGACTGGTAAATGTTAGATTGACCACCCTTGAACCCGACGCCCTTCGAAACGTCCTGGAGCAGATTTTGGAAGACCAACGCACGGCGTTTAAGATCAACGTGTCGTACGGTTTTTTTCTCTGAAACAAGGAGACTGGGCAGCTGAGGTAATATCACCCCAGCAGCAACAACCATTGCTTCTTAGAAGCGCCCGCTGTGATCCGCCACCGCCAAGATCTCGATGGTTTCTTCCACAGCATGACCACAAGAGATATTTTAGAATGTGCTCGACAGGAGCGGCCAAATTCGAAGTGGGTGGTAGACAGGGTAACCAATGCCACGTTTTACGTGACGAAGCTTAAGGGCCACCCCATTGGTTGCGGGGTCGACCTGCCGTCTTATGTGCTACACAACAGGGGTCTCGTTGCCCTGCAAAAAA
>NW_019773603.1:373349-403230 GCF_001039355.2 Lingula anatina | reverse complement strand
CAAGTTTGCCTGGGTCTTTGAAAAACTTAATGAAAAAATAGAAAAAGACATCAACAAAATTATACAGGAAAGCGAAGACGAAGGCGAAGATGGTGAAGCCTTACCCAAAAAGCATTATCTAACCAAACTTAGCCGTAGATTTAGTAATTATTTAATGGAATTGCCCGTCTTAGGTTTCAATAGCGGGCATTACGATCTCAACGCCATGAAAACATTGTTTTTTCCGTTGTTGGTGAACACCTTGAAATTTGTGGTAAAACGCAACAACAACTACATGGTGTTGAAATCGGAACGCCTAAAACTTTTAGACATTTGTAACTATTTAGCTCCCGGATGCAGCTATGGTTAGTTCCTTAAGGCGTTTGAGTGCACGGTGTCCAAGGGGTTCTTTCCCTATGAGTGGATGGACTCTTTGGACACACTGGAATGCCCTCACCTCCCTTCCCGCGAAGCGTTTTACTCCAAATTAAAACAAAGTAATATCACAGAGGAAGATTACGCGGAGTGCCAAAGCGTGTGGGTAGAAAACGGTATGCAGACAATGCGCGATTTCCTCGAGTGGTACAACAACAAAGACGTTGAACCGATGCTGGAAGCGGTGGCAAAAATGTTCGCTTTTTACGAAGAAAGAGGTATCGACATGTTTAAAGACGGCATCAGTGTGCCGGGTTTAACTTTGAAATACCTCTTTCAAAACGTAGGAGATGCATTCTTTACTACCTTCTAAAAAATGCTATCGTAGGCGGTCCCAGCATCATCTTTCATCGCTACCACGAGAGAAATAAGACCTTTCTTCGAAAGGCCACCTCTGAAGTGCCCAAGCTGTGCAAAAAGATCGTCGGGTACGACGCCAATGCCCTGTATCTGTGGTGTTTGATGCAACCCATGCCTACGGGCACTTTTATCCGCAGGCGCGAGGAGTCTGAATATACACTCGAATATTCTCATCCACGGGGTCGCGAGGCCACGAAGTGGTTAGACTGGGTTGCCAGTTCAAACAATATACACATTAGGCATCAGTTCAACGGCACGGAAAAGCCCATCGGGTGCCGTCGGCTACCGGTGGATGGATTTTGCCGAGAGATGCATACCGTGTATCAGTACCAAGGCTGTTATTTCCATGAACATCGGTGCCACCGTAACCAAAACAAAGATGGCACTTGTAAAGAAATAAACGACACAAAAAAGGTGACCATGGAATCTTTGAGAATCGAAACTGAAATTAATAGCGAGTACATTCGGGATAGCGGCTACAATCTTGTCGAAATGTGGGAGTGTGAATGGAAAAAACTGCAACTTGAAAGTGAAGAAGTAAGGCAGTTCGTGAAGAAGTACACGCTCCCCACCGAACACAGGTATCTGCTCACGTTCAACGAGATCCTAGATGCAATTCTCAACGACAATCTGTTTGGATTCGTTGAGTGCGATATAGAAGTTTCGCTTGAAATAAGATCAAAATTCTCCGAAAACACTACGATTACCCGAGACGACATCGGGTCGTACATGAAAAATTTCGCGGAGGAAAATAAAATAATGAGCAACCCGAGACGTTCGTTGGTTTGGAGTTTTTTCGGCGAAAAAATCGTTTTGGCAACCCCGCTGATAAAATGGTACTTAGAACGCGGTCTTCGCGTGACGCGTATCCATCAAGTAATCGAATACACCCCAAAGGCCTGTTTCAAGCTTTTCGGAAACGCCGTCAGTGACGCTCGTAGAGAGGGCGACAGGGACAAGACAAAAGCTATCGTCGCTGACACCATGAAGCTCATTGGTAACTCGGGCTACGGAAAAACAGTGACCAACAAAGAAAGGCACCGCGACACCAAGTATTGTGGCGGGGCAAAAGCTTCCCAAAAAGTCAACAGTCACCGTTTTCGACGTTTAGATCAAATTACAGACGATGTGTATGAGGTTGAATTAAACAAAAAAATCATCAAATTCGACCTTCCTCTACATATAGGCGTGATGGTGTATCAGTACGCCAAGCTACGCATGCTAGAGTTTTACTACGACTTCATGCTAAAATTCGTGGATCCGTCCGATTTTCAATACTGTGAAATGGACACGGATTCTGCTTACATTGCCTTCTCGGCGGACAGCTTAGAAGACGTAGTAAAACCACACATGAGAGCACAGTACAGAGCCGAGAAACACCTGTGGTTTCCGCGCACTGATACCCCAGAGCACGAGGCCTATGACAAACGGACGCCCGGGTTGTTCAAAGCCGAGTGGGTCGGTGACGGAATCGTTGGTTTATGTAGTAAGACATACTATTGTTTTGGGGAAGGCGCCAAACCAAAATTTAGCTGCAAAGGGATCAATAGGAAATGTAACAATATCAACGAACACAAATACTTAGATATACTATTAAACAAAGAGAGTGGCAGCGGTGTCAATAGAGGGATGCGTTTATTTGACAACACTATGTATTATTACGTACAAAAAAGAGACGCCTTTAGTTATTTCTACTGTAAAAGAAACGTGTTAAACGACGGAGTGTCTACTGAACCCTTGGATATCTAGTGTCATCAAATAAATAATTGTTGCTGCGAATTTTACTTTGTTTTCAATAAATATTCTTCAAATAAAATATTCGTAAAAGTTGCTGCTGCGTTTACTGTGTTAGTGGGTAGCTTAAAATAGCAGAATATTCCTGAAAATCACTAAAGGCTCGAGTTAAAAGTTTGTGTTGCTTACGTCACAATATCAACCTTTGATAACCCGGTTATTGTTTTCCCAGGCCTTAATTGATATACAGTGCTTGTCAAATATTTGATAATCCTTAAGTCTCGCGCTTGCAAATGTCCTACTTTGATAAGGCCATAGAGACGCGATGCGGCCAACTAGGTCAACTTGAGAGCGAGGCTGCTCTCACCTCATTCTGTACCTCTTTTTTGTGCCATATAATTGCATTGAAATTTTCAGAAAAAGTTGGTTGAACGGTGCATAACATACACAAACCTTTGTTAACCAGGGTAATGTGTCCCCATGCCTAACTGATATACAGTGCTTGTCAAATATTTGATAATGCTTAACACATGCTAGGTCTCGCGCTTGCAAATCCCCTATTCTGATAAGAACGCAGACACTCTGTGCGGGCAACTAGGTCAGCTCGCGCATGCAAATCCCCTATTCTGATAAGAACGCAGACACCCTAGAGGTCAGCTTGAGTGCGTGGCTGCTTACACCTGAATACACCTCATTTTGTACCTCTTTCCTGTGCCATATAGTTGCATTGAAATTTTCAGAAAAAGTTGGTTGAACGGTGCATAACATACTACTACCGTAGTCAACGCTTTGTGCACGTGCATAACTTATCAATAGTTTCATTTTTTTTTTCAGAAGACAGAATATGAATAAAATTAAGCTGTCAAATGATAGTATCCCTTTATATATTTTGTTTCCGAGAGAGAGAGAGAGAGAGGGAGGGAGATATCAATAAAATAAACCCATCAAACCTAAACCCATGTAATAAAATGTGACGCGTTCCTACTTATTATGATTAACTGACTAGCAACATAATGTGTGGGATTGGGTTCTTATTCTTATTTAACATGTCCCTGAAAAGTATTTAATCGTGTAATTTAACAAGCATAACCCACTATCAACTTGGCACTTAGGAGATTGAATCAAGGACGTGAAAGATTTTGTTCCTGTGCTAACTTATCTGGCAGTTGGCATGTATCCTCCCCAACGTCTACACCAAGTCTATATATAAACCAATACTTTTGGAGAGATAAATGACTGTGGAATGGTGTGCTCCTAGTATCATTTTATTATCATCAAATTTCACAAAAAATACACAAAATGTGCAGGCGGGCTTCCCATAGACTGATAACAATGCACTAACATTGATAGGACCAGTCAGCATCATGTTATACAACTGACAAGCGGGTATTGCAACATATTGATGCTGGTTTATTCTTGTTAAAATACACATTTGAAAACTTCCCAGGGACATATTATTAGGATAAGAATCATGGTGTCTGTTTACATTTCCATGCATAACACATTCTTGGTAAAAAAGGTTGTCCCATTCAAATCTGTTTTGTGGAATGTTGTCCCATGATTCCTGGCAATCTTGGTGGAATTGGTCCGGACTATTTGGAGTTAGGTTCTTCTCTGGATTGCACATTTCAATTCAGAACTAATGATATAACAGTACCATAAACGAGCACATTTATGCTAAATGTGTGTAAATTTAGTGATATTTGGTGGTGTATTTTCAATTTATTTTAAGTTATTTGTCTTTGGGGAAATGACAGTGAAACGATGCATCGTATATCATAAACATTCTCTGTCGAGTTCTGATTGAACTTTTTCACTTTCATATGTCATCACTGTTATTCCTTGCACTTCACAGACTGTGCCATGCTTCATTAGCTCCCAATGAATTATTATCTACCATTCATCTGTTTATGATGTTCTTCTCAAAGATAGGGAAATTACTGTTTAGGAGATTCCATTATTGAGAATTTACTTGGAAACTTCTTTGCTGGCCTCAGCTTACGGCAGATTTTTTTCCGGCTTCTTACACGTAGAACAAAGGTGTATCATCCATCCTATTCTAATAACTATAAAATATCCTATTTTCAATGCTGGTTTTACACTACAGTATACATATCCTATTTTCAATGCTGGTTTTACACTACAGTAAACCACAGTTAACAGCCCATAGTATGATGATACTGGCTTTTACATGTAACATGCTCGACAGTTTGTCGATTTCCAAACCATTTTATGTGCATTAACTCTGCATATTCGTAACAAAATAATTTCCAATGGCCAAATCCTTTAGTTGGTGTGGGGGTGGGGGAGGGAGTTTATCCATTCGAAATTGTTTGAGTGCATTTGTTCACCAAGGACCAATAATAACTTTTTGGGTACTTGTTTGAGGGCATTGTTGGCGAGAACATACTGTCGACTGTTGCCAAAAAAGTATGATAAATGTAAGAATATTTTGAAACTGATACACCAGCATTGATTTTAAAATGACACTGGTGGACAACGAACATTTTATATTCATTATTATTTATAATGTCATAAGGAAGTGTCATGCCAATTCTTGGTATCTCCTCAGCGTCATTATATGTTGAAAAGGCAATGCAATAAATGCGTTAACTGCGCATGCGTTATTGAAAATAGACTGGAATCAACCACCAGCGACGTGCATTAACTGTGTATGTGCGTCATTATATGTGGACAGATGAATGGTCCCGACTATGACTACTTCATTAAATAAGAATCACTGTTTTTAATGGGGGGGGGGGGGGAGACATGGAAACTTACATTTCAGATATGTATACATTTTATTGTTATTTATCATGACAAAATGACGTGTCATGCCTATTACTGGTATCTCATCATGACATGTCCATGTTTTCAGACACTGAAATGCACCTTCGCAAGAATGGTATATACCCCTGTACCTTTATAACGTCTAAAGTCACGTGTTACTTTGCGAATACGTTTATAACCATTGGTCTGGCAATGTCTTAACTGCTTTTTGACTTAGAAAATAGACCTGTTAATGTAAACCTATCAATGTTTTAACTGTGAGATTATTATCAGTGTTATTTTTAACATATTGTTTCTTTAAGGAAATGTGAGTTGCTCAAGGTGAAAATAATGCAATTGTGATTCTCTCGCAATTATTGCTCAAGTGAAAGTTGCATGAAAGAAATCTCTACATATCACAACATTTAATATACAGTTTTCTATACTGTGTTTTGTCAGAAACGTGTCCTTTTTTAATTTTCATTTATTTCCACGGAGTTTGTCGTGTATTTACGACAAATAATACACTGCATTGACTTTGAATCACTGTTTTAATGCTTTAATAGTTGGTTGAATTAGGTTAAAATTGGTCTACAATGTTTTCAATACTGACAAATAATTTAAAGAATGTTTTTTCATCCGACCTCTGAGGAAAATGAAAATGTTAAAAATCGTTTCAGAAACAAGTAATTCAATGTGAACTATTGACGTTGGGGTTCATAGTTATGACCAAAGTGACGTTGGACAGAAAGATTTAAAAAAGCAAATTGATAAAATGAGTCTCTTGTCCACGGACTATTTAAGAACCATGCACCAATATCCGTTTATTAACCAATTATATACCACATTTCTGTGAAAGTCGAATTTCTTATCAATATCAGATTCCGAAAAACCAGGAATCTTTTTTTCGGCTGTAAAAATAATCATGAGCTGCTTTCAGGAATTCTTCCTTATCGATAATGCCATTTTGATTCTGATCGATATACTCAAATGACTTGTCGATGCCTTCTTGAACGTTAAATACCAAACAGAATGTTTTGTGCTCGTAGACGTTGAGCTCTTCGTTGTCGTCACCATCTGCTGCTCGAAAGATGCCCTCTTCCCAATCACTGCTTGATTCTCTTAGGTTTCCTTTGAATAGACGTTTGTGAATCCAAATAGCATCTTTTCTCTCAAAACTGCCTTTGTATTCATTTTCAGAGAAAGACCAAAAATTACCCCACGCTTCGGAAACGGTATCATTGAAGTCATTTATCTTGTCCGCAACAAAATATTTTCTAGCTCTTTCTAAAGTCTTGTCAACATAGTCGTGGCGGTTTACAATTCCGTCCTTGTCAGCATCCAGAATAGAGAAGAAACGGACTATCTTAGCGCGCCACTCGTCCCCTATATCCAGTTCGTCCTGAAGTTTATAAATGAGACAAAATTTTCTCTCTGGTAATACTTAAAATCTAAGGTTTATATGATTTTTGTTCTCTGTGGACAGAGCGAGTGAAACATTCCAAGGCAACGAGTATATCTTTCCACAAGTACATGTAGCAAAAATTTTCAATCGTTCTGAGTCTTCAAAGACGATCTCTTTTAAATGCTATATGCCAACTCTTAATATTAGGTCATCGGACAAAGGATGCGTCAAAGCTAATGACACATAGATGGCCAACAGCTCGAATCTCAAATTTTAGCAGACCTAATATACCACGGCTCTTTAACAAGGAGCTTCAAGAGGTTATGGATCAATTGAACATGTGTGAAGTGCGTGAAAAGTACACTTTTTGAATTAAGGAAAACAAAATATAACAAATATAACTGACTACAGAATATTATTTGATTTGATTTCTATAACTTGGACTTCATAGTCGAGAAAAAGAGCTTGCATATTATGGATTAGGGCGTGTAACGTCCATGAACCATCGGGGAGGGATTGACACGTTTTTTCCCACTGAGGTTCACTGAGGGTCTGCTGTATCGATGTGAGGTTTGGCAAACATCAAAAAAGTCTATTTAAGCACAGTATTTATAGTCTTGATAATAGTATCTCACGCGCGATATAAAACCGTAGCTTTTGGGCACTTAAAGCCTTTACACAGTACCCATCTTGGAGACATATTTTATGGTTGTGTTATAAAATGAACGCCAATCAGAAGCATAGAATATGCCATGTACTCTTCACGCAAATAGTTTTAATTCTGTAAAAATCTCATGGAAAAATACAATACTAAGGACCTTCAAAAATACAAATTGGCAACTTTACTATAAAAATACAATTGTCTCTAGACAAAAAAATGTTTATTTGAATACAAAGCATGTTACAGCACTTGCATATCACGTAAGAGGCCATGTAAAATGTTGTTTTTACCAAGATTGTTTTTTTCTGCTTTTGCTTAAATACTTCAAACATCAACAACCAGCGTATCACCAAAAGGATGATCAAAACGTAAACGGCCCCTCAACAAAGGGATGACAGGTTCGCTTACAATTATGCTAGAATTTCAATGGGTTATTAAAATGTTAAATACGTTGATGTGTGTATTCAGTGCTATACCGTAGAGAGTCGTGCATTTCATAGGTCATCCACGTACATACACATCTCTAAAGTCTAAATAAATGCTTAAAATTGGAAAGTATTATTTTGTAGTCGCTGTGACTCATTCATAAGTTGAAAAAAACAGAATAAATCTCATTGACCTCGTTCTCCAAAATATGTATACTTCATTTATAAGTCTCGACATATTTTGAATGCATCACAACAACAGTTAGTTAGATAGGGGACTTATTGTGTCAAAAATGAAAAACTAGACTTTATCTTTATCTGTGAGCTGTGCACAAAACAAACAGAACGCCTTACCTTCTGACCCTTCTCAGCTCCAGAACCCATTACATTAACAACCACCAACAGCAAGCAAATCACGCGTGGAAGAAACATTTTAATCATCGACTGAACGAGTTAATCGTTTTTAGATCAGCGTTCTATGTGTTCTGTACCGTCTTGAATAAGCGAATTCATTAAATAGACAGTTCCTTGTGGAGAGTTCAAAGGTACATTTTATCCAATCAAGTTTAGCAAGTTTGAGTGCGAGGTTTAAAAAACGCAAACTATTATTGCATCTTATTGAATACACCATGGCCAATTTCGAATTGCTCTTTTAACATAAGTTTGTTCTTGTATATTGTACTTGAGATAGGTCCACATGTCTCTCTAAGTTGCTTCGTGAAATGTAATCATATATATATATATATATATATATATATATATATATATATATATATATATATATATATATATATATATACCTGGTGATGTAGACGTTGGGCCAACTACCGGATTAGGCGCTACAAGTCAGCATAGCAAAAAACCCTCCACTGCCAGACCAGACACTTTATCCTTGATTCAACCTCCTAAGTGCCAAGCACCAAGCGGGGAGACAGCAGGTACCGGTTATGAAGGATTAGCATGTCGATGCCATGTCCCCTAGATCCGAATGCTGACATTAACCCCAAGGCCATATGACCTTAGATGACAACCGACTTATTTATCTATTTATACAACCGTAACTATTTAATTTAACAGCATATAGTCATTATTCCTTAGATTTATTTCTTTACTGCGTCTTTCTAATATCATGCTGGTACGAAATAAAACATTAGATCACAGTGAACGATGTAAGCGGCACGTAGGCTTGGTGTCTTCATAGACGGATGACAATTAGGTAACATTAATGACGGTAGTCAATACAGTGTTATACAGCCGATAAGCGGGTACTGCGACACGTTGATAGTGGGTTATGCCTGTAAAATTACACGACTGAATCCTTTTCAGGGACATTGTACATCAGAATAAGAAATAATTTACATTGCGTCTATGCCCAATCTCATACATGATTTTACTGGTAATTTAAGGAGTAACGCACAACGCGCCACATCGTGCTGATATTGGATGTCATTATATGTACCAAAACTGATTGGGTCTTACTGTGTATTTGCACTTTCCAGAATGCATCGAACACGTTTAACCTTCTGACCATTGCAATTGCCATAAGATAAATGCCAATTTATTCATTAATGAGTTCTATTAACAAACAAAGCAAACCTCAAAGAAGCATTTTTCCCGATAGATCGGTTCTGCATTGTAGTTGTTGGTCAGGCTGAATAAATGGTTCCATTAGAATGTGGATTTTACAAGATGTGTTGTATCCAGTCGCCCTTTTTAAATGATGTTTTAAAAGTAGGTCGTGTATTAAGAACAAATAAGATCCTTCATCAAATAAGAATCGTTGTTTTTAATATTTTAATATTTGGCTGAAATACGTTAAAATTGGCCTTACATGTTTTCAATAGTGCCATAAAATTAAATAATCTTTCCTCCTTCCGACCTAAGAAAATTTTTAAAAAAATCATGAAATTGCTTTAGAAATTGCGAGTAATTAAAAAAATGCTGTTGGACTGCAACATTTAAAAAAAGCAAAATTGAGTATGTTATCATCGGACTATTTAAGAACCATGCACCGATGTTCATTTATTATTCAATTATATGTCACATTTCTTTGAAAGTCAAATGTCTTATCAATATCAGACTTCGAAACACGAGAGATCATCCTTTCGGTTGTGAAAATAATCATGAGCTGCTTTCAGGAACTCTTCCTTCTCGAAGCTACCGTTTTGGTTCCCATTGATACAATTCATAAAAGACTCGTCGATCCCTTCTTGAACGTTAAAATCATGACAAAATATTTTGTGTTGTTGAACACCGAGTTTTATTTCATCCAAATAAGTTCGAATGTGGTGTTGAAGGAAGCAGTTTAAGAAAGGATAACGTCAAATTGAGCCGTATCCAATGGAATAACCCAGGGTCAACGTAAATGACTTGATTCATCAAGAAGCGTTTTAACTTAATAAGTTGAGGCAAAATAGAATGACCGGTGAAAGCGTTATTTCACCTGAGGAAGACACTGTGATAAGGTCGAAATGTAGTGTTGCTCGATCGTTTCAAGTTATATCCAGTATATAGATTCATTTTTTCTCTACATCATGGGCACTTTAATATCACTTTTTTAAGACAATATAAATGACTATTTTTCTTGTATACTTGCGCTTGGCCTGCCTACGTGACATCTTTGACAATATACCTGCAAAAAATTGGCCCTGGTATAGATAGGGTGTAGACGTTTGCGCCTCTCCGAGGTGGATACATCTCAGTTGCCGTCGCGGCACTGAAAGCTAGGTTATAATAACACATATTTTCACTTTCAAAATACCACCTCACCCTTGATTCAACTCCTAAGTACCCAACACCAAGCGTGGAGACAGAGGGTTCCTTTAATGGCCTCATTCAGAATAGGTATCAAATGTGGCCGCGGATCAAATGTGGTCGACCCACTTGAATGCTTGTTGAAATCTATTCAGTGTATTATTCTGAATGAAGTTTTTTATTGGGTCGCCATATTTGATTTCTGGATCTGTTAGTCCACCATTCCAATTTTCGTTCTATGAAAGCGTGCACGTCTCTGGAAAGGGTCGAAACCAAGTCCTCCACCTGTGGGCACTGACAACAAAGCTATGTTGTTGGTTCTTCGTAGATGAAAACATATTTATTTATTTATTTGTTCTGCCCCTGCGAAGTATTTAAATAAATAGAATATACTCAGTATAATAACATCGGATATATTCCTTCACTGCACCTTTTTACTGCCATACTGATACAGGAAAAAGAACTACAACAGATAAACACTGTAAGTAGCACGTACGCATCGTCTTTCCATATGCTGAGAACAATGATATAACATTAACGACAGTAATTAATACAGTGTAATACAGCCGACAAGCGGGTATTGCAACATGTTAATGCTGGCTCATGCTTTCCAAGAAAACACGTTTGCAAATTGCACACTTTTCAGGACCAGGTTAAGCAATACTGCACATCTATAGTGCCTGTACCAAATCCCATACATAATATTACTAGTCAAGTTAATAGCTTAATTACGGGTTTAACAGCGGTTACGATGAGCAACCAAAGCTGCCAATCTTAATCATCTTATAATCATTACCACTATGGTAAGTATTGCGTACTTGCACTTAAGTTGTAGACAGCGCAAGCTATTAAAGTGTCTAGTTTTTTTAATGGCTATGCTGTATGTCAAGGCTGCATGACGTTACAAGATGGCGGCTCCTATTCCCAACTGTTTATCGTGGCAGTGCAATCGTTGAAATTCAGGTTAAACAGGGCTAACTAGAAATAAACTTCATCAAGTTACAGGAAGGATCAGGCTGAACCCCTGTCACGTTACAGTATTATATAAAACAGAGCAAATAATAGTTACGTTATACAGATCCACCGCTAGTTGTTGGCCGCCGAAGCCGACATGGAGCGCTTCTGTGCACTTATTCTGTTAGCTGTGCTGTTGCTGTCAGAGTGCTGTGTGGTTAACTCTATTCCCCAGGGTGAAGGTAAATTACTGATAATTACATTCCATATATTGTCGATGAATAGGAGAACGTTCAATATGATACAATATGACATATGACACACATCAATATGTATCTTGACTGTAATAGGGCTAATTTTCAGTATAATAGTACAAACTGATCTGCCAACTAAATATGGCCGACCCCACTTCAAAAGCGATGCCGATAAATCCATGATGATCTCCTCCACAAGCGCCGTTACTGCAGGGGCCTAGCAATTATACCTCGGAGCCGAGATTTGATCCGTTTATTGGCGCGTGTGGAGGCGGGGAGACCATCGGAAATCAACGGCATCGCTTTGAAGTGTGGTATCGTGTATTCGGTATCTCTGTTAATCATTTACTTTGTTCTACAATTGACCCCTGTGCAGATCTTAAGTTTGTTCTAAAATAGTGACGAAATCGAAACTGTGATTGCTTGGTAAATGTGTAATAACAATTAAGTGAGTGAAATGTTTATGCATGTGGGGTCTCGAACTACTAAAAAGGGTACTGAAAGGTGAATTGTAATGGAATATTCTCATGTATTGCCAAAATTTAATATACTATCAACAAGGGACATCAACACTGACAAGTCTATCGGGTATTCTACAGAAGATTGTATCTCCCTGTACTTCCAATCAAGCCAACTGCAACATCCCCGATTTTGATATTGTCTTCGCATTGGACAGCAGTTCGAGCATTGATGATACCGAGTTTAATATTCAGAAATATGCAACAAAGGTAAATAGGGCCTCTTTAAAACATTCCATTTTTTTTTAATTTTTGCTGGGTGCTGATATACACTGTACGTAATCATCTTCCGTTCTCACAAGTCAGTGATCTTACCATGGACTATTTCTAACGTGTTTTGATTATTATTATTTTTAGTTATAAAGGAAACATATGGGGCGAGCGTCGGCCCATTTTGTTATCTTTCTGTGTACAGCTTGGTTTAATTGTAATCATGTTTTGGGTAATAAGAAATGGAATTAGAATGGTTCCTCTCAGGCTGGCTTGTTCTCTAGTGTTTTATAGGGTGACGTACAGAGTACTTGACGTGATAAAGTCGCATCAAATATTTTAAATATATATATATGATTCCATGTATTCTTAATCAATATGCCTTTACCATAGCTCAGTTGCGTGGTATGCATTGGCGACAGCTGTTCCTTTATTTCTCAGATGATTGCTGAATTCATCAATAGGCATAGTCCCATTACCCCCGATGGAACCCGGGTTGGTGCATTGACGTTTGCCACTGATGTGGTGAGAGAGTTCGAGTTGAATGAACACACTGATTTGGCCACCGTTCAAGGTCACATCGACGCGATTCACAAGAGAAGTAAGTCCATTTGTTTCCTCGCGCTCTTTCCTCTCTCTCTCTCTCTCTCTGCCATAAACATAAACACGCGTACACACTGTCTCTCTCTCTCTCTCTCTCTCTCTCTCTCTCTCTCTCTCTCTCTCACGCACATACACGCACGCGAACACACACATACATTATTACAAAAGCATTTATTTCTCTCTTTCTCTTTCTCTCTCTCTCTCTCATATACACATACACATGGGCATACACTTACTCTCTGTCTCTCTCTCTTTCTCTACCTCTCTCATGAACATAAACGAGCACACACCCATACACTGATATATTTTTCTCTTTGCAAGTGGGAGCTACGAATACAAAAAAGGCTTTGCAGACTGCGAAGCTCATGTTTGAAGACTTTTTCATAGAAAATAAACAGAAGCTAATATGGCTATTTACTGAAGGGTTGTTTAACCAGGGCGATCCACGACCAACAGCAACGCAAATTAAGGAACAAGGTCAGTATATCCCTGAAGTCTGTATTGCCAAAATGATCAAGTCAACATTCGGACTAAGGGACCATTCCCAGACCGTCTCTTACAAGCTGTTGATCGATCCCTCTCCTAGGGGACTCCCTAAATTGCAAACAACTGAACCGACTTACATGTCTGACACGTCCACTGAAGCTGTTAGAGGGTAATTGAAATTGAAATTATCGTTTAGCAGCTTTAGTAACTTTAGCAGCTTAAGTACCTTTTGGTTTGAAATATAGGCTACTGTGATAACCTTATCAGTGAATGTATAATTATATTTTGAATTTCTTATTAAACGCCAAATGCAGTCAACAAAATTTCAAGTGATATTCTCTCTTTTCTGATGAGACTATAATTGATGTGACCCCTGAAATATGCCCAAAGTTCAAATTCATATAGTTACCACTTTATATATATATAATGTCAGTTACTGAAAGAACAAAAACGCTTACTTTAAGATTTCATTCCTTATACCTGTAAATCTATGGGTGCATTCCCAGAGATTTAGTTCGATCCAGAGATTTAGATTTAGATCGACCTAACTCCCTTGGAGTTCACGCTAAATTGCAGACTGCCGAGCGCGCTCCATAGTTAATTACCCCCTTACAGCTTTTAGTAGGCGGGACAGACGATTAAGCCGGCTAAACTGACAGTAATCTAGTGAGACTCCCCACAGGGATAGATTGATCTAAAACCTATGGGAACGGAGATCGATACAGTTGCTCTGGGGCCCTCGCTGAATGCTTTCAATTGAACTGATAAACACCCCTGCCCTGGCGTTCATATATATATATATAGGGCCTATATATATATATATATATATATATATATATATATATATATATATATATATATATATATATATATATATGTTTCTGATTATATTATTTATCAACTCATTAACTTTATATATTTCCAGGATGGATTATCTGCGTGGTTGTCATAGGTAACCATGGGAATGTAGATGGAATTGACGACCTAGCATCTCCAGGATGTGTTGTCGAAATAGGAAATTTTGCAGAGTATGTTTAAATCACAAGAAAAGCACAGTGATATTTATGGTTAACTTTTCGTGTCTTTTGGACTCGCAATAACATCCACTAAATGTACGAGATCCGTTCAATGCAGACATTGTTTGCGCATTATGTAAGCCATTGTAATAGAACAATAATGAAGACTAAACCACCACTATCAAAAGCATTTTAAATAAATGGCAACACCTTGGTCATCAGGGTGTAATTTATCTCGTGTTTATGTTCCTAAACTTTTTGCCTGGTGCCTGGTGAGTAGAATCCCAACATTTATTATTTGCTTAATTTTCTAACGACAAGAAGCCCTTGCCTGTCACATTATGATTGAAGGACAACTAACACATCATATAATCTACATGCACTGAATAACTAAGTAACTAAACACCACACTTAATAGTTTGCTAACTGATTAACTACCCACCAACTGCATTATCACCGACTTACCAAATACCTGATCTGGCAACAGACTAACTCGATACTAAATAGTCAGTAGTACATTACAGAGTTATAACATCTTTGTGAATATTAGACCTTACAAAGAAAGCGTGTAACGTTCGTCACATACCAATAAAAGGTGCTAGGACGTATTTTTTTCCTTTCTTAAAATAATTGCTCATAATGCACTTAGATTTTTAAGGCATAAAAGTTGCGCAGGGGAACAACTGGGTGTAGACAAAAGTCAGCAGTTTTCATTTCTTGGTATTAGCTGCATGTGGACCAGGGAACAAACATCTCAATCGTATACTTATAACACTTTTTTGCCTACCCTTGGTTATTTATTTATTATTATTATTATTATTATTATTATTATTATTATTATTATTATTATTATCACCAGCAATTCATCACCGGGCTGAACTTAGTTATGCAAACCCCATTAACAACGTGTCAGGTGAAAGTGGATATTCAGTGGTAAAGGACTGTTGATTCACCAGAGATGCCCTGATCAAATGTGTCTTAAGAGCCTGCAGAGACAAAATAAAATAATATTATTACTCTTTTATTAGACCATGTCCAGAAAGTTGGCGGTCATTTTAGGAACATCTTGCTTTCCTACAAAATACCCGTACTGACATTATTTCGTAATCAATGTGAGAGTAAAGAACTTATCTGTAAACATGCGCTCAGTATTCAGATGGCAAGGCCAAATTTCAAAACGTAAAACCCAACGCACTGCGCTGCCATTAAACTTATAGCAACATGGCCAGAGCCAAAAAAAAAAAAAATGTAGTCTCAAAGAACATGTACATGGCAGAAATAAAACATTTAAGGAGCGCATGTTATGGTCGACCATGGCTCACTTAGGGACTATTCTCACACCCTATCGTATTATCTGTGGATCGACCTATTTCCAATGGGACTCTCGCTAAATTACATTCAGCTTAAGCAGCTTAGATGTCTGTCTCGCCTACAGAAGCTGGTAGGGGGGTTATCAATCATCGTTTAGCAGCTTCAGTAGGCGTGTCAGACATCTTCGACTCTTAAGCTTAAAACAATTTAGTGAGAAAACTCTCGGAGATGGATGGATTCTGTTAGATTCTATGTGTGAAAACCCAGTCATACACCCCATTTCCATAGATTAGATAGACCTACTTTAGATCGACCTAACTCCCTAGGGGTTCACGCTAAATAGCTGTCAGCCGGGCGGACACGAAAGTTAATTACCCCCTTAAAGCTTGTAGTAGGCGGGACGGACATTTAAGTCGGATTATCTGAAAGTAATCTAGTGAGACTCCCCGCGGGGATAGATCGATCTAAAATATATGGGAATAGAGCCATAGACTATCATTACAACAGACAGCTATGTACTTGAAGTCTGCGTTGGGATTCCTGTGTTCTTAAGGACTTTTGTTCCAATTTCATACATTACTTTGTATTTTGAGACAAACCGATTGCAGGTTTTGGTTCGAGTTGTTCCGCGCTTTGCTATTCGTCTTGATACAGGTTAAATATTGACGTTTAAATTTGAGGCTTTGCATGGCTTCGCCAGCAATGCATTACCGGAGTGGATTGAGTAATCATTGCATTCAAAACCTATAAACAACGTGTCTGGAGGGAGTTGATATTCAGTTACGAGGGTCTTTTCATTTACCAGAGACGCCCTAATCAAAAGTTAATATTTGTCTTTAGAGCCTGCAGGGACAATAGAGAAGAAGAGTACTACTCCTTCCTGATGCCTTACCCAGAAGGTTGATGGTAATTTTTGGAACATCCCACTTCAAAATATCCATTCGGACACTCTTTAAGTAGTAATCAATGTGAGAGTAAAGGAGTGGAATGTAACGATGCGGTTTGTATTCAAAATGTAAAACCCCACATATTACGCTGCCATTAAACTTATAGCAACATGGCGCAATGTTCTTGTCATCCTTTGTATTTCACTCAAAGCCATGTGTGTTTATTTTCTAACAAGGCGCCGGGCGCAATAATTGTCTCATTTTACTCCTCAGTTGTAGGTTTGTCAAAACCTTGTTGTCTCAAAGAACATGTTCATGGCAGAAATCAAACATTTAACGAGCGCACTTTGAGGCATCATGGGTCACAAGGGCTGCATTTAGACTGTCATTACAACATACAGCTATTTCCTTCAAGTCAACATTGAAGTTCCTGTTCTTGAGGAATTTTGTCCCAATATCATACATTTCTGTGTATTTTCAGACAAAGAAATTGCAAGAATTGGTTCTAGACTTACCACGCTTTTAAATTGGTTTTGATACATTGATTTTTTTTTTAATCTGGAGCGCAAGGATAGTCTTGGGGAAGCTATGTTTAAACGTGGCCGATAAGTCTACATATTTCCCCTCAATTAATACAAAAGTCACATATGATACCTTGTACTAGACTACCATTAAATTCGTCTTTGGCGGTTACATTGGCCATTGGCAATAACAACACAATAGGTGTGCCAGCAGCGCATCCGTTCTTACTATTATATAAGACAGAGCAGCTACTAGTTACGTTACGTTATACAGATTACACTGGAACCGATATGAAGAGATTCTGGGCACTCATTCTGGCTGCTGCTTTGTTGCTGAACGAGTGGTGTGTGGTTAACTCTGTTCCCCGGAGGAATGGTAACCCGCACAAAAATGCAGTAGTATCGAAGTAGCAAAGAAGCATTAACGCAGTAGTGGTGTGGAGCATATTTGCTGTAGAAATGCAGTATACCCTACTGCATTTCTACTTCAAAAATTACATAGGGATGTACAGAGGAGGAGCATTAATGCAGTAGATTAGCAGCATGATAGAAGCATGTTTCAAATATGCTAATTAGCTCCCAATGCGAAGCAGATTTGAGGCATATTTGCAGTATGATTGCAGTAGTCTACTGCGCTGGAGCATCTACTGCGTTTTCGTGCGGGAAGTTATTGATAATTGCATTCCATAAACTGTCAATTAATAGGAAAACGTTTAATATGATAAACCGTGTACCTTGACTGTTATACTTGATAGAAAAGTTTGCATCTATACCCCACCTTTGCAATATTTCTCAGTATAAGTATATTTTTTCGGTACACTTTCATAAAAAATACTGACACCCAATTACGTATATATTATAATACGCGTTAAATGCAGAAGTAACATAAATTCATGGTATATACTGGCTTACTGAACAATGCACAAATTTCTTGAAAAAGACTGATAAGGAAATATTCGTGCATTAGGTATCACTGTTAGTCATTTACTTCGTTGTAGCCATTGATACATTTTGCATATAAATTATTTTCCCTAAATGACAAAATGGACAACGTGATTTCTTTGTACATCGTAACTGTATGGTAACACTTACGTGATTACAAGATGTTTTTGCATGTACGCTCTCTATCTCTTAAAAAGGGGAGTAAGATTTGAAAACAAAATCCATATATTGCATACAAAGGGAATCAGAATCTTTCTATTTTTAATTTAGAGTTCAAACTGGAAGTAGCTAGAGGGCAAATACTTAAACCAATCTCTTACTTCTTTAAAAATAATAATAAAGAAAAAATATATCTTGCGACTTGGTTAATATGTAAAGTCATGTACTCATTGCGTTTACTCATCGGAAACTGTTCGCTTACTATGATATATTTAAAAATTGTATCGCAACTGTATTGCATTTATCGCTATTATTTAACATACTATCAACAAGGGACATCAACGACGGCAAGTGAGCTTTCGGGTATTTTAAAGAAGATTGTGTCTCCCTGTACCACCGAGCAAACCAACTGCAACAACCCTGATCTCGATATTGTCTTCGCATTGGACAGCAGTTCGAGCATTAATGATACTGAGTTTAAGGCGCAGAAATATGCAACAAACGTAAGGGTTCCTTTGATAACACAAAATACAATATGTAAAATAATTTTCCATTTTTAATTTTAACTTACTCTTACTTTGAATTTAATATAAAAAAATCCAAAGAAACTTAGTTTCCCTGTTCCGGATACCGTTCCCACACGTCAGTGATCTTACCATGGGCTATTTCTAATGTGTTATAATTATTATAATACGATATAAAAGAAACACCTGGGGCGGGCATCGTGCCATTTTTATTAAGATATTTTCACCATACTTTGAGCAATTAGATGTTGGATGAAAATGGTTGGCTTATTATATACGTGCTTTTTAGGCATTATGCACAGTGTACAAAGTGAGATAAAGCCACATTACACAACTTGTTAAAATGAAGTCTTTTACTTTGACACCATAACGTTAACATATTTCATTTCATGTATTCTTGATATGCCATCTTTGTAGTTAAACTGTGAATTTATTGAATAAATTGAAAATAAACATGCCCTTTTTTCTCAGATGATTGCTGAATTCATCGATAGGCATAGTCCCATTGCCCCCGATGGAACCCGGGTTGGTGCATTGACGTTTGCCACTGATGTGGTGAGAGAGTTCGAGCTGAATGAACACACTGGTTTGGAATCTGTTCAAGGTTACATTGACGCGATTGGCAGAAGAAGTAAGTGAATCTCTTTTTTCGCCCTCTTTCTTCTCTCTTTCTCACTTTCTCTCATTCTCTCTGTCTACCTGTCTCCTTCACTCACATTCATACACACATATTACATTATTACAAATTTCATTATTACAATCATTTGTTTTTCTATTTACAAGTGGGAGGTACAAACACAAAACTGGCTTTGGAGACTGCGCAGCTCATGTTTGAAGATATGTTCTTAGAGGAAAGCTGGAAGCTAATCTGGCTACATACTGACAGTATGTCTAACCTGGGCGATCCTCGACCAAGAGCAACAAGTATAAAAAAACAAGGCTAGTATACACCTAGAGTTTGTTTTGTCAAAATGATCAAATCAACATTCAGTCTAAGTCAAGACATGCGTAACTCTAACCGGACTAAGATGTTGTTTCGCATGTTATTAGAAATGTTGTGGGTCAATCGTTCTGTAAAGGCCCAGTGACCAATATTGTAGTTAACTTTTTTCCGTACCTGATTTAGCAATATTCAAAAAGGTTCCACTTCATGTTTAAAATATAGAACACTATGATCATCTTATTAGTGAATATATATATATGTGTGTGTGTGTGTGTGTGTGTGTGTGTGTGTGTGTGTGTGTTATTTTCATTTTTTTAATCCACATTTTGTTGAAATGAAACAACAAATACAATCAGCCTATTTTCAGGTTTTCAGTCCTCTTATTTGATAAGGTCATTATTGATGTGACCCTTGAAACAGGTCCACAGTTCAAATTAATATAATATAGTTGTTTGGATAATTTATATTTTCTGTCGCCTTTATCTATCAGTTCATTTTCTATATTTATTTACAGGATGGATTATCTGCGTGGTTGTTATTGGTAACCATGAGAATGTAGATGGAATCGACGACATAGCATCTCCAGGATGTGTTGTCAAATTTGGGAGTTTTACAGAGTACGCAAAAGTCGCAAAAAAGGCTCAGGGCCCAGATCAGTTTGATGAATTTGGTTACCAAGGATAACGCTTAGTGTCTTTTGGACTTGCAATAACATGTATTGTATGTACGAGATTAGTTCAATGCAAGACATTACGAAAGCCACTGGAATAAAAACGATGACAAGGACAAAATCACCACTATGAAAAGCATGAAGCATACTGATCACTTTAAATAAATGCTATCACCTTGGTCATCAGGGTGCAATTTATCCCGTGTTTATGTTCCTTAACTTTTTGTCTGTTGCGTTGCAATTGCCTTGGATTTCCAAATCGTTTTTTTCTTCGATTAATGGCGGATAAATAAAAGGAACAAAAATATATATATACAGTGTCGTTGTGACATTTATTCTTTAATTGACTTTCTCAAAGAAGCAAACAAAAATACACGACTTTTTTATTGATATCAGAAAATTATGCAAATAATGTGCCGTTAAAAAGGTACGCGAGTGATACGTCTGCCCTCTTCTTGCTGCATGCCCCAGGACTCTCAAGCTTTGACGAAATTTTAGTAACTGTATCTGTAAGATTCCGAATAGGATGACACATAACACTCTCAGACTGATGGAAATTGGTGGATTTGTTCACTATAGCCCAAACCAACATAACGGATATTAGTTTCTTAGTAGCACATAATAATTACCACCTGGGATGGAAAAATCCAGATTACAATATTTCAAGTTCAGCTATTTTTGAATGCATAAATCACAAAATTGGATAAATTAGCTTTTTTATTTTAAGACATTGTTAAATATCATGACATATGGATTTAAAAACAGACAATTTAAGTGTTTCTGCTCTCCTTTAAAAATGAAAAAGAAAAAAAAATACTTAAACTTTACAAAATCTGTAAGTGTCACTTCCCGATGTCCCTGTTCAATTGTTTATTCACACAGAGCTANTAGCTTTTTTTATTTTAAGACATTGTTAAATATCATGACATATGGATTTAAAAACAGACAATTTAAGTGTTTTTGCTCTCCTTTAAAAATTAAAAAGAAAAAAAATACTTAAACTTTACAAAATCTGTAAGTGTCACTTCCCGATGTCCCTGTTCAATTGTTTATTCACACAGAGACTGGTACTTAAGTATTATTGCTTTAGTTGGTATTGCTTCGCAATTATACCGATAGATGTCTCTGTAAGTCAACTGCAGCCCCGTGTGCTAGTTTGATTCTCTTTCCTCAACGTTGCCTGATCTATCCTGAAAAATAATAATTAAATGTCAGTGTAAGAATCAGGGGCTCACCTATAAAAACACATAAAAACACAGCAAGATAACTGGAAGATAAATAATTATTATGGATAAAATGAAATTATTATAATGATAAATATAATAATTATGTAATAGGAGAGGAGGGCCTGGCACATTGGAAGACGGCTGTGGGGAGGAACAGGCAAAGCTCAAACAGAGAGGGTGGGCGAAAGACTGATCAAATGTTTGAATATATAAGTTATCAATTAAGAATGTTTAAACAGAGTCAAAAATGTAATCGTTCTGACGACAAGGTCTGTTCAAGGGCCTGAAAAATTTTGGTGGTTTGGAGGGCAAACAGTGCCCTTTGGTAAGGTTCATCTATAATTAAGCTAGTCAAAATTCTAATTTAAAGAGGGGAATATTAGTGTGATATATTTTTCAGAGAACGAAGGGGGGGGGGGGGGGGGGGGCAGGGCCCCTCCTAACCCCCCCTCTAAATCCGCCACTGATTGGGTAGTTAATCAGTGAGACAACTGCTCAGTGTGATATTTTGTTACTTTGTTATTCGGTAGGTTATATGATGCGTCAGTTGTCCTTCACTAATGATGTGACACGGTTTGTGGTCGATAGACATTGAAGCCACTGATAAAGTTAAAGAGATTCCCAGACAGGGGTAGTCACATAACAGGGATATAAACCACTGTTAATATCATGAGACCTTTCAAACAAACCGTGTAACGTTCATCAGATACAAGTACCATAAATGGTTGTTGTGGCCTTTTTTCTCCTTTCTTAAACTTATTGTTCTTAATGGATTTGAATCTGTTATTAACGGCATGAAAGTTGCTCAGGGGAGACAATTGGACTGTAGATAACAGTCAGTCGTCTCCATTTCCTTGAACCAGCAGTGGACCAGTGACCTTAATCCTGTATTTTTCCTGATATGTGGTATATTTCCTATTCTTCTTCCTATTCTTCTTCTTCTTTTTCTTCTTCTTCTTCTTCTTCTTCTTCTTATTATTATTATTATTACATATTATTATATAAACAACTTGTCGGGTGGAAGTGGAAATTCAGTCGCAAATGACGGTTCATTTACCAGAGACACCCTGATTAAAAGTGTCTTTAGAGTCTGCAGGACCAACGTAATTATTACTGTAGAGCCGCATTTTGCAACCGACCGCATTTGAAAGTGCTACGCATTTTGCAACCAAAGAAAATCGTAAAAACGCATTTTGCAACTGCAACACATTTTGCAACTGCAACACATTTTGCAACCAGGTTTTTTTCTACGTCCCTGGAACAGTTTGAACTACGAAACAGGTAGAATTGGAGTGGGGACGGGTTTGCTTCGACTAGGTACGCTGAAACTGGTCAGGTTGCCTCTGGGGCGGGGAAAATATATAATATATATTTCTCATTGGGATTTTCTAGACCATTAGAGTTAAGAAGTTGAAGCGTCAGGGCATAATAAAGACATTGTTAGGTATGTACATAGGCACCTTTTAATTTGTAAATTGGGGGTGTGACAGTTTCTTAGGGGTTGTTATTTGTAATTTTTACATTGTATTTTCTGTTATCTACCTTTATATCTTTTGAATAAGAAAATAAAAGTGTTGGGAATTAATACACTATCGTAAAAAATGTGCCTGGGCTCTTCAGATTTTTTTGTGACTTAGCGTGTGGTTGTCCCTGAGGGTAGTTGAGATCGTTAGAGATATGTTTATAGGCACATCGGAATTTTTGGTTACTTGGGGAGTGGCCGTCCCTGGGGATAGTTGACTGTAATATTTTCACCGCAATTTCTTTCATCTCCTTCTAGACCATTCGAGTTAGGAACATGACTCTTTAGTGCATGGGTACGGGGGAATTTTAGTGTGACTTCTGGTGTGACTGTCCCTGAGGGGATGAGTGATTGGTGGCATATGTCAGACAATTAAGCTGATTTCACTGATTGCACTGAAGTGAGATCCCCTGCAGAGTTGGACCGACCCAGCTAGTAGGATGTGTGAATCTAAAAGCGGTCTTCGAGTTAAGAAGGAAAGGGGATGCAAAGAAAGCAGTATACAGCACTTAATAAGAAACCTTCAGCGGTATGCTTGGATGTAGGTCAAGTTAATTAAAAACCCGTGCAAGAACCCATACTTTCAGGAATCATTGTGCATAGCCTCTGTATACCGACACACCTACTAATCACATGTTTGTTTTGTATTAAGACACAACGGCTAGTTGAACGCCAGGATTTCTGAGTGTGTAGGGCCTTGAATGAGTTTTCTATTGGATTCCTTGACCTAAATTCATGCCTACGGCTGTAAGTCTGTTTAGTGCCATGTGCGCTGCTGCTTTTCTCTACATTCCTCAAAGACCCTTGAACAATCTTAAAAAAGTGACTGGTTCATCAATCCCCAACGTTTCATGTCCCAATTTATATCATCAAAAGCCCAGAAGGACCCATACACACCCATAGAAACATGTTTTCAATCCCCATAGCCTCCCGTTCCTAACTTATATGGTATAAAGGTAGACAGCAGAAATTACTACGTCTAATTATATTCAACCACCCCCAGGACCACACCCCAAGTCAAAAAAAAAATGATACTGTAGCTACGTTTCATATTTTTAACTCAAATAGTCGATACAATGGGTAGAGAGCATAAAATGCGTTGTAAACTTAAAATCAACCACCCCCTGGGACCCCATGTCACAATAAATTCCCGAAGTCCCTATAAGCATTTCTTACCTTAGTGTAATAATCCCCATTATATTTCCTAATTCTAAAGATGTAAGAGTAGATAGGAGAAAATACGAAGTAAAAACTACAATCAACCACCCCTAGGGACGCCCCCCCCCCCAATTTACAAAAAAAAAAAATAAAAAAAAAAAGAAATCCCATGCAAATGCCTAACAAAATGTTTAATAATCGAAGCAAACCAGTTCCCACTCCCGTTCTACCTGTTTCGTACTTCAGACTGTTTCAGGGACTTACAAAAAAAAAAAAAAACAAAAAAAAAAAAAACAAAAAAAAAAAAACTGGTTGCAAAATGCGTTGCAGTTGCAAAATGCGCTTTAACGATTTTCTTTAGTTGCAAACTGCGTTGCAGTTGCAAAATGCGTTTTAACAATTTTCTTTAGTTGCAAAATGCGTTGCAGTTGCAAAATGCGTTCGGTTGCAAAATGCGGCTCTACAATTCTTTTATGAACGTTGGGACATCTTGCTATCCCACAAAATATCCATACTGACACTAAGGCATAATGAATGAGAAAGTAAGGAAATAGTCTGTAAACTTGCGCTTAGTATTCAATCGGCATGGCCACATTCCAAAATGTAAAGCCCAACACACCGCACTGTAATTAAACAGTAGCAAAAATGTGAAATGATCTTGTCATCCTCTGTACATCCCTCAGAGCAATGTGTGTTTATTTCTTTATTAGGCGCCGGACGCAATAATAGTCTCATTTTACTGCACAGTTTTGTAAAAGCAGTTTTGTAAAAGCATGTTGTTGTCTGACAGATCCTGTTCACGACGACAGTTAAATATTTAAGGAGCGAACGTTGAGACATTATGGATGACCATGGCTGCATTTAGACTATCATTACAACAGACAGCTATTCCATACAAGGTCGCGTTGAGGTTCCCGTGTTCTTAAGAAATTTCGTTCCAATTTCATACATTTCAGTGTATTTTCAGACAAAGCCATTGCATGATTTAGTTTAGGCTTTTCCGCCCTTTACAAATCGTTTTGACACAGGTTGACATTTACATTTGGAGCGCAATGACCGTCTTAGTGAAGCGATGTTTGAACGCGACCGGTGAATCTACATATGTCCCCTAAATCATTACAAATGTCACAAACATTTTGAAGTAGACTGCCATTAAATTTATCCTTGGCGCTTACATTGGCCTTTGGCAACAACAGGACATTAGGTGTGCCAGCGGCGCATCGGTTCTTAGTGTTATATAAGACAGCTCGGGTATTAGTTACGTTATCAGATCCAACGCTGGAACCGAAATGAAGGGATTCTGTGCACTCATTCTGACTGCTGTTCTGTTGCTGAACGAGGGATATGTGGCTAACTCTGTTCCCTGGAGTAAAGGTACGTGATTGATAATTGTATTCCATTAATTTTCGATGAATAGGACAACGTAAAATGTAATAAACCGTGCACCTTGTTTGAAATTCTTTATAGGTAAATTTGCACTTATGTCCCAGCTTTGCAATATTTCTCATTATAATAGATATTGAGGTTTATATCAGTACTGTTCATAAAAAAAAAATATTAAAAAAATATTAAAAAATTAACTGACACTGACGTCCTACTCCTACTCCTACATATTCATTACAATAAGCGTTTTAACGCTTATTGTAATGAATATGTAGGAGTTAAAATTCCAAAAGAAATATAATTATGGCATATATTGGTTTATTGATCATCACACAGACTTCTTAGTCGTAGCCACTGATGTCTTTTACAGATCAATTGATTTTCATAATACATATAATAAAACCCTGAATTTTAAGGTGTGAAAATACAAGCTACATATTGCATAAAGGGTGAATTGGAATTATTATATTTATTTATTAGAGATCAAACTGGTAACAGTTAAAGATATAAAATCAATTTTTTGCCAAAAACCCAGCCAAACGCCAGCATATAGTTTCAAGTAGTGTAACTAAGAGAATTACCAAAGGCATTGTTTAATTTTACCTGAAAATGATCTTTGAATGTTTTTTTCTTCTGTTAGCATGTTATGCTATATGTCAATGGGGCAGAAAAGTAGGTCACGAAAGTAGGTTAAATTACTGAACAAAAATTTAAAGAAAGGAGCAGTCAAAAGCTCTTTTACGGCTGATCGAATAATCTATTCAGTTTATCCCTTCGCATGTCGAATTTATTTGAGAGTAAGAAACTAGTAAGAGTAGTTTATATGTGTTACAGGGAATCCAGGCTCCACCGATGCTCAGTTCGTACAGTATGTACCTTTAATAGTAATTGTTTTAAGTTAAATGTCTCTTACGACTTGGTAAACATGAAAACATGTATGATCATAGAAGTCACTTGTGGTGTTTACTCTCGCTTACCATGATATCTGTAATCATACATGTACCACGGCTGGTGCTTCCAACAACGGCATAATTGCATTTGTATTTCGCATACAGGCATACAGGCATGCCTGCATTCTTATTCTCATACAAATCCATTCCAATGCGTTCATTCTATGTATGAAGCGCCAGCCGTGGTATAATTAACTACTCGTCGTCCAGTGTGTCCGACATACAAGAGCAACTTGTATCTCGGTTGCGCTTACGCTCTTACATGTCGCATATAGCGGACGACTCGTGTTATAACTAGTAAATATAACTAGAAAATATAATTATTTATTGCCATAATTCATTATACTATCAACAAGGGAGATCTACGACGGCAAGTGAGCTCGCGCACATTTTAGTGACGGTTGCGGCTCCCTGTACGTTCAAGCAAACCAACTGTAAGAATCCTGCTCTTGATATTGTCTTCGCTTTGGACAGCAGTTCGAGCATTGATGATACGGAATTTAAGGTGCAGAAATATGCAACACAGGTAAGAGTTCCTTTGATAACGCTGAATTCAATATTTAAAAATAATTCTCAAAAGACACTTAGTTTTACTTGGAATTTAAGATAAAAAAATCACAAGATACACTGCTTTATTTTTCCATAACGCCAGCGATCTTTTTGTGGGTTATTTCATATGTGCTTGAATAAGTGTCATACGTAATACAATAAATATATGTGGCGAGCATCGACTTTTTTTATTTTAATCTGATACAGAGTGGTCTAATTTTAACTATATATATATTTCGTAATTAGATAGTCATTTTGGGATTAGAATGGCAGGTTTGTTCCCTGTGTGCTTTATAGGGGGTGATTCACAATTTACAAACTGTGTTAACGCCACATCATATAACCTGTCAAAATGAATGTTTTAACATGTTTAATTTTATGCATTCTTAAGATGCCATCGTCGTAGGTATGTTGTTAATTTCGGATGTATTAAATGAATTGAAGCCAGACATTCCTTTTTTGCTCAGTTGATCGCTGAATTCATTGATAAGCATGGTCTCATTGCCCCTGATGGAACCCGGGTTGGTGCATTGACGTTTTCCACTGATGTGGTCAGAGAGTTCGAGCTTAATGAATACACCGACTTGGCCACCATTAAAGCTTACATAGATGCGATTGACAATAGAGGTAAGCCCATTTCTTTTCTTTGCCGCTTTCTCCTCTCTGTCTTTTTCTCTCTGTCATAAACATAAACACATGCACACACTTACCCTCTCGTTCACATGCACACACACACGTGCATGCGCTCACATACATACACTACAAACCATTTATTTTTCTCTTTACAAGTCGGAGCTACGAACATAAAGTTGGCTTTAGAGACTGCGCAGCTCATGTTTGAAGATTTTTTCTTGGAAGAAAGTCAGAAGATAATATGGCTACTTGCTGACAGAGTGTATAACCTGGGCGATCCGCGACCAAGGGCAACAAGCATGAAAAAACAAGGTTTGTATATCCCTTTCGCCTGTATTGAAAAAAACGATCAAATTTACATTCAGTCTAAATCACGACTCTGGTGGTTTTAAGCCAACTAAGTTATTGTTTTGCAAATGATTTGAAATGATGTGGGGCAAGCGTTCTATAAAAGACAGTAAATATATAATGCTGTTTTTTTATTTTATTTTATTATTTATTTTACTTATTTTTGTTTTTTTAATGAAGCTGCAAATACAATCAGCCCGCCCATTTTTCACGTTTTTTTTTTTTTTTTTTTTTTTTTTTTTTTTTTATAAGACCATCGTTGATGTGACCCTTGAAATACACTCACAGTTCAAATTAGTATTAACAAACAAACAATAAATATATTTCAGCTTTCGTGGGAATAACTTTATAGTTTCTGTCTTCATCATTTATCAAATAACTAGTTCTCTTTATTTCAAGGATGGATTATCTGCGTGGTTGTTATTGGTAACCATGGGAATGTAGACGAAATTGCCGACATAGCATCTCCGGGATGTGCTGTCAAATTTGGAAGTTTTACAGAGTACGCAAAGGTGGCAAAAGAGGCTCAGGGCCTAGACCACAAAAATATAATTGCCTAACTCTTCGTGTCATTTGGACTCGCAATACCATCAATGTACGAGATCCGTTCAATATAAAAAAAAATGTTTGCACGTTATATGTCATAAAAGAGAACAATGACGAAAACTTAACCACCACTATCACAAGCACGAAGAATACTGATCATTTTAAATAAATGCTATCACCTTGGTCATCAGGGTGTAATTTATCTCGTGTTTATGTTCTTTAACTTTTTGTCTGGCTTGTTGTAATTGATTTGGATTTCCAAANCCCCCCCCCTGTTTTCCCTTTTTCTCTATTAAAATTTAGCCATTTATGGCTCAGTGTAAACACACTCTTTTCAGTACAATGTCACTTTGTGTCTTTTAATTGCAACATGTCAAAATCAGTGCGAGACGAACATGTACGCCCCCCTCCACACTAACATTATAAAATAATAGGCAATGACAATGATGATGATTAAACATGGGGTGTCCAGACAGGATATATTGAAATGGCTGTTGCACAAAAACATCAACCTGATACATTTTTAAAAGTTTGCTCTAATTCTGTTCTACGGATCTTTCCTTGATTAATATGTTTCTTCGATTTTTTCCTATTTTACGACTGATGAATTAAAAAAGAAAATATATATAGTGCATTAATAACTATGAATACTATGTTCAATGCCATTGTGACATTAGTTCTTTAACCTAATTATTGGAGAGGCAAAAAATAAAAATAAAATAAAATACACGGCTTAATTATTCTGATTTAAAACAACCAAAAAGAACTATTAGTATCAAATAATTATGCAAATAAATAGCTGTTAAAAAGTTACGCGACCAACCAAGGAGACTCATACCTGTGTCTATGTAGTCACAAACGCGATCAGTGACACGCCTGGTCTCTTACTGCTGTTTCCAGGACTCTCAAGCTTTGATGAATAATTTAGCAACTGTCTCTGTAAGGTTCCAAATAGGGTGACACATGACCCTCTCAGATTCTGATGGAAAACGGTGCACTTGTTCCTTATTGCCCCTCCTCCTCCCCCCAACCCCCCCCCCAAAAAA
>NW_019773603.1:328068-370553 GCF_001039355.2 Lingula anatina | reverse complement strand
TTTTTGCGGAGGTCGGGGTTCTCTGTGTTAATGTAGTTTTTATGTTGTTCATGTCGTTGGTGTTGTCTCCCCCTTTTCTGTATTCATATTAAGTAATGTGGCCGTTACCTCAGTGCAGCATTAAGGAAAAATATATAGATATTAATGTCATCATCAAAGCTGAAAGCAATTTAGCAAGAAACTCCTCGGAGTTTGATCGATCCTGTTACATAGAACTAGGTATGGGAACCCAGTCGTAGACTATCATTACAACAGACAGCTATTTCCTTTAAGCCTGCATGCGTTGAGACTCCTGTGATCTTTATAACTTTTGTTCCAATTTCATACATTCCCGTGTATTTTGAGACAAAGCAATTGCAGATTTTGGTTGGAGTTGTTCCGCACTTTGCAATTTGCTTTGATACAGGTTAGCCATTGCTGTTTTCGATTGGAGCGTCATATGGCTTCGCCAGCAATTCCTCACCGGAGTGAACTGAGTAATCAACCGATACAAACCCAATAAACAACGTGTCACTTGGGAGTGGATATTTAGTGACAAGTGACTGTTCATTTGCCAGAGATACCCTGATCAAAAGTGTCTTTAGAGTCTACATATTATTATTACTCCTTCTTGAAGTCTGGAAGGTTGGTGGTCATTTTAGGAAAACCTTGTTTTCCTGCAAAACTTCCATACTGACACTATGTCGTAATCAATGTGAGGGTAAATAACTTGTCTTTAAACATGCGCTTAGCATTCAATTGGCATGGCGACATATCAAAATGTAAAACCCAACATATCGCGCTACCATTAAAGGTGTAGTAACAGGACGCAACTTTCTTGTAATCCTCTGTACATCCCTCAAAGCAATTTGTATTTATTTCCTAACAAGGCGCCGGGCGCAATAATTGTCTCATTTTACTTCTTACTTCTAGTTTTGTAAAAACCTAGTTGTCTCAAAGAACATGTTCTTGGCAGAAATTAAACATTTAACGAGCGGAAGTAAAGGCATTATGGTGGAACATGGCTGCATTTAGACTATCATTACAACAGACAGCTATTTCCTTCAAGTTTGTGTTTGAGGACTCGTTTTCTTTAAGGCTTTGTGTCCCAATTGAATACATGGTTGTGTATTTTGAAACAACCAATTGCAGGATTTAGTGTGGGTTATTCCTTGTTTTACAATTCGTTTTGATACAGGTAATTCAATGACGTTTTCATTTGGAGCACAAGGGTAGTTTTAAGGAAGCGATGTGTAAACGCAACCGGTGAGTGTACATCTTACCCCTCAGTTAATACAAAAGTCACATATATGTTATGGTAGACTGCCATATTCTCTAGTAGCAGACTGCCATTAAATTTGTCCTTGGCGATTACATTGGCCATAGGCAATAACAACACAATAAGTGTGTCAGAGGCGCATCCGTTGTTAGTATTATATAAGGCAGCGCAGCTACTAGTTACGTTATGCAGATCCAACGCTGGCTGTCGACAGCCGGAATCGATATGAAGCGATTCTATGCATTTCTTCTGACGGCTACTTTGTTGGTAACAGGGGGGTATGCGTTAGACTATATTGCCCAGGGAAAAGGTAAGTTCTTGTTAAATGCATTCTGTACACTGTCGTTGACTGAGACAACTGCCAGCCCCCTTTACACTTAGCAGTGACGTTCCTTCAACGACCAACAATATTTCTGAGCGCCTGACTGGACACTAAAACAATAAACCTTGTGTAAATTCTCAATCAATTCGTGTGCTTCTAAAGCGACCAAGCTGGCCTCTCCGATGGGACTGCGAACTACTGGCGCATCCACTGAAAAGCTGGCATGTATACCTCGTTCAACCTACGACTTCCAACGCGATGGTAGTCAATACGGCCGGCCCCTGTACGACATTTCGGCAATATTCGGGATTAACTGCCCTGAGTGTAAGGGCACTATAAAGCTAGCTTGCTCATTTTTCATACCTTTGCATGGGAAGCTTTACAGTGGCCCTGACGAACAGCGACAATTTTGAGTATCCGTCAATATTTATTGTATTTAAGATGTGAATTGAAAAATTGATAATATATTTAGAAGAAAATTATATATCAGATGTTATGATTTTTTTCTTGCTTATCAAAAATATTTGTTCCTGAAGATATAAACACAATACACGTGCCTGCCGCGTGCAAATTTTGACAGCGACAGTATGTTGGTAACACTATAAGGACCGCGCAATGGCTACACGAAAGATTACTTTTTAAAGCAGAAAGGTGCTTGTGTTGTGGCACTGATTTTCGAATGCAACATATTCTTAGTTCAAATTCCGCGCCAGCCACTTTGCTTCTTTGTCTCGTCTGCACGAGATAAAGTCAGCTAATTATTTTCAACATAAGTTGCCCTCTTTAAATAAAGTGTATTATTATTATTATTATTATTATTATTATTATTATTATTATTATTATAACGGTCCATAAAGGGAGACTCAAGCAGGGCAGAAAGGCGGCACAAGTATCACTTAGGTTGTAGAATGTATGCTCATTGATCGGGCACATAATAGATGCAATTTTACTAATTCATCCGTGCTAGGCTATTTTCCACAGAGGCTAGAAATCTGATAGTAACAGCTACAAGGAGTTTCACACCAGCTTCCAAACTTAATATCCTATTAGTTTATTGTTTGTCAATTCTTGAACCAAATAGTCTTCTAGAACAATTTCGGTCGCAGTTCATGATGCAGTTCTTGTAATAGTTTTTATGGACGCTTAGGTCTTCAATCTATAGGGTTTCTCAATTTTCAAAGTAGGGACAAGGATCCTTCTAGCGTTTACACAGAGGCACGATTTTATTGCTTTGGGGACGTCCTGGCCCCTGTATTATAAGGCCATATTAGTGGTCGTCCAAGGGAGGCACAAAGGTTATAGCTCTGCGTTAAAGTGGGCCTAAACAGTATATTTTGATCCAAAGAAAATGACCAACTTCCATTTTTTTTCTTAGAAATCATGTCTTCCTCATATATTCATTGTTTGTCTTTTCTGATATAATTTTGATTTGCACTTTCGATTAGTGTGCAATAAAGGTTACAGAATGCCTTAATACATATATACATTTTACCATCGTCTTAATCAATATGTTATGACATTGCTATGAAAACGTTTCTAAATTATGTTGCATAAACTTACAAGGGGCATCAAGGAAGGCAAGTCAGCTCTCTAGGATTTTAAAGATTCTCCTCACTCCATGTTCCTACACGTACACCACCTGCAGGAACCCATATCTTGATGTTGTGTTTGCAATGGACGCCAGCGGCAGCATTACTCAAACACAGTTTCAAACACAGAAAGTTGCATCAAAGGTAATGAATTTCTGTTTGATAATTAACGCAAATTAGAACATATATCCTTCAAGGCACTCTGTTTTAATTTTTGCAGGTGTTGTCTTGTTTCCTGCAATTTACAAAACTTTTGCAATATTCCCCGTGTCATTGAATAGCCAATATATACACACATTAATAATGATCATTTATTATAGACGGACTTATTTTTAAAAGGGGGAATCAAGTGTTCTCCGTTTATGTAACATGTTTCAGACAACGATCTTGACAATTCAGAAATTAAAATCCACTTACTCTTGTTCATTTCAGATTATTGCCACAATCATTAATTTCTTCCGGCGCATTCGCCCTGGTGGATCCCGGGTTGGTGCATTGACGTTTGAAACAAACGTGTCGAGAGAGTTCGAGCTGAATGAACACACTGACTTGGCCAGCGTTAATGCTTACATAGATGCGATTAATAATAAAACTGGTGGGTCTCTCTCTCTCTCTCTCTCTCATTCTTTCTTTCAAACACACACACACACACACACACACACACACACACACACATGTATTTTTTAAAAGAATATTTTTCTTGAATTCAGTCCAACTCTCAAAATTCTTTCTTCATAAAGATTTTTTTTAAATTTAAAATGTTTTAACATAACAATATATTGATAAAAACAGATAGCATTATTATTATTATTATTATTATTATTTTATTTATTTTATTTTTTTGTACCCAAGGTGGTGGAACGAACGGAAAACTGGCCTTGGAAACCGCGCAGCTCATGTTTGAAGAATTTTTTGTGAAAGAGAACGTGAAGTTAATATGGCTACTTTCCGATGGAGTGTTCACCAATGGCAGTCCTCGACTGAGAGCAACGCACATTAAGAAACTAGGTTAGTTTACCTTTAGGGATGAAGTCCACACTCAGTCTGAAAAGAGCCTTCACTGTATCTTAGCAGGCTATGACGTGTTTCACAATCTAAGACCTTGTTCCCATACCTATACCGATTTAGCCAGTCTGACCCATCTCCGAGGGGCTTCTCGCCAAATTGCACTCAGCTTAAGTGGCTCACATGGCTGACACGCCTACTGAAGCAGTAAGGGGTAATTAATTATGTATCGATCTAGATACTGGAATTGGGTCTAAAATGTTATCAATAATACTTTTTGGGCATTGTTTTGGAAATATTATTTCGTTTATAGGATTAGCAATAAGCCAATTGGTTATGATAGAGGGAATCGTGTTAGTGTGCTTGACCGAAATGTATACATTTTAGACCTGTGTATAATGTTTGATAAGTCCGCATTCAATTTAACACGCGTAATACGTCCACAATTTCCCCTTGTACACAATCTATCGATTTTCATCTGAAGTAAAATTACTTTTTTGTTTGTTAATTAGCCATCTGTTTATTTCCAGGTTGGTTCATCTGCGTGATTGGTATTGGTGACAATGTGAATGACGAGGAACTGAAAGCCATAGCCTCCCCAGGTTGCTATTTCAAATTTAAAAGCTTCCCAGAGTACCTGCAAGTCGTAGGGGTGGCTCGTTCCCAACTACTGTAGTACAACCCCGTGTCTATGGTTGAATTTAATATCTTTGTGCTTGAGCGTAATACCGTCTATATACGGTATCATTTAGCTGCACAGGAAAGCATGCATAAAAAAAAACATAGTAATTGTACTCAAAACCAACCAACATTGAAAACCAACATTATTAAAGGTTTGTGGAATAATAATGATACCAATAAATATATTAAACCTTGTCATTTAGGTGTTACTTATCGGCGTAATTGTGTTCCGCATTTTTCATTCCTAAAAACGATTTACTTCTTCACCGATGTGGGGTTTTACGATAATCATAGCCTCTTGTGTACATCATATGTTTCACAATTCATAATTATTATGCTGATAGGCAAGTGAAATTTTCATGAAAAAAAAAAAAAAAAACAAAAACAAAAAACAGAAAGGCTTATATGATTCAACATTTAAGAATTTTGAGAGATGAACTTATTAAGATCGTTTTGAAGTGACAACTGCTAATATTTTAAAACTGATATGACCCTTTTTGGACGTCTGTATCAAGAAAACACCCTTACTATAAACATAATTTAACTGCACATAACGGCACGCTATTGACATCATAGTCGAAACAATAAAAGAGTTTCAATACTACCATGCCCAATTATTCTAGCAAAACAGAACAGAATGAAAATATAAAGAATAAAAAATAAAAATAAAAAAGCATTCAACCTCATTATCAAAATGTTCGTATTGCACAGCAGTGACAGATTTAGAGGGGGTCAGAGGGGTCCGTTCATCAAGGGGTTCGGTTTCTGAAAAATATATCACACCAATATTCTTCTCTTGAAATTCGAATTTTGACTAACTAAACCATAGTTCTAAACTGCACCAAAGGGCACCGTTTGCTCTCCAACGCACCCAAAAAATTTTAGGACACAAGGGGCCGATGGTCGGCTTCCGTACCTGTCGTTCTGCACCCCCCCCTTCAAATAATCCTGGTTCCGCCCCTGTTCGGCATTATTATGTATTACTCGTATCACTGTTTGATGAGGACACGAACAAAACATCCTGCTGGATTTAAGAACCGTGTTTTGCCTCCAAAGTCTACAAACAATAAATTATCTAATAAATAGACCGGCCGCGGCGTTTTTTTTTTTTTTTTTTTTTTTTTTTTTTTTTTGTGATAATATTTATTACAAATAATAACCAAGAAGTATTTTAAATGAGGCAATTTTACGGATTTCAGAAAAAAATTCAATTTTTTTAGAGGCTGTAAATCAGATCAGGCCCGCAGGGGGGGGGGGGCGGTTCGGAAGGGGGGTCGAACTAACCGCCCTTTTCTCTGAACCAAAATGTGATCTAGATTCTATGTCATTTCTCAGGTTGGGTCAGCTTAGGGGGTTCGTTGTCTATTGAAAAGTTAACTGAAGAAGCTTGCTTGTACAAGCGGTCGTCCTGGTAAAAAAAAAACAAAGCCTAGGTACAGCTAAAACAGAAAGAAACTTGAGAGTCGCGAGGGGGAGGATCGCAAACAACGGGGACCTGACTGGCAGCGACGGTCGGAGGGTTATGTAATGTACGTTGATTATAGTTTGGGTCATGCATTCATCACTTTTAATAATCAGACATAATCAGAGGTGTTTTTCTTTTCTTTTTTTTAATTGTGGTAGTTGAGAGGACATCCACTGTACAATGACCAAGTAACACCTTTTGGTCAAGGTCAATGATCCTATATCGCAATAGATAAGCACCATTTAAAAATTCTGGATCACCACTTAAATCTAACCAATTGTAAGCTTGCCCATTTTCAACCTATCCTAAAATTTTTGTTCAAAATCCATCTAAATCTTGTTGGGTTAGGCTGGTGTTGAACAAACAAACAGTTAGTCAGAAAGACAAAAGGTGGTAAAAACATGGGTGAAATAAAGAACGATCTCCTAGCCGAAGGTATCTTTAATCTTGAGTGTTAACTCGTGTACAACATTCACACTTAAAATGGATATACGGGCACTATATTAGGGGTGGGCAAATGACAATTTTTTTTAAAAACAGGTGGATTCTATGGCCATTTTTGCTGCTGAACACACATCTGACAATAATTTTTACCAAAGCTTAAGATTTATATTGGTATCTGCTATTTGTTTGTGAAAAAAGGCGGGAAATGGCTTTTTGGCCATATTTTCACAGTTAAGTGTATAAAAATGATGTGTTATAATATGTCTTTCTATATGTTTTGAGGGTTGCTGAGTTCAAATATGAGCATATTCAAGACATTGGCAATATTGTTAGGGTGACATCTGTAAAAATATGTTATTTAAAACAAACATAAACATAAAATACACACTTCGAGCCTAAGATAAATATAAATAATGGCCATTATGTACATACTGAATTCGTGGATTACAGTTTGGTATAAAAACAAAGCTGAAAATACCTTCATGGATGTGTACCAACAAATCTTATGCTGTATAATTTTCTTTTTTTTTCAGAACAGGTAAAACTTTGTCAGGTGACATCAACCTCTTACAACCTCTAAGCTCTTGACCTTGGAATAGTACTTAGTTTCAGTTGCGTAGTTTAAGAGTATCTCACCACCACCATGAAAGCATCAACAAGAAATACACTGAGACCAGAAGGCACTGTAAAGCCCCCTGTCACACTTATTTGAAATCTGAAGTAATCAAGCAGAATGAACCATAATGAAGAATTTTCAAAATTCGCGCCACATTCGTTGGGTAATATCAAATTGACCTTAATTCCAGTAAGAATACCTCAAAATGCGCTTCGAACCCACCTGGAATGATTCGTGCACATTTCGGTTGTATTGTATTAGCTCTCAAATGCAGCTCGAATGTAGTTGGAAAACATCAGGAATATTGTTAATGCTGTCTAAATATAGTGAGAATATTTAGAATGCACTTCAAATGCCATGCAAGTGTGGTTTCATTGCTGGCTGAATTCCGGCAATCAAGATGCATTCGAGTTGCACTCCTGCTCATTGGAAGCACAATGTGGAACATTCTCACAAGATTTGAAGCGCCTTGCCATTTCGGTTCTCCCTCGAATGTGATCAAAATGTTTCGAATGCTGTTGGAATTTCGTAAGAATCTTAAGAATGCGCTCATAGTGCAGTTAGAATACAATTGAATGCCATTCGATATTTTTCCACTTGGAATGCACTTCGAAAGTTTTAAGAATGAGCAAAACATTTTAACAGGACGCAAGAATGGACCCATGCAAACATTTAGAATGCGCTTAAAATTTTTAGATACTTCAAATATCCAGGAATAAACAAGAAATTTTCCCGTATGTAACTAACATTATGCCTATTCTATATGTCAAAACTTTTCAGTTTCATGTGATCCTTGAACAATATTGGCCATATTTGTTGTAATATTGTTTTTCCTAACTTAAAAGCCACAGTTGCATATTTTATAAACATTTGTATTTATGTACACAGAAATGGTGATTTTGGGGTGATTTTTACCTCAAAATGACCAAAAAATCCTCTTTTTTACCCGAAATGAAGTGACCCAACCGAAATGATGTATCTTTTTGCGCTCATTGATCATGAAATCATATGGTTAGACATATAACAAGCCATCTTTGAACTGATATTTAAAGATTTACATGAGAAATATGTGATTTGAGGGAGCGTTTGATGGCCATTTTGAAAAATCACTTGATACCAATATCAGATGTAATTTAAAATGAAAATACTTATTAGATTTGTATTCAGCAGGCAAAATGGCCATATAATCCACTTGTCTGAAATTAAATTTCCCAAAAAAGCTTTCATTTGCCCACCCCTAACTATATAGGCATCGCACGGATATTGTAACCAAATGCAACCCATCTGAACTTCTTAACTTAGAAAGTTTTGGGCGGCTTTTGAAAATATTTTAAAAGCGTCAGAAATGGGCTAAAATGTATCTATTACATTTTGGTGGTTATCAATATAAATTTGATTTTGATTAATTTCAAAAAAAAAAAAAAAATGAAAAGTGAGGTGTCTTGAATTGGCAGAGGTCTGTGCTCTCTTTTTTGATCTTGAAATGTGTTTTAGAAAAATTTAGAAGTAGTTTGCGGGATTTCTCTCATGAGAGTATCTTAATATATAATTTGTTTAACCTAGCCACGGCAACATAAACTTCAATATGGCACAACGCGGCATCAGTCATTAATCTACTGCGCGGTGGCAGTAGTATTGGAGAAAGAACATATCTCGCACAAAAAAATCGCCCAACATATCAGACAAATTGCAATTAAAATAGAATCGAAAATCGTATACGATCTTAAATTTAACCCCCCTCTCCCGACACACCTACGCCTACGAGCACACAAAAGTACACGCACACTGTCACGCGCACACACACACACACACACACACACACACACACACACACCAGTTCTGAGTGCAAAGAGCAGGGAGCTCACGGTTTCTGATGCACGAATTAAGTTAATAAATTTTACCGGTACCCCGCACCCCTGAGTTGGCCTACTTCCCATGAGTCTGCTAAAAAATGAAAGAAAAAATACATTACGTTACTGCATTTATTATCAGGTTCCTTTGGAATAATCCAAACATCAAACGCTTCGCTAATCTAGTGCCTGAGCCTGAGTCTATTTTCAAACCGCATAGGCGCAATCAATCCGTAAACCCAAACCCCACCTTGACGTTTAAATCGGTCCTCTCTAACCTCCCATTACACCGGGCTTACGAAGAAGAAGCCATGCCATTGGACAAGTATTTGTCATGCGACCTCTGCGACTTCCTGAATTGACTGGTCGGGAGTTCCAATTTAAATGTCAAGGTGGGACTTTGGGTTTACGGATTGATTGAATGTAGCCATGCACGGGGTCTACAAAGAAGCGGCGGGATATGTAGCATGCAGTATTTGCGGTAAGCGAGCGAAGTTTTAGGTCGCTCCGATGCCTGGCAGTATTTTATTTCGATTATTATCTTAACCTTTCTGGAATCTTGTTTCACAAGCTTAAACTACTCTTACAACCGGTCGTGCGTGCTTTTACGAGCTGTTTGCGCGCAAAAAATTGGCCAAGTAGTAAGATACACGCACCTACAACCTGTCTGCGACATATAGAACACCTGGAACACGCTCGTAGCACGCAAGACAAAAGTACTGAGTAAGTGCGCTGGGCGTGCGTGTAACAGAAATCCCGGGGTATTTTACCACGAAGACGTACTTACACGCAAGAGACTAGTATCTGTACGTTCAACATGCTTTCAATGTAGGCTACGTGTTAACAAAAATGGGTGTGAGCGCACCTCCTCCGTGCGTTTATCTTACTTCCAAAGTGCGTGGCGAGCAATTCTACCGTACTTGTGAAGTTCGTCACACTAAGACGACGTCTCTATGGGGCTATAAGGGGATTTTCCTCCATTCTTCTTCGATGAGAAATTTACTACTGTATACTGCTCTACGTTAAAGACAAAATGCCAAACCAGCGGATGATACTAAAAACAAAGGAATTTTAGTGACCAATAAAATATTGGTTTTGCTTATCAAGGGGATCTGGCCAGCCTTGACGTTAGGGAACAAAAGGGCATCGGCCGCTCCCTAGACTTCCATTGTGCTGGCCCGCACATCTATCGCAATACTCACAGAATCAGTGAATGACAATTTATGGCTTAATTTATGTGTTTATACCCGTGCCAACATAGGAGCATATTATTATTCCTTTTTGAAGACATGGACCAGAAGGGTGAGGCCATTTCAAGAACATCTGGCTATCCTACAAAGTACCCATACTGACATTATGTCGTAATCAATGTGATATCTGGCCTGTAAACATGTGGTTAGTATTCAGTTGGCATGGACACATTTGAAAATGTGAAATCTAACATATCCAGCCGCCATTAAACTTAAGTAATAATTATAGTAACAAGGCGTAATGCTCTTGTCATCCTCTGTACATCCCTCAAAGCCATGTGTGTTTATTTTCTGCTGTGGCGCCGGACGCAATAATTATCTTATTTTAGTGCCCAGTTCTAGTTTTGTTCAAGAGTTGTTGTCTCAAAGAACATGTTCATGGAAGAAATTAAACATTTAACGAGCGCACGTTGAGGCATTATAGTGGACCATGGCTGCATTTAGACTGTCATTACAACAGACAGTTATGGTCTTCGAGTCTATATCTTGAAGACTTTTGTCCCAATTGATTACATGACTGTGTATTTTGAAACAAACCAATTGCAGAATTTAGTTTGGGTTGCTCCTTGCTTTGCAATTCTTTTTGATACAGATAATTCAATGTCGTTTTCATTTGGAGCGCAAGGGCGGTTTTATAGAAGGGGTGTGTAAACGCGGCCGGTGAGTGTACATCTTACCCCTCAGTTAATACAAAAGTCACATAAATGTTATGGTAGACTGCCATATTCTCTAGTAGCAGACTGCCATAAAATTTGTCCTTGGCGATTACATTGGCCATTGGCAATAACAACACAATCAGCGTGCCAGAGGCGCATCCGTTGTTAGTATTATATAAGGCAGCGCAGCTACTAGTTACGTTATGCAGATCCAACGCTGGTTGTCGACAGTCAGAATCGATATGAAGCGATTATATGCATTTCTTCTGACTGCTGCTTTGTTGGTGACAGGGGGGTATGCGTCGGACTATATTGTCCAGGGAAAAGGTAAGTTCTTGTTAAATGCATTCTGTAAACTGTCGTTGACTGAGACAACTGCCAGCCCCCCTTTACACTTAGTGGTGACCTTTATGCGTTCCTTCAACGACCAACAGTATTTCTAAGCGCCCGACTGGACACTAAAACAATAAACCTTGTGTACATTCTCAATCAATTCGTGTGCTTCTAAAGCGACCAAGCTGGCCTCTCCGATGGGACTGCGAACTACTGGTGCATCCACTGAAATGCTGGCATGCATACCTCCTTCAACCTACGACTTCCAACGCGATGGTAGTCAATACGGCGGCCTCTGAACGACATTTGAGCGGTGTTCGGGTTTAACTGCCCTGAGAGTAAGGGCACTATAAACTAGCTTGCTCATTATTCATACCTTTGCATGGAGTGCTTAACAGTGGCCCTGACGAACAGCGGCACTTTTGAGTATCCGTCAATATTTACTGTATTTAAGATGCGAATTGAAAAATTAATAATATATTTTGAAGAAATGATATACCAGATGTTTTTTTTTTAACATTTGCCCCTGAAGATATAAACACAATACACGTGCCTGCCGTGTGCAAATTTTGACAGCTACAGTTTGTGGTACCACTATAAGGACTGCGCAATGGCTGCACAAACATCAGATTTAAAGCAGTAAAAACTTGATTATATTCAACCTGATTTGTCATCTTTAAATAAAGTTTATTATTATTATTATCATTATTATTATTATTACGGTCCATAATTTAAAGGGAGTCTCAAGCAAAGGAGAAAGGAGGCACAAGTATCACTTGGTTTGTAGAATGTATGCCCATTGATCGGTCAGTGGTCGGCACATAATAGATGCAATTTTACTCATTCATCCTTGCTAGGTTATTTTTTCCTCAGAGGCTAGATATCTGATAGTAACAAATACAATGATTCAAACCAAACTTAATATCCTATTAATTTATTGTTTGTCAATTCTTGGACCATATAGTCTACTAGAACGATTTCGGTCGCAGTTCATGATGCAGTTCTTGTCATAGTTTTTGTGGACGCATATAGGTCTTCAATCTATAGGGTTTGTCAAGTTCAAAGTATACACAAATAAAAGATCTTTGTAGCGTTTACACAGAGGCAAGATTTGCTTGCTTTAGGAACATCCTGGCCTTATTAGTGGTCGTCCAAGGGAGGCAAAAAGGTTATAGCTCTGTGTAAAGTGGGCCTAACCAGTTTATTTTGATCCAAAGAAAATACCGACCTCCATTTTTTTTCTTAGAAATCATGTCTTCCTCATATAATTTTAATTTGCATTTTCGATAAGTGTGCAATAAAGGTCTGACAATGCCTTAATACAATATATACATTTTACCATCGTCTTAATCAATATGTTATGACATCGCTATGAAAACGTTTCTAAATTATGTTGCATGAAATTACAAGGGGCATCAACGAAGGCAAGTCAACTCTCTAGGATTTTAAAGATTCTCCTCACTCCATGTTCCTACACGTACAGTTCCTGCAGGAACCCATATCTTGATGTTGTGTTTGCATTGGACGCCAGCAGCAGCATTAATTCAACACAGTTTCAGACACAGAAAGATGCATCAAAGGTAATGGAATTCTGTTTGATAATTAACGCAAATTAGAACATATATCCTTCAAGAAACTCTGCTTTAGTGTTTGCAAGTGTTGCTACATAGGGCTCAAGGGATGGATACCCTTACTTTGTCTAGTTTCCTGCAATTTACAAGACAAAACTTGTTTTGCAAAATGTCCCGTGTCTATGAATATCCAATTTACATGTCAGGTGCAATATCACTAACCACTGCACCTTTGCACAAAGTAATAATGATCGTTTATTATAGACATACTTATTTTTAAAATGGAATATCAAGTGTTCTGCGTTTATGTAACATTTTTAAGACAATGACCTTGACAATTCAGTAATTAAAATTCATTTAATCTTGTTCATTTCAGTTTATTGCCACAATCGTTAATATCTTCCGTCGCATTCGCCCTGGTGGATCCCGTGTGGGTGCCTTGACGTTTGCCGATGATGTGATGAGAAAGTTCGAGCTGAATGAACACACTGACTTGGCCAGCGTTATAGCTTACATAGATGCAATTGATCAAAGCGGTGGGTCTCTCTCTCTCTCTCTCTCTCTCTCTCTCTCTCTCTCTCTCACATACACACGCACACACACAAACACACACACACACACACACACACACAAGCGTTTGCGTGTACATTGCCGAGGTTAATGAAACCGATCCAACTCTCTCTCTCTATCTCTCTCTCGCTCTCTCTCTCTCTGACACACACACACACTCACATACACACACACACACACACACACACAAACACGGAAACACACACGTATTTAAAAAAACATTTTCTTGAATTCAGTGTAACTCTCAAAAATATTTCTATATTTAGATTTTTATAAATTTGAAACGTTTTAACATAACGATATTGATAAAACACATAACACTATGATTATTATTATTATTATTATTATTATTATTATTATTATTATTTGTACCCAAGGTGGTCTAACGAACGGAAAACTGGCCTTGGAAACCGCGCAGCTCATGTTTGAAGAATTTTTCGTGAAAGAGAACGTGAAGTTAATATGGCTACTTACCGATGGAGTGTTCACCCATGGCAGTCCGCGACTGAGAGCAACGCACATTAAGAAACTAGGTTAGTGTATCTTTAGGGATGAAGTCCACACTCAGTCTGAAAAAAGCCTTTCCTGGATCTTAGCAGGCTATGATGTGTTTCACAATCTAAGGCCTCGTCCCCATACCTACATCGATCTAGCAGGTCTGACTAATCTTCGAGTGGTTTCTCGCTAAATTGCGCTCAGCTTAAATGGCTCACATCACGGGGATGGTGTCTGTCTAAAATGTTATCAATAATATTTTAAGATACAAATGGGCATTGTCTTGGAATATTATTTCGTTTATCGGATTGGCAATAAGCCATCTAGTTATGATAGAAGGAACTATCCTTGTACCGTGTAAGTGTGCTTGACCGAAATGTATAATTTTTAGACCTGTGTATTATATTTGTGAGACCACAATTAATTTACCACGCGTAATACGTCCACAATCGCCCCTTTTCCATAATATTTCGATTTTCATCTGAAGTAAAAATAATGTCCTTACTTTGTTTGTAAATTAACCATCTGTTTTATTTCCAGGTTGGTTTATCTGCGTGATTGGTATTGGTAACAATGTGAATGACGAGGAACTTAAAGCCATAGCCTCCCCAGGCTGTTATTTCAAATATAGAAGCTTCCCGGAGTACTTGCAAGTTGTAGGACTGGCTCGGTCCCAACTCCAAACCCGTGTCTATGGTGGATTTTAATGTCTTTGTGCGTGATCGTAATACCGTCTCTATACGATATCATTTATCTGCACAGCATTGTATAAGAAACCATAGGAATTGTAATCAAAATAGTCGAAAACCAACATTATTAAAGGCTTATGAAATAATGACGATACCAATAAATGCCCGTACCTTAAAACGTGTCATTTAGGTGTTACTTATCGACGTGATTGTGTTCCTTAAAACGATTTATTTCTAAACCATGTAGGGTTTTATTATAATCATGCCCTCTTGTGTACATCATATGTTTCACAATTCATAATTATTATGCTGAAAGGCAAGTGTAATTTCCATACGAAGTAAAAACAGCTAGAACGCAACGACCGAGTAGAGTATATATAATTCAACATGTGAAAATTTTGACAGAAGAACTTAACTATATCGTCTTCAAGTGACATCTGCAAATATATCAAAATGATATAACTCCCTTTGGGCGTCTTCATCAAGAACCTCCTTACTACAAACATAACTTAAACTGCACATAACGGCACGCTATTGGCATCATGGTCGAGTACATAAAAGAGTTTCAATATTACCATGCCCCATTTATTCTAGCAAAACAAAACAGATTAAAAATATTAAAAATATAAATAAAAACATTCAACCTCATTATAAAAATGTTCGTATTGCACAGCAGTGAGATGTTAAGAAAGAGGTCAGAGGGGTCCGTTGATCAGAGAATTCGGTTTCTGAAAAATATATCACACCAATATTCCCGTCTTGAAATAAGAATTTGACTTGCTTAATCATACCAAAGGGCATAGTTTGCTCTCCAACACACCAAAATTTTTTCGGGACACAAGAGGGTGATGGTCGGCTTCGTAATCAGTTGTCCCCCACCCCTTTCAAATAATCCTGGAACCGCCCCTGCCCCTTTTTTTTGTGATTGTATTTATTACAAATAATAACAAAGGAGTATTTTAATTGAGTCAGTACAACGGTTTTCAGAACAAAAATTCAATTCTTACCAGGTTATAAATCAAGTCAGGCCCGTAGCCCGGTGGGGGGGGGGGGGGGGGTTCGGAAGGGGGGTCGAACTAACCGCCCTTTTCTCTGAACCAAAATGTGATCTAGATTCTATGTCATTTCTCAGGTTGGGTCAGCTTAGGGGGTTCGTTGTCTATTGAAAAGTTAACTGAAGAAGCCTGCTTGTAAAAGCAGACGTCCTGTTGAAAAAAAAAAAAAAAAACAAAGCCTAGGTACAGCCAAAATAGAAAGAAACTTGACAGTCGCATAATCCAGGCCGCGCCCTCGGGAGGCATGATCGCGTAGCCTTGCCATCTGCCCCCTTTCTGGACAGGGGGTGGCGCAACCAATGGGGACATAACTGGAAGCGAAGCTCAGAGGATTATATAATTGGGCACGCGTGTTGATTATGGTTTGGGTCAAGCATTCATCACTTTTAATAATCAGACATAATTAGAGGTGTTTTTTTATTGTGGTAGTTGAGAGGACATCCACTGTACAATGACATTATAGCACCTTTTGGTCAAGATCAATGATCCTATATCGCAATGCCAATAGATAAGTATCATGTACAATTCTGGATCACCAATTAAATATAACCAATTGTAAGTTAGCCCATTTCCGACCTATTTTTAAAAAAATGTTCAAAATCCTTCCAAATCGGCTTGAGTTAGACTGGTGTTGAACAAATAAACAGACGGATAGAAAGACAAACGGTGTTAAAACAAGGGTGAAATAAAGACCAAGGTCCTTGTCGAAGGTACCTTAATTCAATGGTGTTAATTCGTGTACAATATTCACACTTAAAGGGGCATAATATACGGCCACGATATTGGCATCCCACGGATGTTGCCGTCAGATGCAACCTATCTATTAAAAACTGCTTAACTTAGAAAGTTTGGGACGGCTTTTGATATTTTTCTAGAAGCGCCAGAAAGGGACCTTAATGTATCTACACTGATGCTCATAAGTTAAGCAACACTTTCTTATTTCTCGAATTTCTCAGCAACCAAAATTTTTATTGAGGCAAAATTTGTACAGTAGCTAGATATTTCTTTTGTTTTTACTTTGACTTACTGGACCGTGACATTAGAGTACTATTTACTGTTGGACACGATAGAATATGCAATGGGGGTGCCACTTGCGAAAAACACAGTTTGGCCATGCCATGAGGAGCTTCCAGTTTGGCTAGTTTCATGGGCACAATTTGTTATTTTGGACCAACCAATGGTTAGAAGAGGACTCAACGAGGTAATCATATGGCAAATAATGGGAAGTCATCGTGCTGGGGTGCCAAAGAGACAGATTGCAAGGCAACAAAAAAGCAGCACCAAGTCAAGTGTCCAAGCTGGTAGCAAAATGGCGCCAAACTCGTTATGTATTGGACAAGCCTCTTTCTGGTAGACCAATATTAACCGACGCAAGAGATGAAGATATCTGGCTCGATTATGCCACCAGGACCAGTTCATATCAGCCAAACAATGAAAAATTGCCACCGTACGTCATTCAAGGGAGGTGCCCTGGTCAACAATACAGAGACGAAATACCATTGGGGTGCATACAATCACACATTCAAGCAAAACCAGAAAGAAAAACCATTTTGGTGCAGGACAATGCGCCCATCCAGAAAGCATGGTCCGTGGAAGACGCGCTGCAACAGCGCGGTATCCCACATTTGGATTGGCTTGCATATTTATCAATTCTCAATGTAATAGAACATGCTTAGGATATGATTGACAGGGCAGTAAATGAGAGACAAACTCCAGTTAGAAACATTAGAGAGGTCCAGCATGCAGCAACTGAAGAAGGGAACCGGCTCCCAAAGCAAGATTGGCAGAATTTGGTGGCAAGTTGCAGGAGACAATGTGAAGCTGTTGTTCAAAACCAGGGAAAGCACACCCGATATTTATTGCATAATAGACGATTAATCATCTATTATCTACAGTCTTCTTTTATTAAAACTAATTCTTAAATGATCGAACTTTATTTTTTCATAATAAGCTGTTTTAATCAGCACGTACTTTTTGCTGTGTGAGCATACTTTTTTGACACATGGTTTGGCATATTTTAGTACCGTTTGGTTAATAAAGTTATTTTGATTATTACAGTAAGCTGTGTGGTGTATTTCTTTAACCGAAATATTCAACTTGAATAAGTTATTTATAAAATATGAAAGAAATATGCATAATCCCACCAACAAATGAAATAATGATCATGATAGAAGAAACTTCTGAAAAAATCGGGGTGTTGCTTAACTTATGAGCATCAGTGTATATCATTTCGGTGGTTATCAATATGAACTGATTTTGATTAAAATAATTTTACCGGTACCCCGCACCCCTGTGTACTTCCCATTTATCGGCTAAAAAAAGAAAGAAAAAAGAAAATAAATAAATAAATAAAGAGCATTTCGTTACTACATTTATTTTTAATGCCATTTGAAATAATCCAACATCAAACGCTTCACTAATCTTGCGGCTGAGGTTTTCGTCAAACTGAAAATTCTTTTAATTTTTATTAAGATCAAATAACCGAAAAAAATTAAATAAGATCAACATCCAGTCTATTCCATGTATAATGTCATTGAACGTGGAGCCTTTTTGTGCATATCAAACGTCCTGTGCATATCAAATGTCGACACCACAAAATATACACAAACCTATTTTCTCCGGCTTGAAACTGGCATCTGTCTTAAACAAGGCAGCGCCGTCGTATGGCCGTATCTGCAGCCTGAAGTCACCATGTCGGATAAAGTAGTTGGGGTAGTTCACTGATTCGTAGGCTGTGCACCCTCGGAAGAAAAGGTTAGGTCGAGGGATACGACGGTATGAAGGTGGCGTTCTCGCCAAATGTGCTCGCATACCTTGGGTTCTTCGAACTTTCCAGGTGCAAGAAAAAATTATAGTACTCATTTCTTGAGTTTGTCTTGCTACCTACGTACGTGGCACGCACTCACCATTTATGAAGAGAATACTACGTACACGGTACGGCGAAAGAAATTTCCTTTTACTTCACATTTGCCTCACACGCTTGTATTGACGTCATTTTTGCTTCACGTTCCCCCTTATTTCTTTTTCCTCCTTCCTTCTTTTCTGTTCTCTTAGCTTCTTCTCTTGTGACTGAGGCATTATGAGGATGTTTATGTGGAGGGGTCAGTACAGAGTTGCACAGAGACATATGGAGATAAAGGAATCAGTGCATTATGCAATCACCATTATGCAATGCTTTGGAGACCGCCCTTACTTTTACGAACTATCGCAAGAAAAATGGGCAAACAAGGAATTGAAGGACGCCGAGGTTAAGGCGTTTTCTGAGAGCATTGGCTGGACATGTAAGCATTTTTAAAAGCTTCATTTGTATATATGATTTAAAAGTGAAAATATATATTTTTGTTATGTTTTGATCTGTCCATTAACCCCTTTGTCTTGATACTAATAAATTACATTATGTCAGCTCTAACTGTTCCTTAATTTTCTTACTACGTAAGACTGATCTGACCCATGATAATTTTTATTTGTAGAATCTTGATATATATTTACCTAAATGTATATTCTATTTCCAAAAAACATAATTGTAACCCTTGTTGAAGGCAGCGGTCCCGTCTACAGGAAATAATCACAGAACGTTGTACACACACACACACACGTTAATAGACACATGACCTTTAACGAGCACATCCTAATGCTAAATGTGTGTAAATTGATTAGGTGTCATTATGCTATCTCCCATGCACTGTACAACTTGACACCTTTTTTATTAACAACTAATTGATAAAGATGAGTTTTCTTGGCGGAGGACGGGGTTATCTGCGCTATTTTGTAGGTTTTTTTTTATTTTTTTGTAATTAAAATAGTTGGTGTTGGTCAAGACCTCATTGCAGCGTGAAGAAAAAAAAAATAAAAAAAAATATATATATATATATATATATGTGCAAGGAGTGACATACACTGTAAGTGCTGTGCCGTTTGCATGAATTAATGGTGCTGTTGATTACACAGGGGACTTTGGTTAAACCTTCTTATGGTTGAACTACCCATCATCACCACATGACCAGAGCAGCCCAAGAGTGGCATCATCAGCGACGTATCAACATGATGGACTGAAAAAAAAACAAAAAAAAAACGTCCAAGTGAAAAATGTGTTTAGACCCGGGCCAACATAGAAGAAGATTATTACTCCTTTTTTAGGCCATGGTCAGGAGGGTGGGGGTCACTTAAGGAAAAACTGGCTATCCTACAAAATATCCATACTGACATTATGTCGTAATCAATGTGAGATCTGGCCTGTAAACATGTGGTTAGTATTCAGTTGGCATAGCCACCTTTTAAAATGTAAAATCTAACATTTCCAACCGCCATTAAACTTAAAGCAACAAGGCGCAATGTTCTTGTCATCCTCAGTACTTCCCTCAAAGCCATGTGTGTTTATTTTCTGCTGTGGCGCCGGGCGCAATAATTGTCTCATTTTAGTGCCCAGTCCTAATTTTGTTAAAATATGTTGTCTCAAAGAACGTGTTCATGGCAGAAATTAAACATTTAACGAGCGCGTGTTGAGGCATTACGGTCGACCATGGCTGCATTTACACTGGTATTACGACAGACATCTACTCTCTTCAATCTGTGAATTTTCTTTAGGACTTTTGTCCCAATTTCATACAATTCTTTATATTTTGAAACAAAGCAATTGCAGATTTTGGTTTGAGTTGTTTCGCGCTTTGCAATTCGTTATGGTACAGGCAACTCATTGACGTTTTAATTTTGAATTCAATGACAGTCTTAAGGAAGCGAAGTGTAAACGCGGCCGGTGAGTGTACATATTACACCTCAGTAATACAAAAATCACAAATTTCTTGTAGTAGGCAGCCATATCTCTTGTACTAGACTGTCATTAAATTTGTCCTTGGTGATTACATTAGCCATTGGCAATAACAACACAACCAGCGTGCCAGAGGCGCATCCGTTCTTAGCATTATATAAGGCAGCGCAGCTGCTTGTTACATTATACAGATCCAACGCTGATTGTTGACGGCCGGAACCGATATGAAGCGATTCTGTGCACTTTTTCTGATTGCTGCTCTGTTGCTGACAAAGGGGTATGCGGGAAACTTAATTGTCCCAGCCAAAGGTAAGATTTTTGATACATGTATACTATAAACCTTCGTTGCCTAGGGCAACCGTAAAACCCTTTTACGCCGAGAGGCGATCTTTGCGCGTTCCTTCTACGACCAAGACTATTTCTAGGACCCTGAATGAACTCTGAAACAAGAAAGTTGTGTTGTCAAACGTTTCTTGTAGCTCCTTAAGCGACCCAATTTGGCCTTTCCTGTGGAACTGCGAGCTACTCGCGCGTCCATTGGGCACTTTGCTTGCATCGACCATCTTGCAACCTGCGCCTTCCAACGCGATGATAGACTATAAACCCGACCCCTGAACGAAATGTGGGGGGTATTTGGGTTTTACCTAAGTACTATACAAGCCTCGGTCAGAACCGGTCGTATGGGCTCTTACGGCCTGTTTGCGTCCAAATTTTGCGCAGAATCTCTTTTGCCGAGCAAGTTCTTCTTGCGAAATTTAAAGTTCGCGGCAGCCCGTAAGCACGTACGGAGGATGCTGGACATGACCAAAAGATTCTACGAATAATCTGCGAACAGCGAGGCCGCAAATTTTACCTGATTTAAATTTTACCTGAAAATGATGTTTGAATGGATTTTGCTGCTAGCATTCTATGCTGTGCGTCAATGTGGCAGAAAAGTAGGTCACGAAAGTAGGTTAAATTTTCGACCAAAAGTTTAAAGAAAGGAGCAGTCTAAAGCTCTTTTATGGCTGATCGAGTGATCTATCCAGTTTATCCCTTGGCATGGCGAATTAACTTGAGTCGTATAAGAAACTAGTCGAAGTGGTTTACATGTGTTAATGAAAACCCAAGCTCCACCGATGCTTGGTTCGTATGTACTTTTAAGCCTCGTGTACAACATCTCAAAAATTCGAAATTTGCTTAGTTCAGCTCCTAATATGCCTCCAAAAGGCAAGGGAAAGAAGCTCAGAGAACAGAAAAGAAGGAAGGAAGAAAAAGAAAGAAGGGGGAACAGAATGCAAAAATGACGTACGCGGTCAGTACGTTAATATAAGCGTGTGAGGCAAGTGTGAAGCAAAATGAGATTACTTTCGCCATGCGTAGTATTCTCTTCGTAATACCTTCTTTTCACTGGACCGCGTCTTTTCTGCGACCATGAAATTTGGCATCGCTGTGGTCTTAATAAGGACGCACGAGCATTGATTTTGTATCAGAATGAATGCTCAATGATCGGCCAGTTGTCAGCACGTAAAGTATTATAATCTCACGTGGACACTGAGACTCGCAAGGCACCTTTCCATTGCAAACTTTCCTGTACCTCTGTTAACGGTTGTAAGAGACACAAAGGCCATAGCTCTTTGTACAGTGGGCCTGACGAGATTATTTTGATCCAAAGAAAATACCGACTTCCAAGTGGTCTTGGCAATTTATGTCTTTCTCATACATGTATACTCTTTTTTCTAAATAACAATAAATTGACCATAATGTATTGTACCAGTATACCTTTTACCATCATCCTAATTAATGTGTTAAGACATTACTAAGAACACGAATTGATCTAATGTTACATGAAATTACAAGGGGCATCAACAAAGGCAAGTCAGCTCTCTAGGATTTTAAGGATTCTCCTCACTCCATGTTCCTACACGTACACCTCCTGCAGGAATCCTAATCTGGACGTTGTGTTTGCTTTGGACGCCAGCGGCAGCATTAAGGATACAGAGTTTCAATTACAAAAAGCTGCATCAAAGGTAATGGGTTTCTTTTCGATAATTCACGTAAACTAGTAAACATGCCCTTAATTTTTCTTGTTTCCTGCAATTTACAAAACACAACGTGTTTTGCGATTTTTCCCATGTCTATGAATAGCCAATTTACATGTCAGGTGAAATATTAGTTACTGCCGCACCTATACACACTGAAATATTAAATATTTATTGTAGACAAATTGATATATAAAAAGGGACTATAACATGTTTTGCATTTCTGTAACGTTTTCGGAGGATGATCTTGACAATTCACAAATCGAAAACTATTTACCCTTGTATATACAAAATATATAATTAAACATTCTTTCAGATTATTGCCACAATCATTAATGTCGTCCATCGCATTCGCCCTGGTGGATCCCGGGTTGGTGCATTGACGTTTGCCACAAACGTGTCGAGAGAGTTCGAGCTGAATGAACACACTGACTTGGCCAGCGTTTTAGCTTACATAGATGCGATTGCTAATAAAACCGGTGGGTCTCTCTCTCCTCTCTCCTTTACTCTCACTTCTCTCTATATAAAATCTCTCTCCTTTACTCTTACTTCTCTCTCTATACTCTCTCTCTCACTCTCTCTCACACACACACACACACACACACACACGAGCGGGCGTGCGTTTAAGCTGACAATGACGCGATTAATAAAACCGGTGGTTCTCTCTCTCTCCCTCTTTCTTTTTCAAACACACACACACACACACACACACACACACACACACAGGGAAACACAGACATACATTCTATACAAGGATACTTTATACTTGAATTTACATTGATGCCAATGTAACTCTCAAAATAATGATTGTTGTTTAAAACGTTTAAAACATAACACTGATAAAACACACACCACTGAAAACTTATTTTCTGTACCCAAGGTGGTCTAACGAACGGTAAACTGGCCTTGGAAACCGCACAGCTCATGTTTGAAGATTTTTTCTTGCAAGAGAACACGAAGTTAATATGGCTACTTACTGACGGGGTGTTCACTGTGGGCGATGCACGACCAAGAGCAACACACATTAAGAAACTAGGTTAGTTTATCCCTTCTCCGAGGGTTTTCTCTCTAAATTACTGATGTCAGGCACGCGTACTGAAGCTTTTAGGGGCAAATTAACAATCTTGTGTCGATCTAGGTATGGGAATGGGGTCTAAAAAGTAGTCGAAAATTATTGTTTAAGTTACAATGGGGCATAGTCTTATCATTATTTTTTTCCATTATTATCGGGTTGGCAATAAGCCAGCTAGTTATGAAAGAGGGAACTACCATTGAAAGTGTGCTTGGCCGAAATACATACATTTTAGACCTGGGTATTATATTCGAACATTAAATCGTTCTGATAACACCATAATTATTGATCTAACATCTGGGCCACGTCCACAGTTGCCTCCTTTTCATAACCTTTCGATTTTCATTTGAATAAATTTAATTTTATTTAATTTTATTAACTATATGTTTATTTCCAGGTTGGTTTATCTGCGTGATTTGTATTGGTAACAATGTAAATGACGAGAAAATTAAAGCCATAGCCTCCCCAGGCTGCTATTTCAAATATAAAACCTTCCCAGAGTACCTGCAAGTCGTAGGACTGGCTCGGTCCCAACTTCAACCCCGTTACTATGGTGGATTTTAATGTCTTTGTGCGTCTATATACGATGCCATTTATCTGCACTGGAAACCATGCATAAGAAACCATAGGAATTGTACTCAAAAGAGTTGAAAAACCAACATTATTAAAGGTTTATGGAATAATGATAATACCAATAAATATCTTAAACCTTGTCATTTAGGTGTTACTTATCGACGGGATTGTGTTCCGCAATTGTTTAGCCTTAAGAAACGATTTACTTCTTCACCAATGTGTGGTTTTCCGATAATCACGTCCTCTTGTGTATATCATATGTTTCAAAATTCATAATTATTATGCTGATAGGCAAGTGTTATTTTCATTCCAAAAAAAAGCTACAACGCAACAGCCGTATATGGCTTATATAATTTAACATTTAACAATTTTGACAGAAGAACTTAATTAGACGGTCTTGAAGTGACAACTGCAAATGTATATATCAAAATGACATGACTCCTTTTGGGCGTCTTTTTCAAGCAAACACCCTCACTATAAACATAACTACAACTGCACATAACGGCACGCTATTGGCATCATGGTCGAGCCAATAAAATAGTTACAATTTTACACACAACCCCATATATGTTTCCCTGTGTTATGAGCAAACGAACAAAACACCGTGCTTAGATTTGAGAACCAGACAACTCTTGCGTTTTTAGCCTCCAAAGTATATAAAATATCAATTTATCTAATAAATAGGCCGACACCGACGGTTTTCTTTTCTGACGTTTGCTTATATTTATTACAACAAAAGTAATAAATAACCAAAAAGTATTTTAATTCAGTCAATTCTACAGTTTTCAGAACAAATTTTCAACGATTGGGGTGTTCGAACGAAACGCCCTTTTCTCTGAACCAAAATGTGATCTAGAATCTATGTCATTTCTCAGGTTGGGTCAGCTTAAGGGGTTCGTTGTCTATCAAAAAGCTAACTGAAGAAGACTGCTTGTAAAAGCAGTCGTCCTGTTAAAAATAAACAAAGCCTAAGTACAGCCAAAACAGAAAGAAACTTGATAGTCGCTTAATCGAGACGTAGCCCTCTGGAGGCATGATCGCGTAGCGTTGCCATCTGCCCCCTTTCTGGACAATAGAAGGGGACATAACTGGAAGCAAAGCTCAGAGGATTATATAATTGGGCACGCGTGTTGATTATAGTTTGGGTCATGCATTCATCACTTTTAATAATCAGACATAATTAGAGGTGTTTTTTTTTTAATTGTGGTAGTTGAGAGGACATCCATTGTACAATGACCTTATAACACCTTTTGGTCAAGGTGAATGATCCTATATTGCAATGGATAAGTATCATTTTAAAAAATCTGGATCACGACTGAATTTAATCTAACCAATTGTAAACTTGCCCATTTCCAATCTATCCTAAAAAATTGTTCAAAACCCATCCAAATCATTTTGCGTTAGACTGGTGTTGAACAAACAAACAGACAGACAGAAAGACAAACGGGGGTAAAAAATGGGTGAAATAAAGAACAAGCTCCTCGGAGTAGGTACATTAAATCCATGGTGTTAATTCGTGTACAATATTCGCACTTAAAGGGGATATATTCGCACTTAAAGGGGATACATACAGGTACGGCCACTAAATAGAAATCGCAAGGATATTGAAGGCAAATGCAACCTTTCTGAACCGCTTGATTTAGAAAGTTTTGGACGGTTTTTGACATTTTTAGAAGCATCAGAAATGGACTTAAATGCATCTGTTACATTTTGGTGGTTGATTTTGATTGCTTTCAAAAAATGAAAAGTGAGCTGCCTTGAATTGGCAAAGGTCTGTGCTCTCTTCTTTATTTTAAAATGTGTTTTTAGAACTGAATTTAGAAGTAGTTACTATTGTCATACATTAGTTCTTCACCTAGCCACGGTCAACATGAACTCGAATATGACAAAACGCGGTATGTCAAGTCATAAATTTAGTGCGCGGTGGCAGTGGTAATGGAGAAAGAGAATAACACACACACACACACACACACACACACAAACAAAAAAAAAAAAAAAAAAAAAAAAAAAAAAAAAAAACGCCCAACATATCAGACAGATTGCAATTCAAACTCAGTNTCTAGTCTATTCCACGCATAAGGCCATTGAACGTGGAGCCTTTTTTTTTTTTTTTTTGCATATCAAACGTCCCCGGCCTAGGCGTGAGTGACAGGAGATTAGTTGCTACATCTTTTCTGCAACACTGAAATGATACAAAAACAAATAAACACAAGTAGAAAGTATGCAGTTTGCAGAGTAGAGAGAGAAAGGGAGGCCACTCGGCCACAGTATATGCTTTCATATCAATTGTACAGTAGAAAAAAAACATGGGTTATATGTTGTACACAAAATATACACGAACCTATTTTCTCCGGCTTGAAACTGGCATCTGTCTTAAACAAGGGATGGCGGTCGTATGGTCGTATCTGCAGCCTGAAGTCACCATGGCGGATAAAGTGGTTGGGGTAGTTCACTGATTCGTACGCCGTGTACCCTCGGAAGAAAAGGTTAGGTCGAGGGATAAAGGAGGCGTTCTCGTCAAAGGTGCTAGCATTCCTTGGGTTCTTCGAGCTTTCGAGGTGCAAGAAAAAATTATAGTGACGGAGATAGGAGCATGGATGCTCCAGGGACATGAAGGAGACGGTTTTCTTCCCGTTCTTCTTCCCGCTTAACCCTGGTAAAATGCGAAAAGCATCCCCGCCGTAGCCCTGTTTGATGTATGCGTCGCCATTGTCCCTCACCCCCCAGGTATAATCCTCGTAATTTTTGGACCGAAGAAGCACAACTGCAATGGAAAAAAACATTATTATTTAGGATTTATTTCCCATCCCCAAGAGTTGTTGTCCGTTTCGATATCAGTGAGGAAAAAGAGGACTGATATTTGTCTTTTATATTTAATTTGAAAAAAAAAACAAGTTTTATTTAAATAGTCTGCAACAATGTACTTTGAAAGTAAATGTTGTATATTGCCTTGTGCACTATAATAAAAACATATAATTGCCAAAATGCAAAGCAAATGAAATCAATGTACATTATTTTGAATATACATGTAACATGCGGAAATAATCGTTTACAATAGTAAAAATATTAAATTATATTTATTAATTCATTATAATTGCTATACAAGTAAATTCTGATATAAAAGATTCCGATAATCAAAGACATTTGCAGGTGACTTACTGGCTTTCTGGGCGGTAACCAGCGGCAACAACACCATGAGAGTGGCGGCGATGCGCAAGAAAAACATCTCCAGTTTTCCTAGAAGGTATATAAAAAACATTCTTCAGGTGCAGACTTTCATAGATGATCTTTAAACACGCGAATCAACTGAAAAAGACGCAATGGAACAGAACAATATTTAGAAAAAATGGTGGAAATCATCCGGAATATCCTAAAACTAAACTGTCGGCACTGCTTGAAGTTATGCGAGACTAGAAATCGTAGAGCGCTGAAGTTAATGTCTATTTTTGAGTTTCCAGTTTCGTTTTTCAAAAACGAACCTGGCAACCAGAAACTGGTGTCGTTTTTCAAAAAAACTAACCTGGGAACCAGAAACTAGTGTCGTATTTCAAAAACGATTCTGGCAACTAGAAACTAGTGTCGTTTCTCAAAAACGATTCTGGCAACCAGAAACCAGTGTCGTTTTTTGAAAAACGATTCTGGCATCCAGAAACTAGTGTCGTTTTTCAAAAACGATTCTGAGAAGCCAGAATCGTATTTGCGGGGAGAAACAGGGGTGGGCAGACGGAGAGGCAAGTTTAAGTGGGGGTGGGGGAATAAGGGTAAGGTTGAAGAGGGGGAAGGGGCCCCCGGGGCCTCCCTTTGTAGTTTGAAGTGTAATTTTTAATATTATTGAATATTTCAAAAACGATTCTGATGCCCAGAGACCAGTGTCGTTTTTTGAAACACTGAGAGTTACCCCGTAGGCAATAATCGGCGACCGTCTCGGTCTCAGCGCACGTCGAGTAGATACCGTAAAACCCTGCCCGGCTTTCGCGGTCATGGTCAGAAATGTGCAGCATTCACGTGATACGCGAGGGCGCAACAGTAGGGCTTCACGTGACTCAACTAACCAATCACAGCACAAGAATGGCATCGCACACAGACTCTGTGATAAGTGCTCAGCCCATTGTCAAGTAGTGTTAGTTCATGGTAACAAGCGTCTGATATGTGCAGAGAAGTTTATTATTATAATATATATTGTTCTTATTGTTACATTATTAATCTATGTATCCAAGTAGTAACTATACTGTACCAAGTCAGGTACTGATGATGTGCAGAGGTCATATATTCCAGAATAAGCCATTACCACTGATTTATAACTTTTATTTTTGTTTAATTATGTTATTCATGGAAGGGTTCATGAAAGATTATTTTAATTTGTTAAATCGTGATCTTATTCTTTTTATATTCAAATAATTGAATACTGTGGGTAAAATTGGTCTTCCACTTCTTATTTGCATTTTTCCTTTACTACAAAATTATTTTGGAACAGTCGCAGCATTAAAAATTTAAATAAATAGCAATCTGAAAGAAGAATTTTGCATAATTATTAAATGATGATAGGGATTTTGGATTAAGAGCTTAGTTAAATACTGAGTAGTGATACGGTCAGTCAATTTATGAAGAATCTGATAATATGATTGAAAATACTGATTGAATTCTTGGCCTTGCACTGGGCAGTTTTACATTTGTGCCAAGTGCTCTTTTTGGACTCCATTGTACAGTGGTAAAATTTTTTCAATTGCCATGAAAGTTTTTAATCAGACTCTGTATGGTACTGCTATCTGCTGGTGCTACTGCTATCTGCTGGTGCTATCGGCAACGAATTAATTTGCCTTTGTTTCTGAGTGAATCTACCGTCTAAAAACACTATTACTAAAAATATTTGCGTTTTGTTGAGGGTAGGCTGGGCAATATACGGCAAACTTCTTAGTACGTGTGTACAACATATTAAAAAAAAAACCCTAGCGATATTTGGTCAGGAGTTGCTTGAAGTATAGCACAGCGTTGCTGTCTATCGGCACCAGGCCGTTAGTTTGTCAATTCTCACGAATTCTCACGAATCGCGAACCCATTCATTTTCCTAAGGCAATCTAGCAACTCATTAAAAATGCACGCATGCGCAGTGGGCTAGGCGTGACGTCATGCAGTACATTTCTGGGGATGGAGGGTTACCTAATCGCGGTACACGCACACCGCTGGTTGCCTCTCCCTCTGCCCACCCCTGTTTCTCTTCGCAAAAACGATTCTGGCTTCTCAGAATCGTTTTTGAAAAACGACACTAGGTGTTGGATGCCAGAATCGTTTTTCGAAAAACGACACTAGTTTCTGGTTGCCAGAATCGTTTTTGAAAAACCGAAACTAGTTTCTGGTTGCCAGGTTCGTTTTTGAAAAACGAAACTGGAAACTAGAAACTAGACACTAACTTCAGCGCTCTAGAAATCGTTCCAGAATCCATGAGACACAGTTATACGTAACCCTGCAGCAATACGGGTGAAGCACTATAAAATGTCTTATGAAAACAGTACAAAATAACACGCAAACATATCGGCAGTGAATACACCCTAATACACACTAATGTAAATACAAATGTACAAAATACCGAAATTCTACAGGGGGGTGGGGGAGAGATAAAAAAAAAAATAAAAAAGCATAAAAAAGCAATGTTTACGTTCTGTCAGTTTTAATCGTTGTCACATCGCACTCGATAGACCTCCATTAGTTATTTTCCGATCACCTTAAGCTATTACAAAGCCTGTAAAATCTCGATTGCATTTATTTTTAGTGGTGAGACGTGTTTTTCTGACGATTTCCACTCGTATCTCCTTAACAGCAGATATAGTTAGTTAAGGGGATAAAACGCCTAAAGCAAAATTTTGGCAAACTGTTACTACTCAACAACATTCTGTTCTGGCTCTTGTTTAGTCATCATCTTAAATAATTGCCCCATGTCATTCAATATGTTTACGTTATTTTATTTTGAATAAATATCTTCTTGCCCATTTTTTTTCGTCGAAGTATGAACCCAGCACACGTTAAAACGTTAAAAAAGCTCCTTGTTTGCTTGGAGTTGTTGTTATAGGTAATACACTCACACACATATCACGAGCATAAGCCAGATTGAAAACCAGGCATGATTTGAAATCCCCTTAGGAGAGTTTTCCGCACCTAACTGATCTGCAATCTTAAAACACTTGGGATTCCAAACATTTTTTCTAAACTTTTTCACTCAAAGTGTCGCGGAAGCAGCGCAGAATTTTCAAAATGTTTATCGAAATACACACAGTATTGACATGCTTTTCAAGAACCCGTATGTGAGGCAAAAAAAAAAGATGAAGTAAATATTGTGTATATCCGCATGCAACATACATGTACATGTAGTTTATTCAATGTGTTCATGCTCAGAGATTCTTTACACACACACACACACACACACACACACACACACACATATAGTTGCGATCATTCTATTTTAAATTGTCTTTGACTCTGAATATCAATCTGGCGTAGGCAGTTTTATAATCTGTTCATAATCTGTCAGGATTTCAGTCTGGCCTGTGACATATACACCTGTATGTTTGAATTATTGTATGGTGTCGATAAATTATAATACAAATACGTCTTACAAAGCTTTTACCTACCTGTTTGTTACAAAGCTTTTACCTACCTGTTATGTCACTGTGATACCACAAGTGTTTCAGAAGTCTGCTCTCTCTTTCTCTTTCTCTCTCTCTCTTGAACAGTCGAGGGCAAACTGACTGAGTAATGCTTATTTTCAACTACTTACTAATAGATCTACCGACAACGCCTGTTCATCAAATCTGTCAGAATATTATTTTTTAACGCAGTTGTGTCAAAATTGCTGAAAAAAGGTTCAATAATTCGTAATTATGTGTCATTTTCTATGCAAAAACAAATTTCCTACTGATTTTAAATGTATAACATAGAGGCCATTGATTAATTAGACCTCGATTTCATACATTTTAAATCAGACAGGTTTGATTAATCTCAAGTTGTATCATTTGGTGGAGTGACAGCTGAATTGTTACATATGGATAGTTTTCCTTTTTGATATAATATCGTTAAGCAGCCTTTTTTGTTAATATGCCCATTCCTTTTAAAATCTCTAGAGCCTGTCAGTGTGTTTGGCAAAGGTCTTCAATCCCATGGAGGTTTAAAGTCACACCTTGAAATTGCCAATACCCCCTGTATGTGAAAAATTAAAAATTCACCAAACATGTATAACTTCCAGAAAAATCAACCAACCATGCTTGTTATCCAGATAAAGCTGCATTTAAGCCCTATGTTTCTTTCCTGTAAGTTTAAGAAGAGTTAGTGACATGCTTTTCCTTTGATGGTCACTATGGCAACAGTGCCCAAAATAGGGTTTTCTTCAATTTTGATGCAATATCACATAATGCTTAACAGCATAGTCACCACCAATCTTTAACAATGCACTGCAGGTAACATGGGTGTGTAGAAAATGTGAATAGCTTAATTTTTCAGACCCATGAAATTTCTAAGTCATACCTTGAAAATGCTAACATGTACACCAGAGATAACTGTACTGAAATGAATTTCTTTCCCTTTCAACACGTTTTACATAAAACAAAATAATCAATTTCCTGTCATATTTTGAGCTCAACTAAACTAAGAAAATTGTTGACAAAGGAAAAATATAAGTAGAACAATTTAAAAGGACGTAGCTGTACCAAAAAAAAAAAAAAATCCATTTCTCGATTTTTTTTAGATGCAGCACCCAATATGTACAATAGAGATATTTTTTGTATCGATAACCCTATAAATGGTTTATAAACAGTTTTTTTTTTTTTTTTGTTAGAAATAAAGCGTTTTAGATAACCCCACCTCAATATGCAAAAATGAAGTAACAGATCTAGGTCATGTGGGGACAAAAAGGCCAAAGGTCTTTGCAACAGCTGAGCTTCAAACTGAATACAGTGAAGCGAGGGAAGGTTATGATGAACGGAGTTGGGCAATTTTGCATAGAAAATGACACATAATTACGGATATCGGAACCCTTTTTTTCAGCAATTTTGATTAAGGCAGAGACACAGAGCTTCAAACTGAATACAGTGAAGCGAGGGAAGGTTATGATGAACGGAGTTGGGCAATTTTCGTTATATGCCTCAGTGTGTTGACGTGGGATGCACCAAAACGCCAGAAAGGGGTCTGGCATTCGTTGAAAATCTTTTTTCTTTGCCTGTGACGGTCTTTCGTGACTTTTTTCTAACTACGTTGACACTATATGTGATGCTCGAGACTAAGGTCGCCTCGAGTGGTTTAGATCATATCAAAAGCTGACAATCTTTCAAATTAACTATCATCAATTAACTAAACACAAACACCCACTTGCCTGCACACACGTAGAGGTACATAACACAAGCACACTGACAGTCACTGGATATATTTGAAAAGGAAAGGGCAGATCGTGCGGCTGATCGTAACTATATCTGAAAGAAAAACTACCCCAATGTAACAATTAAGCTGTTACATCACATGACACTTTTTGCCCCAAATGATACAACTCTATATTAAACAAAACCCGTCTGATTTAAGATGCATGAAATCGAGGTCTAATTAATTAATGGCCTCTATGTTATACATTTAAAATCAGTAGGAAATTTGTTTTTGCATAGAAAATGACACATAATTACGGATATTGGAACCTTTTTTTCTGCAATTTTGATTAAGGCAGCGGCACAGGTACATAACACAAGCACACTGACAGGCTCTAGAGATTCTTTTTTAAGGAAATTAAGGGCAGATACCGAGATAGGCCGCTGAAGGTAACTATATCAGAAAGGAAAACTACCCTAATGTAACCAAATACTACCCTAGGTTCTAGATTCCGGTATTGCCAGCTCGATCTTGATTTCATATATAACCCATATCAACAATACCGGATCTAGCGAACAGCGGCCATGTTACACTTCCGTCAATCAAATAGAACTACTCCGCAGTGAATCTGCAGTTGAATGTCATCACACCAAAATGAAACGTAAAACAGACTTAATTCTGCTTTATTTAAATTTATTTGCTGTATTTGAGATGTAAAGTGAAACAATGAATAATATTCTTCGAAAAGAAAAGATATATCCAATGTTTTTGTATTTTGTGCTTATCAAAGAATATTTAGTCCTGAGATATACACGTGCACAATACACGTGCTTGCCGTGTGCCAAATTTGACAGCTACACTGTATGCCCGATACCACTATAAGGGCTGCGCAATGGCTACACCAAAATCAGTTTTTAAAGCAGAATGTTGCCTGTATTGTGGCACTGACCTTCGACTGCAAGATATTTTCAATTCAAACTTCGTCAGGCACTTTACTTCTCGTTTCGTCTGCACGAGATAACTTCAGGGAAAAGCAGCTCCAGGCGGCCAAACCTGTGACGTACGAGACTTATGACTTCCAATTATGGATCCAGGCGGACACAGCTGTGACGTGTGACTTCCAAATATGGAAACACCCCAGGAAAAATTTTGAAGAAGAACGCCCTCAGATTGTCGCTGTTTGTCAGAGCTAGTAAAAGCGACTCCATCACAAGGTATATTTTAGCTAGCTAGGTTTTACGTTGATCTGACACTCAGGGTACCAAATACATGACATCTTTTGCACCAAATGATACACATTTTGAGATCAATCAAAACCCGTCTGATATAAAGTGTGCCATATGACATCCAAGACTAATACATCAATGGCCTCTTTTGTTACGGGTCAGAGTTCCCGGACGAGCCCCCATGTTGTGTATAAGTAGGTCAGCTTATGACGTCACCATATCGCGAGAGCATGGGTATCCCGAGAGCGTTAGTTTAGACAGACGCTGGAAGTATGAACGGATAGGATACTGTTTTTTTTTGTTTTGTTTTGGGACGTTTTGAAGGAGAATATTTTTATTTGGAACCTATTTACCACTGAACAGACACTCATATTTTCTACTGGAGCTTGCATCGTAATTACTGTGGGATTTCATCGGACACTTTCACTGAACTTTGAGCCGATTTATCTCCATTCAATCTCCAGTCGACGGATTCACATCGGACTTTCACACAGGACACTTCATGCTTTCAGATAGGTTTATTTGTGTATTAAGAATAGCTTATTGTTATTGTCATTAGTTTATTTAGTTTTAATAAAATATTAAAACTTCTTTAAATCTTTTGTCATTGATTTTTGCTGGCATTGGGTACTCTGACCCGTAACAGAATTGGGGGCTCGTCCGGGAGATTTAGATTTTCTTATCGGTAGCAATTTTTGCGTGCAAATTTACTACAGTAGCCAGCAGAAATCAATTCCACCATGGTATTCTCTGTCACCGAATTTCTCCAATCTCCTACGGTGGCAGACTTTGAAGCTTTGAAAAAAGATGAGTTAGTTGCCATAGCTTTACATTTCAATTTAGTTGTGAAATCATCCATGAAAAAACAAGAGATTAGAGGAATAGCAGTGAAGAAACTTGTAGATGAACAAATATTTAAGTCTGATGATATACCGCCAATAGTTAAGGCAGAAACCAACATTTCAGAGTATGAATTTGAACTGGAGAAATTAAGAATAGATAGACAGTTTCAGTTAGAAATAGAAAGGTTAGAAATAGAAAGAGAAGAGAGAGATAAAGATAGGCAGTTTCAGTTGGAAAAACTAAGATTAGAGCACAGTGAAAGATCAACTTCACATGTCAGGTATGAATTTGATGCGGCAAAGAACATTAGGTTAGTTCCTAAATTCCAAGAAAAATCAGTTGATAAATTTTTCCCACAATTTGAAAAAATAGCAGAACATCTCCAATGGCCGTTTGAAGTATGGCCCACACTTTTACAAAGTGTTTTGGTAGGGAAAGCTGCTGAGGTGTATTCAGCTCTCAGTTTAGCAGAAAGCTCAGATTATGAAAAGGTGAAATCGGCTATTTTAAAGGCATATGAATTGGTGCCAGAAGCTTACAGACAAAAATTTAGGAAACAGAAGAAAATAGAAACTCATACTTACATAGAATTTGCTAGAGAGAAAGGAGACTTATTTGATAAGTGGTTTAGATCCAAAAAGTGTGAAAAGAATTTTGCAAATTTACGTCAACTTATTCTAGTAGAAGAGTTTAAGGAATGTGTTTCCCAAGATCTAAAAATCCATTTAGAAGACAAGAATGTTGAAACTCTTGAGCAAGCAGCAGTTATTTCGGATTCATACGCACTAATCCATAAGAAAAACTTTGTACCTACATGTAGATCTCAGTCTCCCATCCAGTCTCCCAAAAACAATATTCTCTGTCCAAAGTCACCACATTACAGTGGTTCCACAACCCCACAGCCGGGTCGTTTTGAGTCACCTCAAACTGTAGGGTCATCCCCAACTTGCAATTACTGCAAGAAAAAGGGTCATCTCATTGGTGAATGTATCAAACTTAAGATGAAAAATGACCTTCTAAAGCGACAGACAAATGCCTGTGCAGCTTTAAGAAATGATAGGAAAGCCTTAGATTTGTTACGTGCTGACACTCCTGATGTCCAGGATTCAAAGTCCAATTTTGTTGATTCTGTGGAGGATCATTATAAGCCCTTTTTGTCTCAGGGATTTGTTTCACTCAGTGATTCTAGCAAAGATTTACCTGTTCAGATTTTGAGAGATACTGGAGCTGCCCAGACTCTGCTGTTAGAGGGCGTGTTGCCTTTGTCTGAGGAGACGTCTATTGGTAGTTCAGTTTTATTACAGGGTGTTGAGCTAGGTGTCATTGATGTTCCCCTTCACAGAGTTTATCTGAAGTCAGATTTAGCTACTGGACCAGTTATTGTAGGTGTTCGACCTACTCTTCCCATTCAAGGCATTTCCTTGTTGCTAGGCAACGATTTAGCAGGTGGTAAAGTGATACCTGATCCCATTGTTTGTGAGAAAACAATTTCTGATGTCGTTTCTGATGATGAGGAAGACGACTTGTACCCAGCCTGTGTTGTTACGAGGGCAATGGCTTCAAAACAAAAGGCTGAGGCTGATGGTACTCTAGTAGTGGATAAAGCTGATCCACTTAATGTGGATGCGAGAGGTCCCGGGTTCAAATCCCGGACGAGCCCCCCATTCTGTTACGGGTCAGAGTACCCAATGCCAGCAAAAATCAATGACAAAAGATTTAAAGAAGTTTTAATATTTTATTAAAACTAAATAAACTAATGACAATAACAATAAGCTATTCTTAATACACAAATAAACCTATCTGAAAGCATGAAGTGTCCTGTGTGAAAGTCCGATGTGAATCCGGACAAGTCATCATTTTCCTGGAATAAAGCAGCTCCTATTCCTACATCACTAGCATCAACAGCAAGTTTAAATTGCCTCTCAAAATCTGGAGCTGACAAAACTGGACTACTCATAAGGATTGCCTTAATTTTCCTGAAGGACTCATCACAGTCTTTTGTCCAATTAAATATCACCCTCTTTTTTAAGAGATTAGTAAGTGGACTAACAACAGAGGAAAAATTTGGGCAAAATTTTCTGTAAAATCCTGCCATACCTAGAAATCTCATCAATTCTTTCTTGTTGGTAGGAACTGGAAATTCTGAGATGGCTTCTACTTTAGCCATGATAGGTGTACTTAAACCCTGACCTACTCTGTGACCTAAATACTCTACAGTAGCCTGACAAAATTCACTCTTTGCCAGGTTCACAATGAAATTTGCTTTCACCAGTATGTTGAAGAATTCACGCATAATCTGGAGATGCTCCTTCCAGGTGTCACTGTAGATAATGACATCATCAATATAGGCTTCACATCCCTTAAGATCACGCAGAAGTGAATGAATCATCCGTTGAAACGTGGCCGGCGAGTTCTTCATCCCGAATGGCATAACTTTGTACTGGTACAATCCATCCGGAGTCACAAATGCTGAAATTTCTTTAGCTCTGTCAGTTTAGGGTACTCGCCAGTAACCCTTCAGCAAGTCAAATTTGCTGACGAANCAATCTACATTGTCATCATTTTCCTGGAATAAAGCAGCTCCTATTCCTACATCACTAGCATCAACAGCAAGTTTAAATTGCCTCTCAAAATCTGGAGCTGACAAAACTGGACTACTCATAAGGATTGCCTTAATTTTCCTGAAGGACTCATCACAGTCCTTTGTCCAATTAAATATCACCCTCTTTTTAAAGAGGTTAGTAAGTGGACTAACAACAGAGGAAAAATTTGGGCAAAATTTTCTGTAAAATCCTGCCATACCTAGAAATCTCATCAATTCTTTCTTGTTGGTAGGAACTGGAAACTCTGAGATGGCTTCTACTTTAGCCATGATAGGTGTACTTAAACCCTGACCCACTCTGTGACCTAAATACTCTACAGTAGCCTGACAAAATTCACTCTTTGCCAGGTTCACAATGAGATTTGCTTTCACCAGTATGTTGAAGAATTCACGCATAATCTGGAGATGCTCCTTCCAGGTGTCACTGTAGATAATGACATCATCAATACAGGCTTCACATCCCTTAAGATCATGCAGAAGTGAATGAATCATCCTTTGAAACGTGGCCGGCGAGTTCTTCATCCCGAATGGCATAACTTTGTACTGGTACAATCCATCTGGAGTCACAAATGCTGAAATTTCTTTAGCTCTGTCAGTTAAGGGTACTTGCCAGTAACCCTTCAGCAAGTCAAATTTGCTGACAAATTTCGCACTGCCAATTCTATCTATGCAATCATCAATTTGTGGGATAGGATAGGAGTCTGTTTTGGTAACAGAATTTACTTTGCGGAAATCTGTGCAAAAGCGATAAGTTCCATCTGACTTTGGGACAAGAATGCATGGTGAACTCCAGTCACTACTGCTTGGTTCAATAATGTCATTTTCCAGCATATATATATTGAACTTCCTTTCTCAGATACTGAAGCTTTATTGGATTCAGTCTGTATGGGTGCTGTTTGATAGGCTGAGCATCCCCTACCCTGACGTCATGAAGAGCAGCATTCGTCTTTTTTGGAACATCAGGGAAAATATCCTGGTAGTCAGTAATCAATCGTTGAACATCTTCTTTCTGATGACTGGTCAAATGTTCAAGTTTCACATCAAGGTCTCTCAGGATTTCGGAATTCTTCAAATAAGCACTTTGATTAAAGTCATTTTCACTGGTGTCCACACCAATTTCATTTTCAGTACATGACTTAACATTGGTCACAGCTGAAACAGATTCTACTGACTTAAAATCACTTCTATCAACATACTTTTTCAACATGTTAACATGACACACTCGCTTTTCTTTTCGCCTGCCTGGTGTCTTAACTACATAGTTAACATCACTAATCTTGCTTTCAATTTCGTAAGGGCCAAAATATCTGGCTTGTAAATGTTGACCATTGAGAGGTAAAAATACCAGTACTTTTTCACCTGGTTTGAACTCTCTCTTCCTAGCATCTTTATCATACCATGTTTTCATTTTTGCTTGAGAACCCTTGAGATTTTCTTGAGCTAATTTACAAGCACTGAATAATCTTTCTTTGAAAGTAGACACATAGTATTAAAGATTGAGATCACTAGTCTCAGTCAACCATTTCTCCTTCAATAATTTCAATGGTCCCCTGACAGTATGACCAAACACTAATTCAAAGGGACTGAACCCCGGGGACTCCTGCACAGCTTCTCGTGCAGCAAACAACACAAGGTGAACCCCTTCATCCCAGTCCTTTTCATTCTGGTAACAATGTGTTTTTATCATGGTTTTGAGGGTCTGGTGAAATCGCTCCAGTGCACCTTGAGACTCAGGGTGGTAAGCAGAAGACTTGTACTGCCTAATACCTAATTCATGCATGACCTGCTGAAACAATCCTGACATAAAGTTTGAGCCCTGGTCTGACTGAATAGCCTTGGGGATACCTACAAAACAGAAAAATTTTGCAAGGGCCTTAACTATGGTCTTTGCTTTAATATTCCTCAGAGGTATAGCTTCAGGGAACCGAGTGGAAGTACACATTATGGTAAGTAAATACTGATTCCCTGACCTAGTTTTAGGCAAAGGTCCTACACAATCAACTAACACCCTACTAAAAGGTTCCTCAAAGGCTGGAATGGGTTGCAGGGGAAAAGATGGTATTTTCTGATTTGGTTTTCCTACCATCTGACATACATGACAAGACTTGCAAAACTCAGACACATCCTTTCTCAACTTTGGCCAATAAAAATGACTCAAAATTTTGATACAGGTCTTATTTACACCTAAATGACCTGCCATAGGGGTGTCGTGAGCTAAACTCATGATATCCTTGTGATATACTACAGGAACCACTACCTGGTGAATAATACACCACACCTCGTCAGCTGATGCATCAGGTGGACGCCATTTTCGCATAAGGATGTTGTCTTTGAGGTAAAAACACTCTCCGACTTTTGCTGTTTCTTCCATTGGAAGAGCTCTTTTAGTAAGTCTGACAATATCTGGATCTTTACTTTGTTCCAACAGTAACTGTTCACGACTGAGGGCGTCCTTACCCTTGTCAAATGACAAATCAGACTCAACACTAGATGCCTTCAGAGACACATCAATGTCAACTGGCACTTTGGTTTCATATGACTCTACAGGTAAACTGTCATCAATGGTTGTCATAAACGTTTCACTAAGTGAAATTTCTTTAAGTGGATCAGCTTTATCCACTACTAGCTAGAGTACCATCAGCCTCAGCCTTTTGTTTTGAAGCCATTGCCCTCGTAACAACACAGGCTGGGTACAAGTCGTCTTCCTCATCATCAGAAATGACATCAGAAATTGTTTTCTCACAAACAATGGGATTAGGTATCACTTTACCACCTGCTAAATCGTTGCCTAGCAACAAGGAAACGCCTTGAATGGGAAGAGTAGGTCGAACACCTACAATAACTGGTCCAGTAGCTAAATCTGACTTCAGATAAACTCTGTGAAGGGGAACATCAATGACACCTAGCTCAACACCCTGTAACAAAAAATGAACTACCAATAGACGTCTCCTCAGACNGCGATGCATCAGGTGGACGCCATTTTCGCATAAGGATGCTGTCTTTGAGGTAAAAAAACTCTCCGACTTTTGCTGTTTCTTCCATTGGAAGAGCTCTTTTAGTAAGTCTGACAATATCTGGATCTTTACTTTGTTCCAACAGTAACTGTTCATGACTGAGGGTGTCCTTACCCTTGTCAAATGACAAATCAGACTCAACACTAGATGCCTTCAGAGACACATCAATGTCAACTGGCACTTTGGTTTCATATGACTCTACAGGTAAACTGTCATCAATGGTTGTCATAAACGTTTCACTAAGTGAAATTTCTTTAAGTGGATCAGCTTTATCCACTACTAGAGTACCATCAGCCTCAGCCTTTTGTTTTGAAGCCATTGCCCTCGTAACAACACAGGCTGGGTACAAGTCGTCTTCATCATCAGAAACGACATCAGAAATTGTTTTCTCACAAACAATGGGATCAGGTATCACTTAACCACCTGCTAAATCGTTGCCTAGCAACAAGGAAATGCCTTGAATGGGAAGAGTAGGTCGAACACCTACAATAACTGGTCCAGTAGCTAAATCTGACTTCAGATAAACTCTGTGAAGGGGAACATCAATGACACCTAGCTCAACACCCTGTAATAAAACTGAACTACCAATAGACGTCTCCTTAGACAAAGGCAACACGCCTTCTAACAGCAGAGTCTGGGCAGCTCCAGTATCTCTCAAAATCTGAACAGTTAAAGCTTTGCTAGAATCACTGAGTGAAACAATCCCTGAGACAAAAAGGGCTTATAATGATCCTCCACAGAATCAACAAAACTGGACTTTGAATCCTGTACATCAGGAGTGTCAGCATGTAACAAATCTAAGGCTTTCCTATCATTTCTTAAAGCTGCACAGGCATTTGTCTGTCGCTTTAGAAGGTCATTTTTCATCTTAAGTTTGATACATTCACCAATGAGATGACCCTTTTTCTTGCAGTAATTGCAAGTTGGGGATGACCCTACAGTTTGAGGTGACTCAAAACGACCCGGCTGTGGGGTTGTGGAACCACTGTAATGTGGTGACTTGGGACAGAGAATATTGTTTTTGGGAGACTGGATGGGAGACTGAGATCTACATGTAGGTACAAAGTTTTTCTTATGGGTTAGTGCATATGAATCCGAAATAACTGCTGCTTGCTCAAGAGTTTCAACATTCTTGTTTTCTAAATGGATTTTTAGATCTTGGGAAACACATTCCTTAACTCTTCTACTAGAATAAGTTGACGTAAATTTGCAAAATTCTTTTCACACTTTTTGGATCTAAACCACTTAGCAAATAAGTCTTCTTTCTCTCTAGCAAATTCTACGTAAGTCTGAGTTTCTATTTTCTTCTGTTTCCTAAATTTTTGTCTGTAAGCTTCTGGCACCAATTCATATGCCTTTAAAATAGCCGACTTCACCTTTTCATAATCTGAGCTTTCTGCTAAACTGAGAGCTGAATACACCTCAGCAGCTTTCCCTACCAAAACACTTTGTAAAAGTGTGGGCCATACTTCAAACAGCCATTGGAGATGTTCTGCTATTTTTTCAAATTGTGGGAAAAATTTATCAACTGATTTTTCTTGGAATTTAGGAACTAACCTAATGTTCTTTGCCGCATCAAATTCATACCTGACATGTGAAGTTGATCTTTCACTGTGCTCTAATCTTAGTTTTTCCAACTGAAACTGCCTATCTTTATCTCTTTCTTCTCTTTCTATTTCTAACCTTTCTTTTTCTAACTGAAACTGTCTATCTATTCTTAATTTCTCCAGTTCAAATTCATACTCTGAAATGTTGGTTTCTGCCTTAATTATTGGCGGTAAATCATCAGACTTAAATATTTGTTCATCTACAAGTTTCTTCACTACTATTCCTCTAATCTCTTGTTTTTTCATGGATGATTTCACAACTAAATTGAAATGTAAAGCTATGGCAACTAACTCATCTTTTCTCAAAGCTTCAAAGTCTGCCACCGTAGGAGATTGGAGAAATTCGGTGACAGAGAATACCATGGTGGAATTGATTTCTGCTGGCTACTGTAGTAAATTTACACACAAAAATTGCTACCGATAAGAAAATCTAAAATATCCCGGACGAGCCCCCAATTCTGTTACGGGTCAGAGTACCCAATGCCAGCAAAAATCAATGACAAAAGATTTAAAGAAGTTTTAATATTTTATTAAAACTAAATAAACTAATGACAATAACAATAAGCTATTCTT
>NW_019773603.1:302601-316826 GCF_001039355.2 Lingula anatina | reverse complement strand
GGGGGGCAATGAACATACTGGAACAAACTAGAGAAGCCCTCACAGAGAGCGCAGACCTCCGCCAAGGACGATGCACTGACACATTGTGGTAGTTGAGTAGACACCCATTGCACAAGGTCAAGAAAATCTGCCCTATCTCACAACTGTGTTCAGATTCCTTTAAGCATTCTTGGATCTAAATGAGGATCCGGATCGCGGATTACAAATTCTATAATCACATTTAGGTTAGTCCATTACTGACCCATACAGCAAATTTCATCAAAATCCATCCATAGCCTTTTGAGTAAGGCTGGTAACAGACATATAAAAAGATAAAAGGAAGTGAAAACACAGCATCCTTGGTGTCTATAACAAAGGTTTGAAATGTATACCTTTATAAATGTATACTAGAATGTTTATATTCCAAGAAAATCCCAGTATGAAGCGATTTTTAACACGCGTACATGTTAAAAGAATTCGTGAACAGTTAATTAAATTGCAATTTGTGGCACTGTCGATTTGGATAAACGACCTTCATCTCATTGATTCTCATTGGTTATACTCAACGGTGTTTTCTTAGCTCGACAAGCCGAACACAGAGATTGGCTTCAGGCCTACCCAACCACCAGACTCGGCACCGCATGATCTTGAATTCATCGGTAGATCGGACCACACTGCCCGTTTTCAAGGTGTGTATCTTCTGGGCTTTATCTTCTCCACATTTTACACTTCGCATTTTTCTCCGTTTTTACTTTATCTGTCCAATGTTGCACATCTAACGCACTGGCGCTGACGCTCGAGGTGTTCTTGTATACATCGCTCATGGTGTATATCTCACACATAATTAACCGTGCCATGCAACAACTATTCAGCGCGCGACTCGACGCAAAAGTGACTGAGTTTCAGAAAAGTTTTGAGATAATGTACATAAACTTCAAAATGAAATATAGGCGAAATGTCTGCATGCATTTCAACGGATTTAAATTTCGTACTAAAAAAAAAAATGAAAAAAATCACCCTAAAAATTACTAACTTGATTTGTACTCTCCCAAACAATTTAAGTGCGTTTTGAAAATTCAAATAGAAACTGCACTTTATAAAAAAAAACAGGAGTGGATCCAGCTAGTCAAAATTCTAATTTCAAGAGGGAAATTTTAGTGTGATTTCTTTTTCAGAAACGGAAGGGGGGATCAGAACCCCTAAATCAGCCACTAAAAACAACTCATTTTTGTTCAGTACAACCCTCTTTGTTCATCTAAAAATATAGATTTTTATGGGCTGAACACAAAGATTCACTACAAATTGGTTGAAATCAGCATCAGAAGTAGAGGACCACAAATAACGGTGTCAGGACATACAAAAAATTTAAGACCGACCATGATTCTTTTTATAAAAAAAAGTTAACTCATAACACTGAATCCACTTGTGCCATATTCAACGGGCCGTATTATTTCGTGCAGTCAGTTACAGATTAAAAAAAAATCCATGCCTACGTTCAATTATGGAATACACATGTATCAAAGGTATAGTTCGTTGGAAATGATAAGGTGAGTTCAGGATAGTTACCAGTTCTCAAAAGAGAAAGACGTGATTACAATTTCACTTGAATAAAGGTCTCTTATCTAAATGTGAGAATAACTTTTTTTAAATAAATAATTTTTTTTCGAGAACTGCGCTCTTGGAGTGAATTCTAGTTTAAAACGTTTTTGTGCCAAATGTTTTTTCTTTTCAAATGAAGAATTTGAGCATTGGCACACCTGTACATGCAGAAGAGGACATAATTTCACATGGTCCTCCAGGGCTTTTAAAATCAAACTTTTAAAATGCCTGTGAAGTTGTAATCCATTTTTTTCCATATAATTTTCAACAAAGCTTCTCTGGATCCTACACAGGAACGAGGCTCTTGTACGGAGTATGCTCTCCAGACGATGACCAGACTGTCTTATCTTGATATACTCTCTAACCCCCACCTGTGCATATTAGCTCACGACAGAATCTAAACTTAGAACGTTGATATCTGACTGCACGTGACTGAAAGCATGCACTCGATCGAGTTTTAGATAAGCAACTACAATAACCGACGACTATAATCTGTACGCAATCCAAACAGCAAGGGGCATCAAGGATTTTGATGAAAAAGTGATGTGTATATTTTGTGTATTTTACACATTTTGAAGCAATGCAGCACATTGGATTGATGCATCATTTACGTTCATTACGTATTTCATGATAAATTCAATTTCGAGAGTTTCGCACCGATTAAAAAAAGTTTCTCTGGCTCAAAGTAATAGGCCTATCCAGAAAGAGTGAGGCCGGGAAGGGCAAAGCACCCAACCCCCACCCCCAGCTTCGGAATTATCCCCTTATCAGCCTTCTCCTTCTAGAAAAAAAAACAACTTGTAACACGAAAACGAGACAAAAACAAGTAGACCTACTTTTTCCACACGTCGGATACATGTGTCCCACATTTTATAATAGCAAAATAGTCTTTTACCGTTTATTATGTTCTCCAGATGTAACGAACTAATTTCCAAACCGGTCTTATCAAGATATACTCTCTAACCCTCAACTGTGCTGCACATATTAGATCTGGATAGAACCAAAACACAACATGTTGATATGTAGCCGCACGTGACTGAAAGCATGTATCCGATCAACTGAAAGATAAGAAGCTACAATTACAATTACCAACAACCCCGGGTGTGTAAGCAGTACGCATTTGGAGCAATGAAGGGCATTTTCATTGATGCATCCCGCTTATTTATCATCATCTTGAAGCTATACGGTGATCTGTATTCAGATATAACTGCGAGCACTTTTGATATCATCATAATAGTATCAATTTCGAGATTTAACTCCGCCCTTCACAAAACCGTCCAATTTCCCATGCCAGTGTACAATTCATGGGTAAAACTAAAGAGACAGAATTAAGGTTGTTGTCAGTACATAATATTGAGAGGTATTTAAAAAAATAATTATAATAACCTAATAAACAAACTTACCCTGGGTAAGTTTTCAGATTTTTTTTACACAAGCTGAACAGCTCAGTGTATGTCCAGACTTTGTGTGCCTTATAGTCGAGTATGTCACAACCCGCACATGCAGCGCAGCCGGGGACAAATGCCAGTGACATGCCGGAAAAAATAACAAAGGAAATTAAATATTATTATTATTACTTGCGAAAAAAAAAATAGCAAGAATATTGGCCTGCTGCTTGTGTGTCTGATATTAGGCTTCGTTCACATGCAATGTCTATTTTCTAAATTCTATTTTCTATTTGCGGCATGTCTTTTGATCACGGTCTGTGCACTGAATATCCCGCCGCGTAATTACTGGCAGCGCGAGCCAGTTACTATAAGTTACTATAAGTAACTGGCTCGCGCTGCCAGTAATTACGCGGCGGGATATTCAGTGCACAGACCGTGATCATAAGATAGCGCAAATAGAAAATAGAATTTAGAAAATAGACATTGCATGTGAACGAAGCCTTACTTGTTATTCTTAACTCGTCTGTATTACCTGTTAAACTATGAACGTACTGTTATAGATTTTAATGGGGTTCTTTTCTCAAAATTAAAGACCTTTATGTGTGGCTTTGCTTTTTTTACATTTTTCTCTGTCGTCCGTTAGATTCTGAACAGCTGTCCTTACATTTTGAACATGAGCCGGTGTAATGTGACTGACAGTCCCCCATGTTATATAGAGTCCACTTCCCATTCATTTGTACAGGTAGGGGAGACCGGGGCTAGTTGGCCCAGTTAGACACTTTTAGCCTTGTAGAGCCAACTTGGAATGAGTTAGAGTAACAAAACCGGTTTTAAAGTAAGCCCCATGAACTAAGCTACGTATGCATCGTCATTATTTTTCAAATATAATGCCAGATGGCAGATGGCAGATAATGCAAGTTGGCCCCCTATACAAAAATGAAGTAAATTTACCATGTAAACGCCTTGAATTACATTTTTATACATTTTTAATTTATCAAATTGATTTTTGAGAGTCTATGATGAATAAACAGTTCAAATGAGGCAGATTTATTGAGGTTTCCGAACGTCACGTTGTAGGGGATCTATGTGTTGCAAGAACCAAAATATTTATCAATAGAATTGTTTTTTTAAAATAAAGAATAAATTAATAATGGTTTAAAGCAGGTTTTTAATGAATGAAAACGAATAATAAATTTTCGTTTTAAAAGAAAGGCACAAATTCAGTTTTAAACCATCGAGTTTGTTTTAACAATGGTCTCTAACTCTGTTGCGCGCAAAGGTTTGTGGGTAATATGATGGTCCAACTTGCCCCGAGTCAAGGGGGCCAAATAGCCCCGGGTGCACACTTTTTATTTTAAATGATGGCAGCCATTTATGGTGCTAGAATGAGCAACGATGATACATCTCTGTGAAACTTGAAACAATGAGCTTCAGTTTGATGCCCTATACATATATTATATTTGACCAAAACCTATGAAAATAGATTTTTAAATCTCTTAAACGAAACTACTTTTAGGTGCAAAAATCGCTTATTTCGACTCACCGCTTAAGTAAAACTTTTTAACGTCCGACACTTCCTTAGCATTGTAGGCTACGGTCACTTTACAAGAGTATGAGGCCAATTTTTTTACCTCGTAGTTACTTTTTCATAAATTGACGGGGGGCCAACTTACCCCGGGGTCCAACTAGCCCCGGTCTCCCCTAAGCCTTGCCCTAGATTTTGTCCCACTTGGATCAGGTCAACCCTAGCTAAATATTATGGAGGGCGGACTCTCTGTTACACGGACCCTGTGTTTCGTTACACCGGCGTCCTGGCAGTGAACGCTGTGGGCAACAATGACCTTTGTTATTGTTAACCACACTTCCAGTGTTTCATAACTTTTGTACCAACGTGTGATCATCGTATGCCGATGTGGAATTTTTTCCTTGTAGGGATATTTACGTCGAAATTGCCTCTGAACGAGAGTAGGCGACTTTGTTGCAAAATACAGTGCCACAGCAGGCCCGTAGCCAGGGGGGTTTGGAAGAACCGCCCTTTTTGCTGGGAAAAGGTCCACTCTGGATAAAACTTGATCTAGATACATGAAGTTTTTATGGTTAAAGGTCCACTTTTTCAGAAAACGAACCCCCCATTTGAAATTGCTGGCTACGGGCCTGCACAGTCTTTGTCCTCTCTTCCTCAGAAAAATGCTCGTGGTGGTCCATCTTTGTACCAAAACTTCCAGGTGTACTCTGTAACTCACCTGAACACGTAAACTTTTACTTTCTCCCTCTTATTGTGCCCCACCCTGTTTATTAAAGAGTCCATTAGGTATCGACATAGTTATCTTTATTATAAAAGACATCTGATCTTATTATATATTTCCTGTGTAAAATCCTTCAAATGTCCCTCTTAATTAAAAATATATCCTTCAGAGAAAGTTGCATTAATGAATGACGCCACTCGTGATGCAGATATAATTAATCCAGCAATGAATCACCACCAAAATCTTATCGATTTTCAGTCAGCCAATTTCGTAGGCATCCTGAAAAAAGTTATTAAGATTTACCCAGAACGTTTCTGGGTTAGACTGCTAACTAGCAGACCAACAAATGCAAAAAAGAAGCATCTTGGCAGAGGTTATAACGTTATAAATATAATCAAATAAGAATTCTCAAAAGAAATAGGCCGGATTTTAAAAGTTTCTCAAAATGTAAGCACCTTGAACATTACACCAAATGGATAGGCACACAGCTATTGCCAATATAGATTTTCGAAAATCTGACTTCGAAAAAATGCGGTCCACAAAAAGTAACAGAAAAAGTTTTGGCACCGGTAAGTGCCAGCCATGAGACACTCGCCGAGATGCCGAGTTCTGAAAAATTAATTAAAGCTGTATACCTTGTCCACAGAGTCGCAAACTCGAAAACAAGATAGGCCTGTTTAGTTGGTGCTTAAGTCATCTTGGACCGCATTCACATCGAGTTGAGCCATGGATCTACAAAGTCACGAACTAAATATGGCGGACGTACATGAAAGAAAAACCTTTTAATAGTCTCTCCGCCTGTCACACGCCTCCCCACGCGTCTTGGTAATTACTTCAGTCAAACCTGTTGCTCAAGATGCTTAAGGGGTACATTTACATTTTGATGAAGGGTGTACATTACATCTGACAAACTGCAATGATAGGAGTTTATTCCCATTTTGACACTTAAATTTTTCATTACACAATACATGGTAACAGATTTACCATCATTTTAATGTAATCAACTAACAATATTGTCAAGATGCAGAAAATGTCAAAAGAACACTTTTACGTATCTCACTATTTCAATAACGACACTTTTAACATGCCTAAGAATTAAATCTGAGGAAAACACACTTATATACAAAAAAAGTCATTACTTCATCAAAACTAAACCGATCAAGATAATTTTTCGAACTTGATCTGTCCTATGAATCAGTCCTGCAAGTTTTAAAGCAAAATATGACACACCCATCATATTATCTGTATAACGGTGGATAAAATATGCTGAAAAAAAACAAATAAAAAGCAATTTTTTTGTAAAAATGGTCCGATCAAGTCGATTTTTGAACTCGACCTGTATTTCAGTAAGATTGATCACTCCTGTGAGTTTCAAGACAATCGTCATATAGGTTTACCCTACTCTACCTGCATTTTATGAATATTCATCAGTTCCTTAAGTCTGAAGACAAAAGGTAAAACAGTTTTCCACTTATCGTGTTATCACTGAAAGTGCATGGCGACGGCGACAGCGACGGCCACGACAGACGCGGGTGATGGTTATACATTACCCTCTACCAGGGCCGCAGGTATTATTCTGTGGACATTTTTTGCTGAGGCGAGTGCAGAGATTAACCATCTATTTAACCAGAGACATATCTGTTAATATCTAGAGAAAAATCAATCTGTGGCCCTGGTAGAGAGTAGTTATACATGTCTGTACAAAGTATATATGCATTTTCCTTCAATTTCTTTTATGAAATTCAAAAATCATCCCGATCACTCCTGGATCATTGTTGGGTGTGCTTCAGTTTAGTGCAAAGCAGACACATATTTCCTGTACCTTCTTACAGAAATACCATAATTTTTCTTTAGCCCGGAGCACTTACCAGGATAACCAGGACATCTGCCAGTTCTTTCAAGTTCTTCCTGTAAAGGTTTTACACCAAAAAAAGTTTGAAGATGGATTTGTTTGTGTTTTAGCTTATTTTGTTGGAAGGTAACAATTACAGTTATATCGGTAATAAATCTATTTTAAGACTTAGATCCATGTCAAAATTTTACATTAAAGCAAGTACACAAAACACATCTTCACAAGATTGTAGATAAAAAACGGCCTAGTTCTCGTATGAAAAAAACAAATTACAATTATGATAATCAATAAAATTAATACAGCCTAATTCTGACATTAAACCAATTACAATTTAAGAAACCAATAGAAATATATATAATGCATGTTGCATCTTCTGTAAGGCTGTATTTCTAGAACTTTTAGATCGATCTATCCCCGCGGGGAGTCTCACTAGATTACTGTCAGATAATCCGGCTTAAATGTCCGTCCCGCCTACTCCAAGCTGTAAGGGGGTAATTAAATTTCGTGTCCGCCCGGCTGACAGCTATTTAGCGTGAACCCCCAGGGAGTTAGGTCGATCTAAAGTAGATCGATCAAATCTCTGGAAATGGGGTCTAATCATCCAAGCTTATAAACTGATTATTTGCAACAAGGCAATTAAGCCCACTGAAAACTTTGGAAAAACATATCCGTAGCCAAACTATAACCTCTACCAGGGTCACAATTTATTTATGTACACTTTCTTGGAAAGCGCCCTGTTATTTTGGCCAAACAGAAACAGTTAACTCTACACACGTGTATATGTCATTGTACCCACTCTACAAGGATCTACTACAAGGAATTCCTTAGTTAACTTTAATCTGAGAAATTCCCTGTAGAAGCTTCCGGCGGGGAATTACTCACTTAACTTTAATCTGAAGTAACAAGCTATTCAGTTGGAGGTATTTTTATCTGCCACAATAGAGCAAGTGATTAAGGCCAGAGCAATGAATTGTCCTAATTGCTCTCAGGGGGACTTGGCAGGGTCTTTTTAATTGGCACTGCCTGAGTCGCTATGCAAACAATATACCAGCCATGTAATCAACATTAAGACTGCATTCCCACGCATTTAGATCGATCCATCTGGATCGACCTAACTCCCTGGGGGTTCACGTTGGATTGCTGTCAGTCGAGCGCCCACTACAGTTGATTACCCCCTTACAGCTCTTAGTAGGCGGGACAGACATTTAAGCCGGTTAAGCTGACACCAATCTGGTGGGACTCCCCAGGGGGATAGATCGATCTAAAATCTGTGGGAATGCAGTTTAAGACCCCATCCCCAGAGATTAGATCGATCCAAACTAGATCGACCTAACTCCCTGGGGGTTCACGTTAAATAGCTGTCAGCCGAGCGGGCACGAAAGTTAATTACCCCCTTACAGCTCTTAGTAGGCGGGACAGACATTTAAGGTTTTACGTAGAATACCCCGTTCACACCACAGTTGCCAAAATGCGCATTTCTATAATTCGGATTTTTCGTAAGGAATCCGATTCGGTATTGCGTTCACACTCGCTAAGCGAATCCGAATCCCACGGTGAAAATTTCAGGTTAAACTTCCTGTTTTGAACACTCGCGCATGCGCCGCACAGGAAATCTTAAAATATCAACAAAAATTTGTGACGACAAATGCAACTCAAAAGACATTCCAGCATTCTTGAGAAGTATAAGGTGGCAAAATAAGTTTGTTTCCTCATGTTGTAGTGAGTGGTGACCGCCAAATACGTTTGGTGCAATCGCTAAAGTAATAAACCAGCGTTCATAGATACCCGCACTTATCTGCACACATGCGCAGTAAGATCTGTACAGATGTCGATTCCGGTAAGTTATCCGGATCGCGCTTAGAAATCCACCTCGCTTGCAGGATTTTGAAAATGCGCATTTTCAAAATCCTCTTGCGTTCAAACTACTGCATTTATTCGAATTGTGACCTAATTCGCAACTTATCCGGATAACTGAGCGTAGTGTGAACGGGGTAGAATATTCGACTCCTATGAAGGTTAACCACGTAATGACTCTAGAAGGCCTCGTATTCTCGCTTTATCCCGAATGTCCCGAGAGGACAATAGGAATACTAAATAAAATTAATGCTGAAATTTAGGGCCCTGTTTGTGCAAATACAGAAACAACCCTTGAAGCCCCTATGTGTCAAAGATCATTCTGCCTGTTTACCAAAAATTTCCAACTTAAAAACCGAGACTCGTAATGTCTGTTTACAAATTCTCTGACCACGTTGTTAACATGTGCTTTCTAAGCACTGCCTATCCTAACATGCTTAAGTACACGTTTTCTCGACTGAATATCGATCATTTTTCCCCAAATAAAACGTGTTCGAGAGCTCTATGGAGTGAATCAATTACGCAGTGCCTGATCATTTATAATCCGAGCGATTTGCTAGTACATGGATAAAGGTCAGTCAACAATTGCAAAGGATTAAGTGCCAAATGTAAGGCAAGATGAGCTTTAAAAAACATTGTTTATTTGAAACAACATAAGTAAAATATTTCAAACTGCATGGCAGTTGGCTGCGGTGTGTGAGCGCGCGTGTTTGAACGTGCGTTTAAGCGTGCGCGTGCGTGTGCGTGTACGTAGGATGGAGGATTCCATTTGAGGCTCTTCCCTCTCCCACAGTCACGATCAACGCCTGGATGGGCATCACAAACGCCACAGGCAGAACAAACAAACTGCGAAAATGTATTGCAAGCCCACAAAGCATTTTTCTCGCCCTAAGGCCCTGCGAATTTCAATTTCGATCGATAGTGGGTAATCACAATTTCAATGCATAAGTTAGTAATGAAAAAAAAAAAAGATGGAATATTGCTATCTGAAATGTAGGAAAAATATATAAAAATACATATTCACCCGAAAAATTGGAAATTCAGTCAGATGACGTGGTTAGTGTTCTGCGTGAATGAAGGACCGGCACTTAGCGTAAAGGGATATCGTAAGAGCGAACTAGCAAAATACTTTTCTCGGACCATTGTTAGCTCTTCTACAACATTTGAGTAGTAGCAAATACTCCTTTTATGCATATATAAGAGGAGTCACAACTATGTCCCTCTTTGGTGGGAGCGAGTCTAGGTTTATGTTTCTTCGTTTCTTTTTAGAAAAATGGAGCGCAGCATAAATTAATACAGACATCCACGAACTTGGTTGCGTGCACCGAAACATCGCAACTTCTAAAGTAAATACACACACGCACACACACACACACACACGCGCGCGCGCGCACAAACACACAAATCAGCAGAGTGCGGTAAGCACTTAGCATGAAAGGCCGAAAACTGAGTCCAACGCACACAAGGACCTGGTTTCGTCTAATCAACCATGGGATTCCTCGATTTAACGTACAACCCATTTGGGAGGTAACCTCTCTTGTTGAACATGAAAGATATCATTTTCAAACCAATTGGATTCGGTTGGCTCATCAATGTAAGAACGCCCCTGCACACACAAAATATCAAAGCGCACCGTGTGGTGGTGGCGGTGTTCAAATGTAGTCGCGGGTGTGCAGCGTTCCGTAACAAGCTAGCTGCAACCTCACGTGCAGGATTTTCGGGGCCGTTTAAATTTCTATAAGTAGTAACTTGGTCCGAAAACTGGTCTGAACTTTTGAACCATATGCTTTCACACAAAATTAATCGGTAGTACCGTAGTAGTCTTGTGAAACAAATCAAAATAAATAATAAATAAATAAAATATTGATTCAGTAACAGGGGACGTTTCATTGTCATAGACCTATACTCACTTAAATTATGGGTTTATATTGAACTGAATTGACAAAATTATTTGTCTATTAAATAATTCCAATTTCGAAGTTGACTTTTTTCGTGAAACCTAACATTGTTTAGATTAGGCTAGCCTTAATTTAGCCAATGCAAGCTGGAAGCCTGTCTAGCTATGAACCAAGCCATATAAGCGCCTTGGATACCCGTCAGTTATTAAACCGAAACAAACAACCGAGAAGATCCAGAAAGTACCCTGCTGTCGTAAGTCTGAAAGGCAGGTTACGAAATGGAAGCCTTGCAGGACGGTCTTTAACCGCGCATGTTTGTGGTGAATAATCAATCACTTAGGAACATCCCAATATGGTTTTCGATACGTTTTCATAAACTAATACAAGTCTTCATTTACTTCGTTAATTCAGATCACCTGCAGCCATCAAAACGCGTAGTTTCATTTTTTCTCCCTCTGTTTAAAAGCTATTGTCGCGCGCATCTCGCGCGGGAAGCATCCAGAAGTCACAACATTTGACGGTCATCATTTTCAAGATCCTCCGGTTACAAAATCGGCTTCATTTTGGCACACGGAAGGGCTAATATTGGTACGCTCAATTTGCATTAGGTAACGCATTGCTTAATGGTTTGCATAGTATCTCAAATAAATTATTAGGCCTGTCCATTTGCTTCATAGCTTTTTTTTCTAATAGAGCTATCAGTCGACGGCACACTTTTTTTTACTTACTGAAGTATTCATTAAGAAAGTATCCAGAAAAGAAAAGAAAATAAAAGAAAATTATTTTAAATAAAATTGAGTTAAAAAATAAACTTTATAATCGTTTGCTCTATTTTTAACTTGTTAAAAAAATAGGGGGAACAAAGCTTTGCCACTTATGTGTAAAGGGAAAACAATATATTCCAAAATCACAGGGAAATCACAAGTTAATGTTTTGTTCAGTGTTTTTTTTTTTTTTATCTTCTGTTCGTAAGCAATTTTATCACATCTATTTTAAAGATGCTAAAATATTAAGAATCTGCATAGCCTCTTAGGAGCCAAGACAAAAATCTCGGTTCAAATGAAAACAAATTCATAAATTATCTGTGGCATCGAACAAATGTCATTCTTAAACAAATTAAATTCTTTGTGATATGTGGCCATAAGTCATCTAACGAGTTCAAAGGCCACGTAGTTTTATTTTCCTTCCAGGCAGCCAAGCAAACACGTGCCGATGAAAATAGGCACGCCACATGACACGTGAAATCGTAGGAGGCCGTGACGTCATAGCTTTCCTCACGTGTACTAGTGCGCTGTTAGCGTTGATATAGGAAAGGAACCTGTACAACTGCTTCAAAACAGAGTTAAATATTACAGAGAGAGGATAATTCTGAAACAGACATTCTTTACACACAATCATGGAGGATGATTCATCTCGGGCCTCTACGGGCGACAAGGATAGCGGGCAGTCGTCGGCGTATGACAGGTAAATATGAGTTTATTTTTCACCGTTGGTTGCTTCCTTGCAGGTCGCAAATATCGAGTGACCTAGATATTCGCTAAGCTGTCGCCTTGATCGGTTAATGAAATTAATAGAATATTACTTTAAGCCGCCACTTTAGTCTTACGTAATGCATGGAATCTCGATCAGGGTTAAGTATTTTGATGAATTTGATAAAATAGCACCCCCCCAACCGAAGGTAATTTGTACAAGACTGGTACTTACTTCGGTAATTAAGAGACTACGTATTTTGAGCACGGTTTCTAGACGTTGTGGATGTAATTAGCGACAGGTATGCTTACCAGTACCAAGGGGTTACAACAGACTGTTTATAACTCCTTGCCAGATTGGAGGATTTAGGACTTGATCATTTATTGCAGTTAAGTTATTGTATTTGAAAGGAATGGTCATGGCGTTAAAGGGGGTGGGGGCATGCATAGTATACCTGCAACACTAACAACTATTGCAATCATGAAGTTAAAGTTAGTAATGTATATTTATATAGATGTATATATGTAGATTCAGCTGTTTAGTCTGAAATCACAATGTTGCCAATTTTTTTGTGGTATGAGAAATGCTATGACAATAATCAATATACATGTGTACGTTTGTGTATGATAATATACCCCTGACCACAACATACAATCAATATATTCTTCTCAGTGCTGTAAGAATAGGCTTAAAACCAGAATTATGTCAGTGGTGGAACAAGGGGAAACCACAGAGAGGAATCCCCCCCTCTTTTAGCTTAATTCTAAGTGGCCCCTCACATGGAAAGGAGATGAAACCAGACAATTTGCCAAATCGTTTGACCTACATAGTACATTGTATATTGCCCTAGCTTGTCTGTGTTTTTCTTATTTGCCATTCAAAGCGAGGCAAAATTTTACATTCTTCTATTTCTGTGAAGAATCATACATCCAGTGGTATAAACATTATGTGGTGCTCAATATGTATCATACTGATGTGTGTGCGTTTGCATTTGTGTGCATGTGTGTGTGTGTATGCGTGCATGTGTGTATGTGTGTGTGAGTTAGTGAACCTGCTCTTGCAGATCTAAGAGAGAATGCATTATGTATAGAATCCATGAAAGGGGCTGTTTTATTGTAGGGCATTTAGGGGTAGGAGTGTGTGTGTGTGTGTGTGGGGGGGGGGGGGGGGGGGGGGGAAGGTGAGGGAATACTGTTAGCTTCTTGTCTGATATGTGCAAGCTGTAAATGTATGTATGCTGTGTGCACCCATGTTTATCAAATTGACCTTGTGGATTTGTGGGATATGTACTGTACTTGTTTATTACTTTAGTCACGTATATAGTAAACAACTGAGAATACACTGCAGTGCAGTTGTAGAACTGTTAGAGGGACAAAGAATAGATGAGGAGGAAGGTGTAAAATAATTGCTTCACAGATGCCAGCAGTAGTATGAATAACTAAAAAGTAGTGATGTGGACATTTTCATATCAATGGGTATGCTTAACCAGGCCTGGAGCCTAGAGGGGTTAGGGGTGGGTGGAGTGGGGGGTGTCAAACAAAGCACCCTTTTTGCTTGGAAAACCTCTGCTCTGGATAAAATTTGGTAAGGTACATGAAGGTTTCCTGATAAAAAGTACACTTTTTCAGGCCCTCTCTCTCTCTCTCTCTCTCCCCCCCCCCCCCCCCCCCCACCCCCCGAATTCAGGCATAAGATCGGTATGTGTGATGAAGTCAGATTATACATTTTCCAAGTTTGTACGGTGTTGATTGCGTTTTAGATACAACAGCGCATATCTACCAGTGTAGCCTACAGTATGCCTACTAAGTCACTAGTATTGCATCACGGTCAATGCTTCAATAGATTTGGACAAATAAAGCAAGGGTAGTGTATTTATACAGCAACTTATCATTTCATATTATTTCTATATTATAAAGCAATGGAGCACAGCAGGTATGGG